>JALIGW010000003.1:126696212-126936212 GCA_023053685.1 Diadophis punctatus similis
CAAACCGATAGAGTGCTTTATATTTGTTTTCTTCTTTGGAAAGATTGTTTAAAGGGCTTTTTTTTTTTTTACTTTTCTTGTTCCTTTAATCAAAACTGCCTCTTTAGAACAGAATAGACTTATAATTTGTTACTGAATTTAATGCAGTATTTTGTAGAAGATGATATAAGTATGGTAGAAGAGTTAATCAGATTTTCCACATTTATAAATTAATGGAATAATGAACTGATAAAACAGTTATGAACCTATTCTACAGAGAAATGACATTTTTGGCTCTCTTCATTAAGATTTGTATCTCTGGGAAGCAGAAAGATTTTCTTAGACTAAACCCTTTAGAAATCTCTGTGACCTAGTTTTGAGAACAAAATTCTGAAAGATAAACTACTTTATTTGAAACATTATGGCACTGCAGGTGAAAAAATGTCTGACAGAATTAAAATGAATAGTTGGGTGTGTGTGACTGAATCAATAGGGTTTAAAACCTGGGTAATGTGAAGTTTAAATGGGGTCATTCAGTTTGGAGGAAAGTTCAGACTCAAGATTATGGGTCTCTGAATCTTTCAAGAGAGATTCAGAGAAAATTCTGTCTTTGTATTGTCTTAAACATTGTTGCTGCTTTTCTTCCATGGATGAATGAAGCCAGACTGGGGCTAAGTGATGTAATGAGCTCTTTCATATTGACATGAGAGGTCAACTAAAGTTGGAGAGTTTGGGTATCTACTGTACTATTTCTTTCACTCACTATTCTTGTTGAGGATGTTTAGGCAGATACAGCTGAGGAAAGAGAAGGTGGCAAAGATACTTATTTAACATCCATTTTACTTATCTTTTCCATCTTTCTTAAGTGAACTTCCACCAATTTGTCTGATTTTTAATACAGAATTCCATTTCTGTGTGTAATAATTGGCTGTAGTTCTTCAATTCTTTTAGCCTCTATTTCCTTTCTTCTCATTAATCATTCTCACTCCCTGGAAAATCACACTTACTCACACATCCACACAGACACACTTGTTTCTGTTTTGTATTGAATAAGACATGATAGCAGTGTTCAAATATCTCAGGGGCTGCCACAAAGAACAAAGAGTCAAGCTATTCTCCAAAGCACCTGAAGGCAGGACAAGAAGCAATGGGTGGAAACTAATCAAGGAGAGAAGCAACTTAGAACTAAGGAGACATTTCCTGACAGAACAATTGGGACAACTTGCCTCCAGAAGCTGTGGAAGCTCCAACAATGGAGTTTTTAAAGAAGAGATTGGATAACCATTTGTCTGAAGTGGTATAGGGTTTCCTGCCTAAGCAGGGGGTTGGACTAGAAGACCTCCAAGGTCCCTTCCAACTCTGTTATTCTATTCTATTCTATTCTATTCTATTCTATTCTATTCTATTCTAGTCTATTCTAGTCTAGTCTAGTCTAGTCTAGTCTAGTCTAGTCTAGTCTAGTCTAGTCTAGTCTAAGTCTTTTGCATTGAATAAGTGAGTCTGGATGAAATACAGTACGTGCTGCCAGATATAATATAGAGCAGAGTTCCCCAACCTTTTTTGCTTTGTGGACTGGCAAGGTGGGGAGAGGGTGGGGTGCTGGGCAAGAACGTACATATGCACACACTATTTGCACAAGCGATGGGCATGTGCACCAGCCGCTCACACAAATGAAGTGCACGTGCACACATGTTCGTGAGTGGGGATGCATTTACATGTTTGCCCACCACTTCCATGGCTTGGTTCCAAAAGGCTCAAGGCCCATTAGTGGGCTGTGGCCCAAGGTTTGGGGACCCCTGATATAGAGTATTTTGTGTAAATAATATGAATGCATTATAAAGGCAAAAGTAATAACTTTTTTTAAATTGTCCAAGCAGCATGTAGTAGATCATTCTCATGAAGATCAACCATGCCAAAAACTTGATAATCCAAGAAACATGAATGGTCAGAGCATGGTAGTTTGTTATGTTAAACTGTTTAACAAAAGGTGAATGTTGACACACTTTTACATTAGTTCAGTGTTGCGAGGATGCCACCCGTCCCCTTCCAGCCAGGTTTATATGTTTTATATGTCTTGGTAGCGATTTTTGTTTAATTTTCCTTTTATATCTCCCTGACCAAGGGTTGCACCCTCTGTTTCACTTCTCTCTCTCTTTAGAGGCTTGCTTTTACTTTTACAATATCGCTAAGCTCTGCAGGATTGTTTAAGATTTGCTTTATGTGAGGAATAGACAGATGTTGACACGTTTCTTGAACAAACTATTAAACAGTTTATTTAAATACAACTTCTCAGTAATTGTCAAGTGAATTTGTCACAGCCACAAGCAGCTATTTAATTCTTTCTTTTTCTTTCCTTCCCCTGAGACTCTCTTTGCTTTCCTGACTAAATTTAAGCAAATCCAATTCTTCTTTGTTTCTAGGCCTATAGATAAGAGCACGTTTCACCGTTTATCTCTATCTACAAATTACTCAATATATATATCAATCTATCTTGTTACCTGACCCTGGCTCCTGCTTCCCACATAACTGCCTAAGGCCTATCTTTTTTCTCCTGTCAACTTCCCTCTTGGACAGTCAAACTCAGGCAGAGATTCTCTATAAATCTTCCCTCTTTGGAAGTCACACACAGAGCTCCTCAGGTCTCCACACTAAGCCTTCCCTTCTGGGATTTACCATATAACAGAGCTTCCCTCAGCTCTTCACAGCACTTCTCACTAAATCCTTCCCTCATGGAAGTTCACACAAAACAGAGAGTTCCACATCATCTCTCAGCCAGGCCTTTTATAGTTCCTGGCCCTGCTATCTATGATCCGATTGGCTGTCTCTTATGATGTCATCAATCCCCCCTCCCTTCTGGGGTACTGGGATAAACACTTCCCCCTTTCTACTTACCATACATTTTAAAAGCTGTCTGGCTCTATATTTACTTGTTTAAACAGTTCCTTTTAACAACATTATAACTTTATACAACAACTTACTATTTTACATTCAGTACCTGTATGTGGGCACCACAAGTGTGATTTCTCTCTAAGCATTTTACATGAGGCTGCTTTAATATTCTACCTCATTCCTGCTAACTGTGCCTTTCAAGAGGGCAAACAATTTGGTTGACAATTTGATGTTTAATGTTCTCTAAATAATCTATAATTGCCTTTAATTTATTTTTCATCTTATTACTAAAAGACCCTTGAATCAGCTACAAGTATTTTGAGGGTCACCCAGAAATCTTTGATCAAATGGAATCTTGAAATGCTAAACTCGCCATCATTGAACAATGAGAAGATGACTGAATTGTAGACTCCTAATGTTGGCTACTTGACATAAGGACAAAGGAGAAAGTTAAACATCATTGGAAAACTCTAAAGATAATGCCTGCTAAAAGCTGCAATATTATACAAACATGTAAAAATTATACAACACAATAACAGAGTTGGAATTTGGACCTTGGAGGTTTTCTAGTCCAACCCCTGCTCAAGCAGGAAACCCTACATGACTTCAGACAAATGGTTATCCAATCTCTTCTTTAAAAAACTCCATTGTTGGAGCATCCACAGCTTCTGGAGGCAAGTCGTCCCAATTGTTCTGTCAGGAAATGTCTCCTTAGTTCTAAATTGCTTCTCTCCTTGATTAGTTTCCACCCATTGCTTCTTGTCCTGCCTTCAGGTGTACTGAAATATACTATTTCATTTGTCTGAAATATACTATTTCAGACAAATGGTTGTCCAATCTTTTTTAAACAAAAACCTTCAGTGTTGGAGAATCCACAATTTCTAGAGGCAAGTCATTCCACTGATAAATTATTCTGTCAGGAAATTTCTCCTTAGTTCTAGATTGGTTCTGTCCTTGATTAGTTTCCATCAATTGCTTCTTGTCCTGCTCTTAGGTGCTTTGAAGAATAGATTGACCCTTCTCCTTTAGGACAGCCCCCTAGATATTGGAACACTCCTATCATGTCATCCCTAGTCCTACTTTTCATTAAATTAGACATGCCCAATTCCTGCAACTGTTCTTCATATGTTTTAGCCTCCAATCCCTTAATCATCTTTGTTGCTCTTCTCTACACTCTTTCTAGAGTCTAAACATCTTTTTTTTTAATATTGTGGTGACTAAAACTGGATACAATATTCCAAGTGTGGTCTTACCAAGGCATTATAAAGTCATATTAACCCTTCATGTGATCTTAATTCTGTCCTTCTGTTAATGCAGCCTAGGACTGTGTGGGCTTTTTTAGCAGCTGCAGCACACTGCTGGCTCATATGTAAATGAATATCAGCACATGGCTTACTGCAACAATAAATGAAGCAGCATTGTCATTCCATATGTTGCAGGAATATCGGAAAAGCTCAGGAGGATCTTCAGCCAACACAACATACATGCCAACTTCAAACCCAAGAATACTAAGGCAGAAGCTTGTTCACCCCAAAGATAAAATGCCCAGACACAAACTGAGCAATGTGGTATATGCAGTACAATGCAGTGAGTCATGTGCAGATCTGTACACTGGGGAAACAAAACAATCACTTCATAATATATACATACACACAAACACATACATAGATAAGGTAAAGGTAAAGGTTCCTCTCGCACATATGTGCTAGTTGTTCCTGACTCTATGGGGCAGTGCTCATCTTCGTTTCTAAGCCGAAGAGCCAGTGCTGTCTGATGATGATTCCATGATCATGTGGCCGGCATGACTAAACGCTGAAGGCGCACGGAACGCTGTTACCTTCCTACCAAGGTGGTCCCTATTTTTCTACTTGCATTTTTACATGCTTTCGAACTGCTAGGTTGGCAGAAGCTGGGCAAGTAACGGGAGTGCACTCCGTTAAGAGGCGCTAGGGATTCAAACTGCCGACCTTTCTGATTGACGAGCTCAGTGTCTTAGCCACTGAGCCACCGCGTCCCATACATATATACATACATACGTATATATGTATACACACATATATATATACATACAAACATACATACATACATACATACATACATACATACATACATACATACATACATACATACATAAAATATGCCATAGGGATGATGGTCATGTCCCACTAACGATGACACAAATCATTCCTTGATTATCACTTTTATATGATACTTCTTCATGACATTTCTTCATCTCATCCCCAACCTAAAGACATCTTAAAATTATCTGATCCATTTTCAAAGTGTAGAGTTTTATCTCATAGACAATTTTGACTGCGGACCTTATCTAGACCACTTCATTGACTACGCAGTGGATAACACAGTTAGCATTACGGTTTATTCAGTCCCTAGTCACAGCTTGGGAATGCTTCAGACATCACTTCTCTCCTGTAGAGACTGGGTGCAGTCCTCTATGGTCATTTTTATTTCAGCTGCAGAAGAAATCAGGCATCAATCAGGCTTCTATAGAGACATTTGCCATTGTGATGCCTCAATGCTTTCCAAAGCACTTGCCAGGTATGATTTGATTCCTTAGTATAAACACTTTTAATGCTCTTTTGAAGAGTGCTAGACTTGTATTAAAAGAAACAGGACTAGTAGCCCCTTGAAAAAGCAGTAGCTATGCACAGAAGATCAATTTAATTATAAGTTTTCTGCTGCTTCTGCATGGCTTCAATCATTGTTTGCTGAGAAGAGAGAGCCTTTCCCTCTCCATCCTGCTCACCAGATCTGGGAACAATGTTTTGAGAGACAGAACATTAGGCAGAGTGTCAACTACCACTCTGCCTAATTGATAAAAATTAGCCACAGAGTTATTGAAAAGTTCAAGGAAAATACGTTATCTGGTTCAACATAACTCCATAAATTATGCAGAGATTATTTAAATAGATATTTTTGACAGAGCAACATATTCAGAGAATTGTTTGTGAGAGCTGAGACTTTTCCATTGCATGGTAATACATATTCCTTGGAGTAGAAGAAAGGTGATCTTCTAGAGTGATGCTGGAGGTCCAGTAAAGCTGAATCTAATCAAATATTACTAAGAACCTTTATTAGGACTTATCTAGTGGCGATACGGGTGGCAAAACGTTCGCATGTTTCCACTCTTATTGCATCCGCCGATTCACGCCCAGCCGCCCTGTTTAGGGTTACTCGTTCCCTCCTGACAACAGGGGAAGTCAAGGAGCCCTTGTAGGCTAGAGCTGAGGAAATGGTTCAGTTTCTGGTGGATAAAGTCGCTCAGATCTGATCAGACCTGGACTCCGATTGGGCAGTACCGGCTGAGGTGACAGGGACAGGTGCTAGTCCTGTTATATGGGACAAGTTTGAACCTGTTACTCCTGATGATGTAGACAAGGCCATAGGAGCAATGAGCTCCTCCACTTGTTTGTTCGACCCGTGTCCCTCCTGGCTGGTTTCGGTCAGCAGGGAGGTCTCACGCGGCTGGATCCAGGCATTGGTCAATGCTTCTTTGAGAGAGGGATCCATCCCGCAGCCCTTAAAAGTTGTGGTGGTGAGGCCCCTCCTCAAGAAGCCTTCCCTGGACCCGGCGGATTTAAAGAACTTTCATCCAGTCTCCAACCTACCCTTTGTGGGTAAGGTTGTGGAGAAAGTGTTGGCGCTCCAGCTTCTGTGGTTATTGGATGACACTGATTATCTGGATCCCTTTCAATCGGGTTTCAGGCCCAGCTACAGCACGGAGACTGCTTTTGTCACCCTGATGGATGACCTCTGACAAGCCCGGGATGAAAATAAATTCTGTCAGTACCTCCATTTCTTCCCTATCTATTTGACATGAATTGAGAGGGCCGAGTGCCATGATCTTAGTTTTCTTAATGTTGAGTTTCAAGCCAGCTTTTGCACTCTCCTCCTTCACTCGCATTAAAAGGCTCTTTAGTTCCTCTTCAGTTTCAGCCATTAGAGTGGTATCATCTGCATATCTGAGGTTGTTGATATTTCTCCCGGCAATCCCAGAGAAGGAAATAGCAACCCACTCCAGTATCTTTGCCATGAAAATCCCATGGACAGTACCTCCATGGTTAATACCTGTTAATTCTCGTTGTTCACTTGAAAAGTGACTTAGTCTTAAATCATCCATATTGCACATGTCATCATTAGATGGAAATAATGTGTTGCTAAAATGTATTATGGAATAATATAAATTGACTGAGAAAGGCTGATCACTTTTATCAAAGTAACCACAGTCATACAGAAGATATTTTGTAAGTCCTGACTGCTGAATTAGACTAAGTGGAAAAGCTGATCAGAGGAAAGAAATGAATGTAAACAAGCCTTGACATGAATTGGCCCAACAGTCAAGGATCAAAATTGTTCTCATTATTAACTCATTTTTTTATGTTACTTCTTTCTTTTTCTCTCTAAAGTGTAATGGGTGAAGGTAAAGATGATGCAAACAAAAGTGCAATGTATTCAATTAGATCTGTAGTTTAAGGAACAGCAGATTGAAATAAAATACTTTAAAATGCCACCTGCTATAAAATCACAAGAAAGTCATCAGAATGGGATGGTAACAAAGACTTTAGGTGGTAGAGAATGCAGAACAGATGGACATATGGGAAATCATGGATGAGGGGCTGCCAATGAGAGTTCTGCTTTTAAATGCTAACAGTAAATTAGATTTTAGTACTCACTAAGATTATAAATTCAGATTATAAACTCTAAGAATTACCTAAATGGTTAAATAGAGATATATGAGAAGAAGCACTATTTCAAATGTGAAGGTCCAAACTATGACCATAGACCACTAGGATATGACAAAAGTCAGTACCTAATGTTGTGGCCCGTCGGCCGCTGGCCCCTCCAGCAGCCGAATCGGAGGAGGAGGGGTGGGAGTCAGGGTTGGCATCAGGGCAACCCAAGAGCTCCGATTTGTGCTCAAATTTGGATGTAAGTCACTAACATCTTGATATAATTATCTATTGTTTCACTGCTGCAAAAAGTGCTTACATCTACTCTTTAACCACACTCATTATTTCCTTAGCTGTAAATTCTAAAATGAATATATAAGCTGGCATGCCTTACTTCCTCTAACCTAATTTCCACTCTTTCCTTTCTGTTAATGAATGGATTAGGTCATTCAAAAGTCCCCATTGAGTTATCTAGCCTTTTTGACAATAATGGAAAAATGTGAAAGCCATTGGATTTAGTTTCACTTTCTCCCTTGAAAATACATATTTTCATTATTATTAGCATGACACTCATTTATTAGTTAATTGACTCATTGCACTTTTATCATCATGGTTAATAGTAATGTTACTTTGTTAAACACTCACTTGTTATTCTTTATCTACCCCACTATCAGAGGTGGGTTTCAGCAGGTTCTGACCAGTTTTGGAGAACTGGTAGTGGAAATTTTGAGTAGTTTGGAGAACCAGTAGCGGAAATTTTGAGTTCGGAGAACCGGTAAATACCACCTCTGACTGGCCCCACCCTCATCTATTCTCTGCCTCCCGAGTCCCAGCTGATCGGGAGGAAATGGGGATTTTGCAGTAACCTTCCCATGGAGTGGGGTAGGAATGGAGATTTTACAGTATCCTTCCCCTGCCACGCCCACCAAGCCACGCCCACCAAGCCATGCCATGCCCACCAAGCCAAGCCCACAGAACTGGTAGTAAAAAAAATTGAATCCCACCACTGCTTATTTATCTTCTCTTCTATCTTACCTTATTTTTCCAACAGACAATCCAAAGTGTGCACTTTATTTTTTTTCTGTAGTCTTATAATTACTTCTGAATCCTTCTTTCAGTTCTGTCAATTTAATTGTCCTGAGAAGGATATGAAATCAACCGATCTTTAGCCAAGGGCAAAAGTGACCTTTTAGCCATAGTCACAGTTACTCATCATTTGTCCCCAACCAATGTCATCTCAGGTAAGAAAGCTGTCACCAATCCAACCATTTTATTTCTTGATATGCATGGTTTCGTTTTAGAGTCTTTGGCTCAGTAATTTTGAAAAGGCAGAACCTCTGGATTCTAAAATGTCCTTTTCATCATTTTTGTGGATTTTGTTTGTCCTATTTTTAGAATTTGTCATTCCTTTATTTTTATCGTAAAAATCACTGTATAGCTATAACTGTATTCTTGAGCTTTCTTCTCTGGCAGTAAAACAATGGTCCTTATTTATGACTAAGGATGAGTGGTAAAATCTTGTGCATTGTAAAGTGGGAAAGGTCACTGAGTCAGGTTTCTGTATTTGATCTTTTTTTCCCATCAGCACAAATTTGTTATTTTTTTAAATGGTAAAGGCAAATTTGTTAAAAATGGAAAAAACATAGCAGCCAGTTTTGGGATTTCAATATAACTTTACTTCTTTAGATAGAGAACTCTGTAAACAGTTTTGATGAGACCCAGAAATAGGATCTACCTGAGAAAAGTCTCCCATCATAAAAGGAGCTTATGGAAATCATTGCAATCAGAAGAGGAATGGGTTCCTCCCGGTTCAGACCGGATCACCCAAACCGGTAGTGACCTGCTAGTGATATCACTGTTCGTGCCGGTCTGTGTGCACCGCCATTTTTTTATTTTGTGCAAATTTTTCCCCTTCCACGGCTTGAAAAAGGGCCCTCCCGCCCGCCCGCGGGTGAATTCTGAACGTTATTTCTTTGCCCGAAACACAGTTGATCAGCTCCTCAGCTCTGTTTTGGGCTCATTCCTGTTTCTGAGCATGCATGGAAGCCAAATCGCATGAGGGGACGCGCACCCGCACGCGAAGGGCATCATGATGCGAACCAGTGGCGAAGGTAAGTGGAACCCACCCCTGAATCAGAATAGAGCTGGAAGGGACTTTGGAAGTCTTCTAGTCCAATCCCCTGCTCAAGCAGGAGACCTACAAGAGGTCTCCTTTGCCAGCAATCATTATCCTGATTGCTGCAGATGGGACTGAATAACCTCAGTAGCTTCCACTGACAGATAACTGTGCATGGAACAGTTATTCAGGTTTACAACTATATTGCCCTAGCCCATTATTTGAAATTTAGAGAAAGAACAAGATGCAAACTCTTCACTGAGATAACGAGCAGGTCAAAATAGTGGATCTCGGTAGGAGGAGTAAGAAAAATATGCATATATTAAGAAATTTAAGTAATGCATTACATTAAAAAAATTAAGACTCAGTATAGGAATAGTATATTACAACAGTTATAACAATATATTACTGACACTTAGGCCTGGATTGTTATTGGATTCTAAACTAGTAAATGGAGAGCCTGCCCTTCCAATTAGGAACACCCTAAAGAGGCAATTTATCTTCAGAAGTTTCTAAAACATTCAGACCAGGGGTGGGTTTTGGTTTTCATCACTGCCAGTTCGCTCCTTGAACGTGCCGCACGGGCGCATGAGCAGTGCTAAAAAAACAGCTTCTGTGCATGCACAGAAGCAAAAAACAAGATGGCAGCACCTATGGCGCTGCCGAGAGAGCCGGTTTGGGGGCATGGCAGGCCTGGGTCGCTGCCAGTTCCAGCAACCCAGGCCGCAAAGTTACTACCAGTTCCATAGAACTGGTCTGAACCGGGAGGAACCCACCTCTGATTCAGACTTTGAAAGGAAGCATGCCAGTAAAATATATTCGAAGCCAATGGCATTTGGAACCAGAGAAAGCTTTGATACGGAAGGCGAGATTCCCCACACCAACAAAAAATGTTTCTGCTATTGGAATGGAATGTTGTTGAATGGTATAAAAATTTTAAACTGTAAACATTCACTTTCTACCTCTTAATGTATTTTGTTCCAACATTTTGCAAGGTAATGACGTCCAGAAAGGAAATTTTAAACTTGTAATTAAAGCAACTAGAGCTCTGAAGACATCTACGGTATATAGCATATAGTAGTATGTGCAGTTTAAAAGTATGCAAATTGCCTGTACTATGTGTGACTTCAAACAGTTTATTTATGAACATAAATTCTCTATTCTCTGCTTTAGACCTTCAGGGAATTACAAGTCACAACCGAAGCAAAAGGGTGCCAAGAAGATTGAAAGCAAGGACTTTGAAAACATAAACATCACAAACATGCAAATTGAGTTATTTGGGAGTATTCATTGTTGTTATAATATTTGCTGTAAAGAATTGAAATACTTGAACTCAACGGTTTATTTGTTTACTTATAAAACTGCAATGCTCCTATGACATTCCACTCCAAACAATGTAAAAATGGGGAAGCATCTGTATGAAATTCAGATTATAATCAGAAGGATCTTGGAAGATGTCATCTTGTACATCTTCCAAGATCCTTCTGAGTATAAATTATTAAGCCATGATGAATATATTTCTCCTCTTTGAATTCCTACATCAGGGGTGTCAAACTCGATTTCATTGAGGGCCACATCAGGGTTGTGTTTGACCACAGGAGGCCAGGGTGGGCGTGGCCAGGGTGGGCGTGGCCAGGGTGGGCATGGCCAGCTCAACATCACTCATGTTGGGGTCGCCTGTGGTGGTCCAAGCACTCTGTCAGCGAAAAGAGGCTCCCAAGCTCCGTTTTTGGCTGTGATGGCTTCCTGCAACCCTCTGCCAGCTAAAATGGAGCTCGGGAGGGCTGCGTGCGGTCCTCCCAAGCTCTATTTTTGCTGGAAGAGGCACTATGGGTTGATCCTTTGCTGTTTCCAGGGAGGGCTGCGTGCTGTCCTCCCAAGCTCTATTTTTGCTGGAAGAGGCCAGATCTAAGCACCCTGCAGGCTGTATTCGGCGCCTGGGCCTTGAGTTTGACATCCCTGATCTACATCTTTTGCTAGCTATATTTAATCAATAATAATGATAATTTGATATCAGTTTTGCATCAGGACCCTTTGATTGAATTAAATACTCCCTATCATGATGGTACACTTGAAAGTGGAAGGAGCCAATACTCCAGTAGGGGGAAATAGGGATCACTCACTGAATAAACGTCTTAATACCTTCTACCAAAATATAGCTCCCATCATGGAAATAAAGAGAATTTATCTGAACCTTTTGAACTTACAAGGATCTAATTATGTTGATATAGAGGTGGTCTAAAGATGTATGGTTAGATGTCAATCGAATAGGTCATTAATGCTTGATCAATGTTCCCAAAATTATAGAATATGTTGGTAACAATATTACACTACAAAATGGCTCAAATGTGCCTTGAAATTTAAAAGCACCATGTTGATTAAATCTAGACTGTAGTAGAATTGTCTCCTGTACTTAGGAAAAGAAAGTTTATATTTTCTCTACCTGTATGCATTAAGCAATCTTAATTACTTACCGCAGCTTCAGGTGGAACAACAGCTGTGCATAATATACATATCTTATTGTTTAGCTCTCAGTTAACAAATGATAAAAGCAAGATTCCTCATGAGTAGAATGATACCTGCCCATTCTTTGCAAAAACAATCAAGAAGACCTTTCTCCATACTGAACTAAAGAACATAGCCAAAATCTCTTTATAGGAAATGGGTCGACAGCTGTTCTTCCTTTGGGGCAGACACTCACAACTGAAATCTTTAGGGATGTTTTTTTTAAATGAAATGTAGGTAGACATTGACTTAATGGTAGCAAAAAAATTTTTCACAAGTGTTTCCTAAATAAAGTAGCCTCACTTCTTGCCCCTAAACATCAGGCAAAATTGCTTCAAAATTGTTGTGGAAATACCTGTAGATAGATTATATAGGAGAGATAGGAGAGATAGAGATAGAGATAGAGATAGAGAGAGAGAGAGAGAGAGAGATGAGAGAGAGAGAGAGAGAGAGAGAGAGAGAGAGAGAGAGAGAGAGAGAGAGAGAGAGAGAGAGACAGACAGACAGACAGACAGACAGACAGACAGACAGACAGACAGACAAACAGACAGACAAATACAGCATATGTAAGGTCAGCCATCAAACAATCAAGTTTAAAAATAGTGCAATGCTATATGCCTAATTTGAAACAAGGCTATATGATCAGGGAACTCCAGTAGAGAAAGTCCATCAAAAGTGAATAAATAGCAAAAAGCAGCATTCATTCTGGCTAGGACTCAAAAGAGGAAGACCATCCAACTTCATCCTCTCACAAAAACTTCATAGACATAGTTAAAATGTTGCTTATATACAGGAAGAGATTATGCCTAATGGTATGTAGAAACTCAAACCTTCTGTTTCCCCTCAAGCTCTTTTTTAAACTAATGAGAATAAAACTGCAATCATCCAATGCAGGCAACTTTAGTGATTGTATTGGTATCCTGAGAAGTAATATGTTTTTTTTAAAGAAAAAATGCCATTACCCTTTAGTAGCACAAACACTTTTATCTGAGCTGTCTTAGATCATACCACAGTTTGTAATATGTTGTTATACTGTTAACCATCTGTCACGGAAGCCTGAAAGTGTCTTATGGCAATCATTTGTTACTGCTGGTCACATAGTCAGCCAGATGTTTAGACTGGATTTGGCATTTTTATCCACCTATGGAGTCCTTCTCAAGGACTTGGGTTAGGCAGAGGTTGCTGTTTAATTGTCACAGGATGTAAGCTGTTCCAAGTAAAGCTGCCTTTTACAATAGACTGATGGTGATTTTGTCAATGTCCATAGTTTTCAAGTGGTGGTCCAGATGTTTTGGGATTACACCTGAGGGGCCTATTACTGTTACCACTATCTTTTCTTTCTTTTGCCACAGTTGTTTTATTATTGTTGTAGTTGATTGCAATCAGCCAAATATTTAGACTAGATCTGGCATTTTTATCAATTTATTGACTCTTTACAAAGGACCAGGAATAGCAGATGTTGTTGTTTGATGGTTATTATTATTATTCTAGACTCCTAAAAAATGACACTATGAATGGATGTTTAGTATTACAATGTTATATACACACCTGGAAGTAAATCCTATTTAACTCACACACATTATTTATTAACACTAGAAATATTATTTATTAGTAGTATTTATAGTCCATCTCAAAGTAAAGTTGGATAAATCTTAGAAAAATGCATACATCACTTAAGAAAGAACTGAGAACAAAGAGGGATGTCACATCAGTTTCCATACATAGAAGGGCATCTGAAGGAATCCACTACAAACTGATTCTGAAATAATTTCCTACGCTAAGATTAAGGCCATCTAGAAGTAAAAGTAAGTGTGGCTGCAGGGAGGTAGAATTCAGCTGTATCTGGAGGCTTGTCCCTGCTTTTTTCAATTGCAGTAACTTCTGGGGATGTGTGTTTAAGGTTGTGGCATAATGGATATATGATTCTAAATGTGTTCAAGTTTCTACTTCCCTCCACCCCAAAGATATATAAAGCAATGGGGAACCTTTATTTTTTTATTTACAGTATATCTGACTTTTATAGGAAACCTTAGAAAGTCCATACCTGAAGAAGCTTCTTAGTTTTCAGCTTCTGCTTATCTTCAATTTTCCCCAGATTCTACACCTTTTAAAGATTGAAAGAGGGATAAAGGGTATCATATGTAGAAATGACTGTCAAAGGCATATATTTAGTTAAAATGTGTTTGAATATTAGTAGTTCGAGTTGATAGTTAGACTGTTGGTTTGAGCTCCGAGCTTGGCAACTTGGTTGCAAATGTTTTGTCACCATTTGAGGAGACATCACCAGTGAATTTTGAGTTGTGCTCATCTGTCAGAACACAGGTCTTTAAATACCTTTTTATGAGATGCAAATTAATCTGAATGTTGTTTGTTCAGATATTTCTGAGTCATGGTCTGATTTCCGAGTGTTTGACTGACTGGCTGTAGTTGGGCTATAGTTAAGTACCATCTGTGTGATGCAAATTAGGCTTAGAGGTGTTTATCTGGGTGCTTCTGAGTCATGGTCTGGTTTCTGCTTGTTTGATAGTTTGAGTGGCTGGCTGTTGTTACTGAGACATGGTCCAATATCTTGTGAGCTGATGGGTTATAATTTTGTCACTGCGATCCCAAAGGTAGCATTTTGTTGCTGTGATCCCGAAGGTAGTATTTAAAATGAACAAATAGCCAACCCACTATGCATCAACAAAATTATAACCCATCAGATCACAAGAAATAGGGTTACGTCTCAGTAACAACAACCAATGGTGATGAAACGTTTGCAACCAAATTGCCAAGCTTGGAGCTCAAACCAACAGCCTAAGGATATATTTAGTTTTCTACAGCAAAAACTGTAATGAAGTCCTCTCAGTACTGATTCAGCAGGAAATCCAACTACAGTTGATGTAGTTCAAGTACAATGATGACTTCTGCATACAATGGCATCATCTGAAACTTACATACAGTACTTAAGTGAGGCAACAAGACACAGGTATGTAAATTGTGCAATAATGATATATTCACATGTATATATTGCCATTTGTTCCCCTATAGGAGTTTGATTCACAAGCCTATGGCTATGCCATGTTCCAAATGGGAACTCCAATTAAAGTTTTCATAAGGGATGAATGTCTGTTTTCTATTTGAACCAACTAGTGAAAGCCAACCAACCATTGCTGAACTATTTCCACTACTATATATGAAGCTGTATCTGTATCTTAACAGACTGTATCTGTTTTCCTGTAACTTAGCCTTTTATAATATAGTCATTGTCTTGGACCCCATTTCAAGTACTTGAAAACTTCTATTAATTCCCCTTCCATTTTCTCATTTTAAGCCAAATCATTCTCTATTCCTTTTCTCTCTTAAAAGGTAAAATCATACTCATGCAGAACTAAGTGAACAATTTCTGCTATTTTTTAGAAATCAAAGTTTTGCTGAAACGACATCATGATGCTATTTATCTGCATGTCCAAAATCAATCTTCTTCATAATATTTTTAGCAGAGGTTTGCCATTGCCTTTTTCCTGCTTTGTGTCTAAGGTTAGTCTAGAATTCACTGGTTACTTGCTCAGTATGCCTTTCATTACCACAGCAAAGGGGCTCCTCTTTAATATTTACCTTGCGATAAATAAGCATTTATGTTTTCAGAAGCTTTATTGCCAAGTCCTAGGCTTTCCCCCTCTTCCCCCAAGCAGAGATGTAGATTTCATTTAGATGCATGCCACAAGACAGCTTTCCACTCCAGATCTTTCTGACAAAACTCGGTAGGGGGTAGAAATTCTTTTCTTCCTCTCAAACAAATAAGATTGAATGAAGCTTTATTGCTAGGCTAGAAATAACAGAACATGCTTGGAAGGGGGTGGAAAAGCTACTTAATTAATTGCACTTTCATTCTTTCCTTTACACTGTTGTGTAACATAGCATCAATATAAGTGGAAGTAAAGATAATAGGTTGGAAAGCAGTCAGTAAGCCTGAGCAGGATACACACGGGAGATACATAGAATGATTTTTTTAAAAAAAGATTACCAGGAAGAATTTCTTGTTAAATACAAAGCAAAAGTGAAAGTGTAAATAGGTCACAGATTCATGTACAAATTAAATTAGCTAATACAGGTGATACCTCAGTACTCGATTGCTTCAAAACTCATCAACTTTGGTACTTGTCGCATTTTGACGTGACAATGTCTCAGTATTCGGTGTTTGTTTATTACTTGATGTGCTGTAATAGGAAGAGCTGCAGAGAACAAACAGGAAGTCGGCCATGCTGGGAAAATCACGACATAGGGCAAAGGGACAGACAGAAAGTTCTTCTCAGCTGAAAAAAAGGGTTACATGGTCAGTCACATGGTTTACTTGGGGCTTGTCCTTTTTAGTACTCGTTGTACCTCCCAGAACCAATTAATGCCAAGTACTGAGGTACCACTGTATAATAAAATAACCTGATTCCTTTTAAACTCCCTCAGAACGGGTTCGCAATTTGGGAGTCCTCCTAGATCCACAGCTAAAATTAGACCAACACCTTGCAGCTGTGGCTAGGGGTGCCTTTGTACAGGTTCGCCTGGTGCACCAATTGCGACCATACTTGGAGAAGGAGGCTCTACTAACGGTCACTCAGGCCCTTGTCACCTCTCGATTGGACTACTGCAATGTGCTCTACATGGGGCTGCCCTTGAAGAGTATTCGGAGACTTCAACTGGTGCAAAATGCAGCTGCGCGTGCTGTGGTGGGTGTTTCAAGGTACACCCACGTAACACCTATACTCCACCAGCTGCGTTGGCTGCCCATTGGTCTCCGGGTACAATTCAAGGTGCTGATCATCATCTTTAAAGCCCTACATGGCTTAGGACCAGGCTATCTTCGGGACCACATTCTGCCTCATTCTTCCCTTCGACCGGTCAGGTCCCACAGAGTGGGTCTCCTCCAGGTCCCGTCAGCCAAACAGTGCCGACTGGCGGGACCTAGGGGGAGGGCCTTCTCTGTAGGGTCCCCTGCTCTCTGGAACCAACTTCCCCCAGAGATCCGAATCATCCCCACCTTGCTGGCCTTCCAAAAAGCCATTAAGACATGGCTCTTCCTGCAGGCGGGGTGAGTTTGAGACGACTTTATATCTGATGTCTCCCCCATGTATGTATGATGTTTATATGTTTTTTTAATTGTTTTAAATTGCCTTTTTTAATAATTTGTTTGGAGTTTTATAAAATGTTGTATGCCGCCCTGAGTCCTGAGGGAGTAGGGAGGCATAGAAAAACTGCCAAATAAACAAATAAACAAATAAACAAATAAACAAATAAACAAATAAACAAATAAACAAATAAACAAATAAACAAATAAACAAATAAACAAATAAACAAATAAACAAATAAACAAATAAACAAATAAACAAATAAACAAATAAACAAACTGACTTGAGTTTTTATTTTCTCTGACTGAAAATATATGCTACTTGAAACATGTATGTGAATATCAGTGGTGGGTTGCTCCTGGTTTGGCCTGGTTCTGCAAACTGGTAGCGGCAGTGGTGGGAGGCTCCGCCCATCCACCTGAGGCACTTCTGCGCATGCGCAGAAGCAGCACGCAGCATGTGAGCGTGTGCGTAACCCGGTAGCAATGGGTTTTAGGACCCACTACTGGTAAATATGCTACATAGATTCCAGTTCTTTCTTGTAGGTGAGATATCATCTTTTAAATAATACATAGACACTGTGGATGTTGAATGATTGAATGGAAAATTTTGTACACAACACCTGTTTGCATATATAGTTCCCCACTATATATTTAATTCATGCATACCCTCAGTCAATTTGGGCATTCAACCCTGCAGTCTTATTGAGTAAGCTTTCAGAGAGACTAACCCACTATATTTTAGGAATATATATGCATAGAGTTGTATTTTGAGATGGGCAGCCGAACAAATCTTTTAAATAAATAAATGTAAGAATTTATTTATTTATTATTATTTATTAGTGACATTTATATATCGCCTCACAGTGCAAGCACTCTCTAAGCAGTTTACACCAGTAAGCAATGTATATTTATATTGCCCCCAACAATCTGGGTCTTCATTTTACCTACCTCGGAAGGATGGAAGGCTGAGTCAACCTTGAGCCAGTGAGATTTGAACCACTGACCTGTGGATCACTGTCAGCTAAAGTGGCCTGCAGTATTGCCTCTAACCGCTGCACCACCTCGGCTCTTAAAAAAAATTAAATCATTGGCCCCAGGCCTGTCGACAAAGCCATGTCGCTTTACATGCAAGCAGTCTCTAAGCGGTTTACACCAGTAAGCAATGTATATTTATATTGCCCCCAACAATCTGGGTCCTCATTTTACCCACCTCGGAAGGATGGACGGCTGAGTCAACCTTGAGCCTGGTGAGATTTGAACTGCCAAATTGCAGTCAGCTGGCAGTCAGCAGAAGTTGCCTGCAGTACTGCACTCTAACCACTGTGCCACCACGGCTCTTACAGAATTTACAGAATTTACAGAACATCCTTTGAAACCAAGCAGTATCTTTCCCTTTCTCAAAAGAGAGATTTCTGTAGCACAACCTCTTCTATAAACTTAGTAACAAAAAGCAAACTTTAGCACAAAATATGCATTTGTCTCCTTTCTAAGGTTATTGGGCGGTGGTGTGTGTATGCGTGTACGCTTTTAAAAAATCAGAGCATTATTTTTGTACTGCAGATTTTTCAAAACTTTTCACTTTAAGGATTTTTTTTTCAATGTGTAGGAAAAGTCTGCTTGTTTTCTGGATATGTTAGTGTGATTCAATAATCTCTAGTGCTTGTCTTCCTGTATGTATATCTGCAGTATATTTCCCATAGTTTTATTTGCTGCTGAAACAAGGAGAGAACATGATAATTTTTGATATGCCAAGGACATGTGCCAAAATATTCCTGTGTTCAGGGGGCCTTTCACATAAATAAGTGGGCAAATGATTGCAAACATCAAAATAAAGGAAGAAAGGTGGAACTAAATTCAAGGTTGACATCTATAAAAAGTGCATGAAAAAAAATCTCTCTCACCAGAGGTGGGTTCCTCCCGGTTTGGACCCGTTCGTCCAAACTGGTAGCAAGCCACTGGTGATGTCACAATGACATCACGGAAACGGTTCTGTCAGTGCCAGTCCGTGGACGCTGCCATCTTTTTTAAAAAACAATTTGAGAATTTTTTTTGCATTTTTGGGGGGAATTTTTTCCGGGTTTTTTTCTTCTGTGCATGTGCAGAAGCCTTGTTTCCAGCACTGTGCATGCACTGCCAGATTGTTTTCGGCTTTTTTTCTATTTTTGCTTGATTTTGCTTCTGCGCATGCGCAGAAGCTGAGTTTTCGGCAGGGAGGGGGGGAAACGCTTGCCCGACTGCTCCCTCCCTAAGCAACCTTGGAAGTTTACAAGCTCATCTGGAGAGGCATTTTTTTTAAGAAAACCCCCCCAAAGCCGCAAGATCTGGAGCTGATGGTCTCCAGTAAGATGTGCATCTCGTGGCCCGCCCTGCTCCATCCCCTGCCCCACCTGCCACACCCAAATTGTACACCACTGCGAGGGTCTGTCAGCCATTGTGTGCAGGGAAAAACCTTAAACAGTAAAGAAAAACTTCTTGTGAGTGTGAGGCAATTAACAACTTGCACGCGTGAGTTCTTTACTGTGCAAGGGCTTCGAGTTGCTCCGAGGCTCCGAGGAGCAAAACTTCCACACCCTCGAATCCCAACCCCGCAGCAAGGGATGAGGTGATCATGTCAACAGCTCGGTCTCCCGCAGTGTTCAAGCAGAGCTCCAGGGGGTTTTGAATCTGCATTGCAGTATAAGATGCACTCCCCCCACCTTAAAAGAGGCTGAAAATTTGGGTGTGCCTTATACTCCGAATGTAGCTTTTTTGAAGGTTTTTTTTTTTCAGCCCTAATGAGACACTAACTATCTTTCCGGCTCTTCCTGGCTTGCAGGCTTTTTTCATTGCTACTCCCTCCGAAGAAGGTTTTTTCAGCCCTAACTAGGGGATAAAATAATGTGCTGACCAGACTAAGGACGCTAGCCAGATGTATACCTGGTAGGCAGATTTCCCCCCCCTATTTTCCTCCCAAAAAAACTAAGGTGTCTTATACTCCGGTGCGTCTTATACTCCGAAAAATACGGTACTCATAAACTCATATTTATACTTGGTTTGGAAAAATTGCATGAAACAATTTTTTTTCTGCACATAGCACATCAGAAATTAGAAAGAATATTACTTGGCAGCCTGTAGTCTCTGCAGAGGGTATCAAATGATGAAAGGGAAACAGCATGCTGTTCAAAAGGGGTAGAATTTACAGCATGATCCAGACAGAACTGGATAACTATGGCCACAACTAAGAGAGTATGTGACTGTGTTTATGAGCATTTATGTGAATATATACTGTGTGTGTAGCATTTTTTGCTGATAAATGAAAATAAAGGGAGACTATTATAGATCTATTTCGAGCCATTTAGCTCTCATCAGATAGCCATACCCTTACTGGGATTTGAACCTGGGCCGCCTGCCTTGTAAGGCAGCAGCTTAGCCACTAGGCCACAGGCTCTATTCCCGATCAGCTCTTCATCAGGAAAGGGTTATATATGTTTTTCTGTCATATCATCCTGGTGTACCCAAATATGGGAGAAAGCATCACAGCTTTCTTTTGCCTTTCGCCCCCCCCCCCCCGGGACCATCCAGGCAGTTTCTATAGCTGACACACTATTTTCTGTATCTATAGCATTTTTTGCTGATAAATGAAAATAAAGGGAGACTATTAGAGATCTATTTCGAGCTATTTAGCTCTCATCAGATAGCCATACCCTTACTGGGATTTGAACCTGGGCCGCCTGCCTTGTAAGGCAGCAGCTTAGCCACTAGGCCACAGGCTCTATTCCCTATCAGTTCTTCACCAGGAAAGGGTTATATATGTTTTTCTGTCGTGTGTGTGTGTGATAAATGTGTATATATAGATATTTTTATTAGCATTGTACTGAAACCTCCCTAATTTATAACCATTTCTTCCATTTGACAGAAAGGAAATAGCTTGTATAATTTTTTCAAACAATTTATATGGGTGAAATGTTCTTACAGTAAATTTACCCTTGTCATTAATAAAAGAGTGATGCTATATGTCTAGCCACAGTATGTCCCACTGATTATATGATTTCAGTCTAAGTGGCTGAAAGTGGGTGTGACTATCCTATCTATCAATGTACTAAAAAGAATCATCATTAGTCTTCAGTCTCTTTCCTTCACACAGTTCAATTATATACCGGAGAAGATGTCAGGAGGTAACTTATTTTCTTTTATTTTCCTTTTTCAGATCAAAAAGCATAGACGGTATGATGGAAAGATGTATAATTATATGAGACAATCATATAATACCCTCTGCCTTCTTACTGTAATAAGGCAAAATCATCACCCACAGAAGTTCAAGTCTTCAATTCCTCTGATAAACACAGAAACTTCTCTAATAGGGGAAAACAACGTTCAATAATATGGAAGAAGAGATTTAAGTATAGCCCGTGTGTGAATGGCACTTTGTCTAAGCAACAAATTCTTATTATTCTCATTGTCATTCTAGGATTATTTGGTTTTTTAAAAAAATTAAATTATTGAATTGTTTGAATACTTCCCCAGTAGGCTGCATTATTTTTAATAGTAACATTTCCATCCTAACTGACTATTCAAGTTTGGATTGCTTTTTCATATAACTAATTAACTATCAAAAGAACTGTCAAAGACACTCAAGAGATCTTGTAACTGGCTCAGAATGATAGAAAGCATTCCATTATTGTTATTCAAATCAGTTTTGTGCTGGCTTCCAAGTCTTAAATGACATGTGCATGAACCTCCATTCAATCCAGAAGAAGGATTTCATTGTTTAAATGTGTTTTAATTTTCCCTGGATGTGGTTTCATTGTCAGTGAAAATAAGATAATTTTCATAAGATAATTTCATTTTCTCATGAAATGAGATGGCGACTAGCATTTAGCCAAGCACGATTCATTTGAAGAAACTTCAAGTACCAGATTTTTCGTTCTTTTCTACTTTGTTCTGCCAACTTTAACCTTTCTTCTCTTGTGACATTTAGTAAAGTTGATTTGCATCTACTACATTTTGCTAGCAGTATAACAAGGCATACTGAATCATTCCTGGAACTCAAAAAGATTCAAATAGCTGTCTAGAAAGGCAAATCATGCTGTAACCTGAAATGTCACTGCCATTTTGTACCCCCTTTTAAAGATGCCTGAATAAATTCTATTTTATCAGATCAAGTAACATTTAAAATATTGCCTGCCAAAATAATTTTAAACTAAAAAAATCATAATAAATCCTGAACTGACAGATGATGATGTAGGTGTGATGGTTACTCCAGGCCTTTAAGAAATCTAATTCTTTCAGAAAAGGATATTTTTTATTTGATGCCTAGGAGGTTTTTTTTCCATGAATGCTTTGTAAACTGTTCTATTAACCCTACTTTAGTATATAATTCCTGAAACTATACCTGATATGGAACAGTTATTGGTTTTTATCATGTTACTCAAAAATCCAGCCAATTTTTAAATGTTCAAACACAATTCATTACAACAGTCAAAGTCAAAACTGAATATTGTCCCACACTTAGATTTTCATTTTTCTTCCCTTTCAAAATCTAGATGACATGTTGCAGTCAATAAGCATATGATTTTCATTGAGTTGTTGGACAAGGTCCATCTCTTAAAGGATGGTTATGGATATGGATGTAGATCAGGGGTGGTTTCCACTTACTTTCGCCACTGGTTCGGATCGTGTCCCCTCGTGCAATTTCACTTTCACGCATACTCAGAAGCAAGAATTAGCCTGAAACACAGCTGAGGAGCTCATCAGCTGTGCTTCAGGCAAAGAAATAAAGCTCAGCATTCACCCGCAGGCGGGCGGGTGGGGGCTCTTTTTCAAGCCGCGGAAGGGGAAAAATTTGCAGAAAAAAGAGATGGTGGCAAACACGGAACGGCACTGACAGTGATGTCACGAGCAGGTAGCTACTGGTTCGGGTGATCCGGACTAAACCGGGAGGAACCCACCCCTGATGTAGATAGTGCAAGTGTGGTGCAGTAGTTAAGAAGCTGTTCTAGTGTGGAGAGATCCAAGTCTTGTTTTACTTGCAACAGCTTACATCCTGCAACCATAACTTTAATACTATTAAACATTGGGAAGGGGTCATTAGGTAGACAAAAAATGCCAAATCCAGTATAAGGATTTGACTAATTGTTCAACCAGCCATAATAAGTTAAAGTTGTATATCACCCAACTTATTTAATGAGATATTTTATGAGGGAAGAAAAGTAGTAAGTAAAATGATGGGTTCCAATCTACCCTCAATCATGGATATTCACTAGACAACTTTGATCCTATCCTTCTGGCTCAGCATAAGTGTATTACTTATACTGTAAGTAGTAACACTTACTGTATACTGACTTTAATACAAGTTTATTATTGTGTGGAAGAATGGAAGAGAGTGTTCTTCATTCACTGCCTTAAACACTTATAGGAAAAAAAATGTAAACCTGAAGCAAAAAGACAATTTGTCTTTGCCTTTTTTTCAAATAAGGATTAATTTGTTCCAATGCCATTTTCCTTTGAAACCCCCAAAACTGTATGTTTTTGTGTATGTTGGGAAGCTTTAACATATGCTGGTCATTAACTATTATGTACCACAGCAAGTTTGCTGTCTAAGTAACAAAGCAAACATCAAGTCAGATCAAGTAATGGAATATTGTTATTTCTGATTTTTTTTTTATAAAATCACAGGGTAGAAGGACCAGATGTTGAGGGAAATGAAAATTCCCACACTACAAATACCATCTGACATGAAGAAATAAAACCACCTGTTATGTTGTGAAAAAACAATGTTTAGTCATCTTAAGTCAAATAAAGCTGGGTCTCTCTTGATTTTTTAAAAGTCTGTGTAGGCTTCTTATTTCATCCTTTCATTTTATTAGGGGAATTTACTGGTACCCAAAATGTACAATTTAAATAACACAGAATGTTTGCTTTTTTTATCGGAGGGATTAAGTACCATATTTGTTTCTTCAGAGTCACTCTTTTGTTTCCACATTTTTAAAATCATAGTCTGTCAGTTGAGAAACTTTTTACTTCTTTTTTTTAAAAAAAAAATACATGCAGGAGAAACCTCTCTAACATTAACAATTGCTTGGGAATTATTAATAGCTCTCCTGAGAGCACTTGTCTTATTATTACATATCCCCACCTTATCAAAAGGTCATATTAATTATAGGACCCTTGCTGAGAATAAATCAAAGTGTCATTCAGAAGGACCCTCAATGATGCTTTCAATTGGGAGATATATAGACAGGCTTACATTCTTGCATTCATATACATGTATGCATCAGGGGTGAAATTCAATTTTTTTCCCTACCGGTTCTGTAGGTGGGCATGGCAGGGGAAGGATATTGCAAAATCTCCATTCCCACCCCATTCTGGGGCCAGCCAGAGGTGGTATTTGCTGGTTCTCCGAACTACTACAAATTTCCGCTACCGGTTCTCCAGAACCTGTCAGAAACTGCTGGATTTCACCCCTGCTATGCATATAGAGAGTATAGAAAGAAAAACTGGCATGCAAGACAAACATAGGCATACTGCATTCATAAAATCATAAGGTGGGAAGTGACCTTGGAGGTTTACTAATCCAACACTCATCCAGAAGAGAAATGTTCAAATCATCCCAAATAGTTTTCAACATTTGTTTCAAAATCTCCAGCAACGGAGCACCCGTGATTCCAGCAAACAAGCTGTTCAACTATTTTAATAATTTTTATGTTTAGGCAATTCCTCCTAATTCTGAGTTTGGATGGTCTTCTGTAAAATTTCCACCTTTTGGTTCCCTCAGGGGCTGTGGAGAGTAAATCCACATTCCCAAAATGTTTTATCATATTTCCCTTAGGTTTCTGTAAATTTGGACTAAACAAACCAAGTTCACCTAAGCATTATCAGAATTATTTTCAAGACTCTCAACATCTTTGCTGCTCTGGTTTGCATCCTTTTAGTTCATCATCAGTCTTTCGGAGTCATGCTCTCCAGAACTAAACTTTGTATTCCAGGTTTAATCTGACTAGTGTAGCATATAGCAGAACGATCACTTCCTGTGATGTTGATGTTATAATTTTATTGATTAAATACTGTATTTGGCCAAGTGTGATTAGACACACAAGGGATTTGTCTCCGGTGCCAAAGCTCTCGTGCAAACTCAGAATAATGATAATCATCATCCTAATATCAATAAGAGGGTGGAGTAAGAAAAATAATTGTAGAAAGTTAGCACCCACCCCTCTCCTAGAAAAATGAAATATCCTAGGAAATATTAAAAGGCAGAATATATTCTATAGAATATCCCTGGAAATATGCTTTTAAGCAGACAAAAGACTCCTCTTAGTAGCCCCCACTTTTGTCAATGGGCCATTAAGGACTGGGCCCAGCAACAGTCTTCTACATAACAAATAACCATATTAGGAATTGCCCAAAGCCTTTTCATTACACCACATGGGACCTGGGAAGATTACATCAGTCAAACCTGGGACTTAGGACAGCCCGCAAGAGTTGCCCCAGCATGCCCCTGGGAATCTGACAGCCAATGGAATACATTTCTGTAACAGGAAAAGGAAACTCTTAGGGCGGGGCCCAACAGAGGTTATAAAACCAGGAGACTCAGCATCTGCCCCTTCCTTCTCTCCCTGGACCCAACATCTGAAGCATGTGATCCACCTTTTTGGTTCAGGAGCTCCTGCCATGTGCTCCTGTTCCTTTGTTCTCCATTAAACCTTCTTTCCAAGCAACTTCCATGAATCCAGTGTCTTTTTCCCCACTTGGAACTGAACCCAGAACTGAACCCTAACCCTTACAACATAATAATAAGGAAAAATAATAATGCTACACCCATACTATGTGGAAAAATACACATAAATATTAGAAAGTACTGTGATAATTAGATGTTCAGCAGAGTGATGGCATGGGGGGGGGGAAACTGTCTTTGTGTCTGGTTGTTTTGGCCTGCAATGCCCTGTAGGGGTTGAAAGAGTTTATATCCAGAATTTGAGGGATCTGCAGATATCTTCTCAGCCCCAATTTTCATTAGGTTTTTTTGGGGGGAGGAGGGGGAGCTGCACATACTGCTGGCTCATACTTAAACTATGCTTTACCCACTCACACTCGGATGTTTTTCACAAATAATACTGCTCAGCTAAGTATCTGTGACCCTGTTTTTTAATCTTCCTACTATAAAATCAATAGAATCCTAGATTTTTCACTACCACTGTTTTTGTTTGTTTGTTTGATTGAGCCCAATATTCAAGTCTACCAAGATCCTTTTGAGTTTTCAGCCTGAAGTATGAGCAATCCTCCCTCCATCCCAGCTTTGGGCAAATTTGATGAGCATCTATTCTATCTCTTCTGTTGTGGGGGAAAATAAAAAAGGAATGGAAGTGATGGGAGTTAGATGCAACACAGTATCTTTTATTGGCATGTGTAATTACAGTGGTTACTGGGCTCTTCATTAAAGGAACTTGCAGAACAGCCCCAAGATCCTAAGATTGCAGGTTATCAGGGGTGGGTTCCACTTACCTTCCCTACCGGTTTGCATCTCAATGGAAGTGCGCAAAGGGAGCCCCCGTCACATTGCGCAAAACACCCGGAAATGACCATCTGTGCATGCGCAGAAGGTTTTTTTGCAAGCCACGGTGACCAGAGGACCGGTTCGGGAGCATGGACTGCCAGTCATCGCTGCCGGTTCAGCGAGCGGTGGTAAATTTCCGCTACCAGTTCTACAGAACCGGTCCGAACCAGCAGCAACCCATCACTGCAGGCTATACAATCTCTGCAAATGATATATAGGACTTCAGAAGTAGTATAAATCACGACACAGCTTTCACTACAAGAATATAGAATCTGATAGCAACATGGGAGGACTTTACTATAGGCTGATCCAAAATCTCTATCTTTTACTCTTTAAAAAAAACCCTCCAGTCCCACTTTTCTATTGATACTAGAAACTTCCAACATAAATAGTGTCTTTCATTGTACCCATATTTTAACTTCCTTCACAACAAGGAAAAAGATAACAACCTGGGTTTTGTCATCTATCTTGCATCTCTTCCAGAGTTACTAGGCAGCTTCATTTTACCTACTCAGCTTGAGATGGACTTCAGCCTTGTGTATGTAGGAGAATATTATTTGTCTTCCAGAACTCATATAAGTGCTGTATCAAAATGATAACTAGCATGGGGCCGAGAACAGAGACTTTGGATACTGAATTGGATGCATCTATTCATATTGATATGAAATCATTAAGAACCATGTTTTTCAATTTGCTGAGAATCCATTTGGCAATGGGATTATCCAATCCACATTCTTCCATTTTATCAAAAGGAAATCTATGGTCAGCTTTATCAAATGCCTTACCAAGTCCAAGAACACTACTCCAGATCACACAGAGAGAGACAAAGAGTTTAAGGGCTTTATTTAAACACCAGCATCCCCTAATGTCATTCCCCCAAATCTGAAACTTGCCTGCAAACATCCCCCACAATGTTCCTGATGGGTTAAGTAGGGGCATGTCAGTGTAACTCATTAGGAGAGGCAAGTAACCTCTATGACCTCCATTGCCCCTGCCTTCTTTCAGCCCTGCAAGTCCTGGGATCTGGGGGAGGAGGCAATTCCTACTCATCCCTGCTGACCAGCTGCAGCTACCTTCCCTCTCTGCCCTGCACTTCTGACTGGGCCCTCCAACTGCAGCTGCATCTCTCCCCTTCCTTCTTCATCCAGGTGGTTGTCAAGATGTTTCCCTGATGCCCCTCTGAGGTTCCTGGCCTCTCCTCTTCCTTTGGCCCATTCACTCACTGCTTGGAGACCTTGGCATCTTCTTGATGCTCCCCCACCCACCCTCCTCCAAAGTCCATGGAGTCAGCTCTTCCTCATCACCTGAGCCAGCATCAGGGGAAGCCATCACAAGTATAACCACAGCATTTCCTTAGAGTACTAATGTGGTCAGTTTAAACAAGCAATAAGTTCTATTTGGCATTACGTGCTTTAACAATCCCTTGCTGGTTTCTAACAATCACTTTATTCCTTTCTAAGCACTTGCAAATCTAGTGTTCAATCTTTTCTAGAATTTCCCCAGGTACCAAGATCTGTACTTTCTTAGGCCACATTTAAAGTCATAGCATTAACTCTTTCTAATCTCCTGGTGCATCCACTGTATTAAAGGAGTTCTCTAAGTCAGTAGTTCTGAAATGACACCCTCCAATTCCTTTGACACCTCGGGATATAATTCATCTGGTCTGACTTGCATTCATTCAAGGTTTCAAAAGATCATTAGATTACTCCTAATGGATTGTCCTCTGATTGGTTTAGAAACCAACTGCACTGCTAAATATGCTGTTTAGAAACATGCAAGTGGGTGCCAATTCACTACTACAGAGTTCAGTTCACACTAACAATTTGCCATGACATCAAGGTTCAGCCCTTATTGTTTTAAATTGATCATTAGAGCTAGGCTTCTGTTAATTGAGGAGAAATAATTAAGCCTTATTGAGTTAAATGGATAATTATGATGGGGTGCTCTAAACTGAAAAAGAACAATTTAGCCTATATCAAACAGAGCTGGCATATGCTTCCAAGAGCCCCAAACAGTTATAATGAAAACATGAATTGGATTCAGTATTTCCACTGAAATCACTGGGACATATCATTCATGATAAATTGATTACAGTAGTTTTATTTCAAGCATCACTAAGTATGGATCAAAATGATTTCATTTACAGTGCTTACACTGTCATTATTTCTTAGTTAGGGTTTCTCATTATTATCTCACTCTAGTAACCCAAACATAATCTAATTAAGGGGAAGTTACAACTTCATAAAGTCAGGTATATAATGTTATAAAGATTCCCTAAACATTATTTTTAGACTCACTTTATTCAGGAAGCCTGAATAAAGATATGGCTGCTTTAAAAAGATTCTGCACTTTTATTATGGAATCCTCTTCTGACTCATTTTTGGCACAAGCACAGACTTAGTGTATAATTATAAAAAAGTACTTCAAGTAGAGCTCTATTCCTAGAGCATGTAATTTGCTTGGCAATGTATGGAAGTGACAAGGCATTGATTTGGGATAGGGTGTTGTGAATTTGGATGTTGTGGGCAATAACTGGAAAATGTTTGCATTTAATGAATTCACACTTCCTTAAACCATGTGGCAATGTTTTATGAATTCTGTGTTGCATCCCAAAAAGATTTATGGAAAATGGCATGTGTTAGGAGAGAGCATATACAGTTTGAGGGGGGAAAAAACTGGTTGCAAAAATGGGTTACATCAAGTAAACTTCATATGAAAATGAATATATGCTGTAGAAGGAAGAGCCTGAAACTTGGCTCAGAATTATTTTGAGGATAAATTATAAACTAATGTAATCCTTAACCTTAAAGGGATAGAAAGATGTATTTATGTATCTATGTGTTGTAGGAAGTTAGCACCCACCCCCTCCTAGAAAAAAGGAAATATCCTAGGAAACATTGAAAAAGGAAAGAATATGTTTCCCTGAATGAGGAAAAGAAAAATATGTTTTAAATACAAAGCAGCTTCCTGCAGCTCCCTGCCCTCACCCTTGCCACATTCCTCCCACCTAGCCTGGAGCAGTCTTTACAGATTTACAGAGTTGGAAGGGACCTTGCAGGTCATCTAGTCCAACCCCCTGC
Organism: Diadophis punctatus similis; assembly: GCA_023053685.1. Lineage (NCBI taxonomy): Eukaryota > Metazoa > Chordata > Lepidosauria > Squamata > Dipsadidae > Diadophis > Diadophis punctatus. The sequence continues at coordinate 126,726,106 of JALIGW010000003.1, forward strand.
CCAAGCAGGAGACCCTACATCTGTCTCTACCTAGGATCAATAGGATGGAAACACAATGGGACTGATTTGAAGCTATTTTTGAGAGTTTGGGAACATTGATGGAGAAATGATTTAATTTCCACAGAAAACATACACCCTTTTCCTTCTTAATTCTACAGAAAAGGAAAAAAGAGAGAAAGACGGAAAAATAACTCTTCCCCAAAGGTTGAGTTTAAGTTTTTTGTGGGGAGATGTAAGTAAGGGTGGGTATAAAAAGGAACATGGGGGTGGTGCTTTGAGGATTTCCCCATATATAGCAGAAAAATCCAGAGGAATCAATCTCAGAGTTTAGTTATCCGGAATATATTATAAAAATAATTCATAAATATGAATTTATCAATTGAAAATGGAATTACATTAATTTATTTTTTTTAGAATTCACTGGTTCTACATAACAAAGATTTATCTCCTTCAGTCATAGCCCTATTAGGATTTGCCTAAGGCCCTTTCATTCAGCCAAGCCTGGGACAGACAAAAGCCTATAGAGTTGTCACTGCATGGCCTCCTGGGAGCCTGACCACCAATCAGTGCATTATATACACAGGAACAGGAAACTAAGAGGTGGGACCCAACAGAGGTTATAAAACCAAGGGACTCAGCATCTTCCCTTCCCTTTTTTTCTCTTCACCCACATCTGGAAGCATGTGATCTACCTTTTCTGTACATGGGCTTATGCCATGTTCTCTGTCCACCATTAAACCTTCTTTCCAAGCAACTTCCATTAATCCAGTGTCTTTTTCCCCACTTGGAACTGAACCCAGAAGGATATTCCTTACAACAGTGTAAACCAGTTTGGAAACAAAATGGAGCAAATTATACTTTGGAAAAAGTAAAAGAAAAGAGATTTTAAATAGACAAATAGATTTTAATAGACAAAAGAAAACTCAGTTCACTATAAATATTATCTTTACAATTCCCTCCCTTTCCCATTTTAATTAACACATTTACAACCCTTAAATTCAGGTATATTATGTTGATTCAAAGGATTCTGAGTCATGCAATACATAAACATTCTTATACAGAAAACTATTAATCACTCTATCACAAGAAGATTTGATTGGGGTCTAATTTATGTGCTAATTTTCCCAGCAAGTTAATGCAAGGTTCAGTTTCTACTCATCAGCTGCAAGCAACAGTGTACTGTAAACATGATTTAGGCATTTTCCTTTTTAGAGTGTTTGATTGCATTGAAAAGAAAAAGCTTAAATAGCTGGTTCTCTGCTGTAGACTGTTTAATGTATTAAATTAGGATTCCAAGCCAAAGAGTCTGTCTGAGCCTTTGGGTTTAGCCTATAGGTTACAACAAGAAAGGTTAAGTGTAGTTTGCTGATAGCACTAGCAATAGCACTTAGACTTATATACTGCTTCACAGTGCTTTACAGACTTCTCTAAGCAGTTTACAGGGTCAGCATATTGCCTCCAACAATTTGGGTCCTCATTTTACCCACCTCGGAAGGATGGAAGGCTGAGTCAACCTTGAGCATGGTGAGATTTGAACTGCCAAATTGCAGGCAGCCAGCAGGCAGCAAAAGCCTGGGTGAGATCATCAGACGACACGGGGTGAGGTATCAGCAATATGCTGATGATACCCAGTTGTACATCTCCACCCCGTCTCAGTTCGGGGAAGCCGTAGACGTAATGGGCCGCTGCCTGGCCGATGTTAGGGTCTGGATGGGGAAGAACCGGCTAAAGCTTAACCCTGACAAGACTGAGTGGCTGTGGATATTACCTCCTAAGGACTCGACCAATTGTCCCTCCTTGGTTCTTGGGGGGGGGAGAAATTAGCCCCCTCAGAACGGGTCCGCAATTTGGGTGTCCTCCTAGACCCAGAGCTAAAATTGGAACAACATCTTTCAGCTGTGGCTAGGGGGACCTTTGCACAAGTACGTCTTGTGCACCAATTGCGGCCCTACTTGGAGAAGGAGGCACTTCTTACAGTCACTCATGCCCTTATCACCTCACGGCTGGATTACTGCAATGCGCTCTACATGGGGCTACCCTTGAAGAGTGTCCGGTGACTACAATTGGTGCAAAATGCAGCTGCGCGAGCTGTGGTGAGTGTACCTAGATGCACCCATGTAACACCTATCCTCCGCCAGCTGCATTGGTTGCCCATTAGTCTCCGGATCCAATTTAAGGTGTTGGTCGTTACCTTTAAAGCCCTACATGGCTCAGGGCCAGGTTATCTTCGGGACCACATCCTGCCGCATACCTCCCTACGACTGGTTAGAGCCCACAGAGTCGGCCTCCTCCAGGTCCCGTCGACCAAACAATGTCGGCTGGCAGGACCAAGGGGGAGGGCCTTCTCTGTGGGAGCTCCCTCCCTGTGGAACCAACTCCCTCCAGAGATCAGGACCATCCCCACCCTGCTGGCCTTCCGGAAAGCGATAAAAACCTGGCTCTTCCGGCAGGCGGAGTAAATGAGATACTCTTTTAACTTTTGTAATTTCTGTATTTTTAATTATTGCATTTGTATGTTTTTTATATTCTAATGATAGCTTTTATTTTGTAATGGATCGAATATGGTGTGAGCCGCCCTGAGTCCTAGGCATTGGGCGGCATAGAAATCCAGCAAAATAAATAAATAAATAAATAAATAAATAAATAAATAAAAGCACCATATTTTTCGGAGTATAAGACACACCTTAGTTTTGGGGGAGAAAAACAAGGAAAAAAGGCCTCTGCCTCCAAGCAATTTGCCAAACAGCAAACAGCAAACAGCACAGGTGATATACACTGTTTGCTGTGCATGTGTGCATGTGTGCCTGACCCATAGAAATAGCAAAGAATTTGAGAAATGTACATTATGCCAGAAAGTTTTCTTAAATGTAGTCACACTAACTCCTCCCAATTATTTAAATAGATCTACTCCAAGGTAAGTCAGGATTTAACTCTAATACTAAACAGGACACTGTTACATTTCAGACTATACTTGTACAGAGCTGTTAAAATTAATTAAAATTTCTGGAAGTATACATTATTCTCTATTATTTAAAAGAAGATACAATAGCACTGGGCCTCTTCAGAGCAAGCATTTATTTTAAAAAGCTTCTTTATTTTGTTAAGTTGTCTAGATTTACAGGGATCTCCAACCTTGGCAACTTTAAGACTTGTGGACTTCAACTCCCAGAATTCCACAGCCAGCAAAACTAACAAAGCTAGCTGTTGAATTCTGGGAGTTGAAGTCCACAAGTCTTAAAATTGCCAAGGTTGGAGACCCCTGGCTCTAGAACAATAATAAAGCAGTCTTTAAAAAATAAGTCTAATAATTTGAACATTCTACAGACATTTATAGTTATTCACTTACCCCCTTGCAATCCAGTTCAGCAGAAAATAAAAATATGTGTGTCTCTCCCAGCTATTTGCCTCTTTGCAGTTTCAGTTTCAGTTTCATTTTAGCATGTGGCAAATCAGCTGGGGATCGGGAAGCTGCTAAGGACTTGCTTGTCTTAACAGGCTCTTCCCTGTTTGCTGCAAACAGGTAAATTGCTGGAAGACAGAGGCCAAAGGGTGGGGGTGGCTGGGTGGGTGGGGCTACATTCGGTGTATAAGACGCACCCAAGTTTTCACCCTCTTTTGGGGGGTAAAAAGGTGCGTCTTATACTCCTAAAAATACGGTAGCTTGCAGTACTGCACTCTAACCACTGTCCCACCACGGCTCATACTTTGTGGCTTTCAGATGCTTGACAATTTTCTATATCTGCATTCTTGGAGTTGTAGCAAGTAAGCAATTCTGAAAGGGTTATTGACTGCCTACTTATTGGGGCATAAGTCATAAAGTCCTTTTCATTTTCATGAGCCATCTATGGACTTGCCTTAACATTTTCCTACTAGGTGCAACAACAGTATCTCTGATTCAAAAATACCATAAATCTTGAGGTAAGCCCTGTCAATATCTCACTATTTGCTTTTGTTTCATTTTTTTAAAAATAGTATCTTTCAGTACAAGATGTTAGTACAAATACAAAGTTTTTAAAGAAGAGGCTAATTAGCCACCAGCTGCATGAGTAGTCTTCCAAAGATCACAACAGGTAGTAGGATATAGCAATAGCAATAGCAATAGCACTTTTCTTATATACCGCTTCATAGTGCTTTACAGCCCTCTCTAAGCGGTTTACAGAGTTCAGCATATTGCCCCCAACAATCTGGGTCCTCATTTTACCGACCTCGGAAGGATGGAAGGCTGAGTCAACCTTGAGCCTAGTGAGATTTGAACAGCTGAACTGTTGAACTAGCAGTCAGCCTGCAATGGCTGCATTTAACCACTGCACTACTTCAGCTCAGGATCTTGCTGACCTTGATTGATCTTGAAAAAAAGTAAATAAGGTTGGATCAGTTAGTTCATGGCTGACAAACCACAGGAAATCTCAGGCATTCAGCTAGGCTGGGAAATAAACATCTAATGAAAAAAGGTATTATCAAACAACTTTCAGATTATTGCTAAGAAAGCTAAATAGAGATGTCCATATAAGTCACCAGCAATCAGGTCAGGGCATTTTTTAGAGACTTGCTTCAATGTTTCCTCACCATTCTTCTATAAATATTTAGGCAGGCTCATTTGGAAACAGATACATTAACTCTATTGCTTTGAACAGGTATAGACAATCTCACGTTTTTCCCTTTTGAAAATCCATACTTATTTATTTTTACCTATTCTTGAGTCTCAATTTATCTGATGTGCAGTATGATCCCTAGTGGTTCCTGTTCACAGTTCTTCAGATTCTTTAGCCTTCTATTCCATTACTGTTCCATTCATCTTCCAGTTCTTTTTTTTAATGCTACTTGCTTATCTTCTATTAACCCTTTGTGTGAATAGGGCTGATATGGTGTGCTTGCCATTAGATTATACATATAAAAGATTATTTCTTTATATTAAAGTGTGTTGTGTGTTATAGGAGTAAAGTGTGTTATAGGAGCCGAGGTGGCGCAGTGGTTAAAAGCAGCACTGCAACCTACTTAAGCTGACTGCTAGTTCAGCAGTTCAGCTGTTCAAATCTCACCGGCTCAAGATTGACTCAGCCTTCCATCCTTCTGAGGTCGGTAAAATGAGGACCCAGATTGTTGGGGGCAATATGCTGAACTCTGTAAACTGCTTAGAGAGGGCTGTAAAGCACTATGAAGCGGTATATAAGTCTAAGTGCTATTGCTATTGCTATTGCTATTGTACTATATGCAAAATAATGACATACATCAATTCTGATTTTTTTTTTTAAAAAAAGGCATTTTCCACACAGGATTTGAAGTGTCATTCCTAGAAGGCAATGGCAATGGGATGTGCCAACAAGTCTACTAGCCCAGAGAAACAAGTCGTGAAAAATTTCTGGGTGAGTTATGGCTGACTGATAATATCTCTGAACAATGGAGACAGTGACTGCTGTGAGAAGCAAAGGATTGGTGAGTAGACCAGAACCTCTCTGGAGAAGGGAGAGAACATGAGATTATCCATGAGCCCTTTGAATGGCACCTTCTCATACAGTATGAGGGAAACATAAAACAGTGGTTTCCCATAGGAAAAACCAAGAGCTGAGGAAGATGACATCTTTGCTCTTGGCAATGGTAGAGCCTTTAATAAGGTCATCAAGCCAGCTAAACTCATTTTCTAATGGCATTTGGAAATGTTCAATTTAACCAACTTATGGATATTGAAGACCTTCAAAACAGCAAGCTTAATTTGATATCTCGTGTATTTTACCTTCTTTGGATTTAAGGAATTTTAAATACAGATTTAAAAATTCAAAATAATATACAATTGGCAAAATAAACGTTTTTTTTTAAATTTAAGAATTTACATGGACTAGGAAACCAAAGAGATTTGAAGTATTGATTATTTTTATTCTAAGATTTGATAGAGAAATATAAAATATTATACAAGTGGGAAATGACTAAAACACAACTGAACCCATATTAGCAACTGAAGATTGATGAAAGTTACAAATGGACACTAGAGGGAACTAAAGGACCAGGCAGAAAAGATTTAAAATGACTAAGCTGGCCATAATTTTATTCATCTGAAAGAATATTTCAAAAAATGGACTGAGATATTAATAACTAGTATGATATAGATTTCAGTGATTAAACTTTTTGAAGATAGTGAGGATTTTAAAAAAAACCTGTTATCTGACACAGACATTATAGAATTTCAAGGCATGGAAACCAAAAAAACTGAAATTAACAAAATGGAAAGACAAAAGACAAAAAAAATTAGAAATAGAACAGCTGTAACATGAAATCCATAATGATGTCTCTTTATGAGATTTATAAAATAAGATGCTTTGAAGAGGATGCTTCAATCCTCTTAAATCCCAAGAATCAATGAAATATTAAAACCTGCACTGTCGTTGGAACAATTTAAAAATCAAGATTGTGAAGAGTAAAAAGAAGGAATGTAAAGTTGGATTATTTGATCAGGGATAAACTAGTTTGTTTGATATATCTGTAACTCTTGAAAAGATTATAATTTGTGGATTATGCATAGATAAAAGTTAGGCTATGGGAAGATTATTTTTTTAATTTGTAAATTTAAAAGAGGGTGAAAACTTATTATATTAGCTTGTAATTGGTGTGATGGTTGGAAGCCACTTCTTTCATAAGTGTTTTTGTTTCTTTTTCATTTCCTTCTCCCACATCTGTTGAATTTTTATTTTTTTATTGACTTCTAATTTAATTTGTATTAATTTTTACTATGCTCACAAAGAATTATTATTATTATTTTAAAAGAAGAAGTTGGTGTACACACACTATTGGGAGTTTTATAAACAGTATTTGAAAATGTATATTTTAAGACATGGTCACAGACTTTATGAATTGGTTATGCACAACTTTTCTGTAGGGTCTTTTCTGGATAATTTGGAAAAAGATGTGCTCTATTTTTATCCTGGTTATACCTATGTTTGAAAGAGATACACAGGGAATATTTCAAATATATATAATAGCTGTGACATCTTAACTGAAACTTTGCAAGATAATGTCCCCTAAAATGAGGATTTTCAAACTTTTTCAGGCTATAGCAGCTAAACCCCTAGAACCTCTGATCAAAAGGAAAGAGAAAAATGTATTTAAGGTGACTTTAAAAAAGGTATCTGTAGATCCTCATGGAACCCCATTCAGTTGAAACAGTCTGAAAAACCCGTTTTAAAGAATCTTCATTTCATTCACACATACATTCCCATCACACTAATCTCTTTCAGGGTAACAGCATTATGTAGAACACAGAAAAGGAATAAGAAAGGATAACCCAAATAATTTAAAGATAAAAGATAATAAGAAGGAAGCATAGCTAAAATCAGTTTTTTTAAAAAAAAAATCACTATACCTGCGGGGATCCATATGACATGGTTAAAACAGCTAACATGCAGCCTCAATAGTGTGACTGAATCTCTGCCTATTTTTAATGTGCATTGATTACAAACACACATAAAAACCTAGCAGAACTTTATCACACTGTTATCACACTGTCATCTTGATTTTTTTTAAAAAAAACTGTACTCTAAATGGACAAAATAATTCTGACTCTTGGAAGTCAAATAATGAATCACTTCTCGGCTGATATGCCTATCCTTTATATTTAGAAAGTCAAGGGTTAACAAAGGTGGTATAAAACTCTCAATTTTAAGTCTTAATTTTGCCAGTTTAGTTACCTGAATAGAGTTAGATTTCTTCTGATTATTGCAGGGTCTTTTTTTTTTGTTCTCACAGTATGCTTTTTATGTCTTCATCTATAGTATTATTCTACTGCTTGTCCTAAATCTTCATCTAGCCACTTGACTTAAACCAAATACTAGTCTTGTCAATTTGCTGCCTTCTAGATGTCGAGACATTCAGCATCAGGAATTCCCAGGCAGCTAAGTCCATACTGCTAATTTTTCTACAACATTTATTTTTTTCATTCCATAGCATTTCATCTATCTATTTATCTATGTGTCTGTCTGTCTGTCTGTCTGTCTGTCTGTCTGTCTGTCTGTCTGTGTCTGTCTGTCTATCTATCTATCTATCTATCTATCTATCTATCTATCTATCTATCTATCTATCTATCTATCTATCTCTATACATCTATCTCTATCTATCATATATCCAGATAGATAGATACATAGATAGATAAATAGATAGATAGATAGATAGATAGATAGATAGATAGATAGATAGATGGATGGATGGATGGATGGATGGATGGATGGATGGATGGATGGATGGATGGATGGATGGATGGATGGATGGATGGATGGATGGATGGATGGATGGATGGATGGATGGATGTACATACAGATACAGATACAGATACAGATACAGATACAGATACAGATACAGATACAGATACAGATACAGATACAGATACAGAGACGGATGGATGGATGGATACGGATACGGATACGGATAGAGAGAGAGAGAGAGAGAGAGAGAGAGAGAGAGAGAGAGAGAGAGAGAGAGAGAGAGAGAGAGAGAGAGAGATGATATAGAGATAGAGATAGAGATAGAGATAGAGATAGAGATAGATAGATATAGATATAGATATAGATATAGATATAGATATAGATATAGATATAGATATAGATATAGATAGATATAGATATAGATATAGATATAGATATAGATATAGATATAGATATAGATATAGATATAGATATAGATATAGATATAGATATAGATATAGATATATAGATATAGATATAGATATAGATGATATAGATGTAGATGTAGATGTAGATGTAGATGTAGATATAGATATAGATTATTTTTTACCAACTTTCAGTTTCTAAAAAGCAACACTGGGGTGGTTAATAATGAATAATAGAAAAATCCAGCTAGTAATGAACATGAAAAGATATCAATATATTGATAGATAATCAAGGATAATCAGTAGGATTACATTAGTATGCTGCTGGACTATGACCAATTTTCCAAGAGTCAGCTGCTATGGATATAATTGTCCTATTAAAACAGGAAAATCTGTCTAGGACAAGTATGTGCCAGATGGACCTTTCTAAGGCTATATTTATCCATTTTTAAAAACTCTATGACTGCAACATTGAAGCATATTTTAGTACACTGTCAGTCCTTTGTTATGGTCAATGACCAGAAATCATATTTTAGTAGATTTAAGCCTTCAACTTCATCTGTGATATGATGAAGCTCCATTACTATGACATGTATTCTACCCAAGATTTTGTTGTTACATAGTTGTTTTTATATGTCTTGGCATGTAGTAATGTAATATTTTATTTAACCAGGACTTATTTTTAAGGAAACAATTAGCATGCATCCATGATATACAGTAGTTTAAGATCAGAAGCTGCACATTGTTCAAGATTGCATTTGGAAATTTATGGCTAGTCCGAGTAGATAATATAAATTATTACATACTTTAAAGCATTTTTTCTTATATTCTGGTTAATTTGATACAAGTTATTGTCAAAGAAATTAATCAGTGTGGCTAATGAGGTATTCTTTTTAATTATTAGAATTTCCTAAGGAAAGGAAAATTGTTCATATATAAATGAGTTCTCCACTTAATGAACAAAGGCACATTATCAATCTTTTAGGTGGAAAGACTTTATAGAGTGGGGGAAGGGAGATATTTTTGTTTTGTGTTCCTAACGGGTAAAAATGGTATATTCCGTACATTACAATTCATGGTTAGTTACATGTATGAATGAATAAGAAAAGATGAAATAGAAGAAGGAAATAACTTTGGGGCATTTCATAGAATAGTGGAGCTAAAGATATCAGTTTCACCTTGCAGAGCCCACTGACAGTTTTTATCTGTAGGGCAATTGAGCTTTTTACATGGCTTCAGAGAAAATCTTACAACTTTTGGATTTTTTATCCTTGGATTTTTTATCCTTCATGATTATTTTATTTATTTATTTTTATTTATTTATTTATTAGATTTGTATGCCGCCCAACTCCCAAAGGGACTCTGGGCGGCTAACAGCATACTGGATACAAAATCTAAAAAACAGTTAAAAGATTTAAAAACAAAATTAAAACAATGTAACAATTTTAAAAAACATTCAATCATCCAATCATTTCATTTCATGGGCCAATGTCAATAGATCAATCATTGGCCCCAGGCTTGCCGAAAGAGCCAGGTCTTCACGGCTTTTCTGAAGGCCAATAAGGTGGGGATAGTCCGAATCTCGGGGGGTAGTTGGTTCCATAGGATAGGAGCCACCACAGAGAAGGCCTTCGCCCACGGGCCTGCCAAACGACATTGTTTAGCTGACGGGACCCGGAGCAGGCCGACTCTGTGTGATCTAACTGGTCGTAGGGAGGTATGTGGTAGCAGGCGGTCCCAAAGATACACTGGCCCTGAACCATATAGGGCTTTAAAGGTAATCACCAACACCTTGAATTGCGTATGGAATTCCAATGGGCAACCAATGCAGCTCGCGCAAGATGGCAGTAGTGTGGGTATATCTAGGTACACCCACAACAGCACGTGCAGCTGCATTTTGCACCAACTGAATACTCTTCAAGGGTAGCCCCATGTAGAGTGTGTTACAATAATCAAGCCCTGAGGTGACAAGGGCATGAGTGACCGTAGGGAGTGCCTCCCGATCCAGGTAGGGTCGCAATTGGTGCCCAAGCCGAACTTGTGCAAAGGATTAGGTGAAGGTAAAATTCTGGGGATCATCCTTTCAAAGTTTTAATAAGTTGAGTTATTTCTTGGGTTTCTGATTTGCTCATATAAAAAGGAACTTTTTTATATATAAAAAGACCCATTGATTCTATTTCTCTCTTTCCACAATGGCAAACTTTTTGTATGTATGGGATTTTTTAGTATTTGCCTCTAGGTCTTTTTTTCCGCTGTCATTTTATAGAAATAAGATTTAAAGCAAATTGTTATTTAAAGATGAACCTAAACTACAAGATATCAAAATACTGAATGATTAATGATTAATTAATGATTAATGATTAACTGTTCTGGTCAATAGTCAAACAACAATAACAATAGCCTACGTGCATCCTCAGAATAAAATTCTACCAAGTTCAAAAAGAAAACAGATATTAAATTGTAGCCTAAATCCATTGGGGCCTCAAATATCCCCAAAGCCAGTTAGATGCTGCAGATTTCTCCATCTATTAGAAGAGAAGGAAGTCCATCCTTGAGTTCAGGTGTCACATTACAGGCAGAACTGAAACACTTAGGTAGGCTCAGAAGAAATCCAAATCAGAAGAAATCTTCTGCTATGCAATATTTATTGAAGAAAGTTAAGAAGCCATAATCAAAAAAAAGTCAACAAAAACCTCTATATAATAGAAACAGAATTCAAGATCTATTATTTACCTTTCTCCTTCCTTTCTTACTTAGCTTCCTCCATTGTGGAGGTTAGGCTGTGTTTTTGGAATGGTCAGCTTTGCTTTTTAAATTTTTTTAAACTGTAACAAAACCGTTTAACAAAACCGTAGAGGGGGTGGTGTTGCTATCTTCTATAAAAAGTCTCTAGATCTAAAAAAGATTAATGTTACACAGGAGCTTGCTCTCCCAGAAACCATTGTCTGCGAACTATCCCTGAATACCACAGTTCATTTCTTGATATGTTAGAGAGTTCCTGATTGGTCATACGAACAAGCTAACTACACTACTGTGGGCAGCTTCCTGCCCGCACCCCCTTATCTTTCTTGGTGACCTCAATTTGCCTCTTATTAATTGGACCCTAAACGAATGTACAACTGAACCTATACATGCAACCCTGTACAATGCTGTTACAACTCTGGGGCTGGAACAGTTGGTAACAAATAACACTAGGCTCAACAATTGCTTAGATCTCATCTTCTGCAATAGTCTAAACTCAATTTATGGCCTACAAGTTAAAGAACCTTTTTCAAACAGTGACCATACATGATTGATTTCTGTCTCAATTTGTGTCCTTGCAATGAGGGTCATAATGATGGGATTCCAAATTATAACTTTAAAAAAGCAAACGATGATCTCATAGCTGCCGACCTGGCATCTCTTGACTGGCACATTCTGTTCACAGGTTGTAATACTGCAGAAGACCATTATAATATTTTGTTCCTTGAAGTCAATAGAGTCATTAACCTATACATACCAAAAATAACTGCTAAATCCAAAAAAGAAAAAAGAAACAAATTACCCACAACAATAAGAAAGCTAAAATCCAATAAAAAATCTCTTTGGCAAGAAAACAAAACTGGCTATGTAGCTAACTTTAAAAACCGCTATAAAGTCTTATGCTGTCAGGTAAAGGCAGAATGTACCAATCACCATTGCAAACAGAAGGAAGAGCTGTTACACTTGAAATCCACCCGAGCCTTCTATCATTTCGTAAATGCCAAACTTAAAGACTCGAAAACTATCCCACCCCTAAAGGCCCTAATGGGGAAGACTGTAACAGTGAAGCTGTTAAGGCAAACCTCTTCAATATGTTCTTCAGTTCAGTTTTTGTCGACAGCCATGGCTGCTGCCCCACATTTCCTAGTCATACCATAACTAATTGTAACAATTTACAATTACAATTTATAAACCAATTCATCACCCTCCACTTAGAGACAAACAACCTGCTTTCTAACAAGCAGTTTGGTTTCAGAAAAAAATTGTCCTATAATCTGCAACTCCTACACTGCAGAAACATCTGGACCACACATCTTGACCAGGGTAAAGCAATAGATGCAATTTACATAGACTTCTACAAAGCCTTTGATTCAGTGGTGCACTACAAACTACTGTTAAAACTAAGTTCTTACGGAATCTCCGGATCCCTGCCCAAGTGGATAGCCGCGTTCCTGTCAAACAGGCAACAAGTAGTCAAAATAGGGAGGGTCCTATCAAATCCTGCACCAGTTAACAGCGGTGTCCCCCAAGGCAGCATTCTAGGACCCACACTCTTTCTGCTTTACATCTGTGACCTATGTGATCATACTAAAAGCAGCTGGGTTCTCTTTGCTGATGACATAAAATTATTTAACACTGACAATGCTGCTGCCCTACAAAGCGACCTTGACCATGTGTCAGAATGGTCACGCATTTGGCAACTCCAAATCTCATCTAATAAATGTTCTGTCCTACACATTGGCCATAAAAATCAGAACACCAAATACAAGTTGGATGGAAACGACCTTGTAGATGACCCTCACTCTGTCAAGGACCTAGGAGTATTCATCTCAAAAGATCTAGGTCCCAGAGCTCACTGTGACAGCATTGCCAAAAAGGTATTAAGAATTGTTAACCTAATTTTGTGAAGCTTCTTCTCTGGTAACATTGTATTGCTAACTAGGGCATACAAAACATTTGCTAGACTAATTCTTGAATAGAGCTCATCCACCTGGAATCCACACTGTATATCGGACATTAATACGATTGAGTGGGTCCAGAGATATTTCTCGAGAAGAGTACTCCACTCCTTTACTTCACAATAGAATCCCTTATGCCACCAGACTTGAAATTTTGGGTTTGAACAATCTGGAACTGCACTGCCTGTGGTCTGATCTAAGCATAGTACACAAACTTGTCTGCTACAATGTCTTACCTGTCAACGACTTCTTAGCTTCAACCTCAATAATACATGCAAAAACAGTCGATACAAACTCAAGGTAAACCACTCCAAACTCGATTGCAGAAAATACAACTTCAGCAACAGAGTGGTAAATGACTGGAATGTTCTATCCGACTTGGTTGTTACATTCTCAAACCCTCACAGCTTCAACCTTAAACTGTGTACCATGGCTCTCACCCCATTCCTAAGAGGTCCGTAAATGGGCATGCATAAGCGCACCAGAGTGCCTACTGCCCCTGTCCTACTGTCCCCATTTATTTGTATTCATTCATTCGTTCATGTTCATGTTTATATTCATTCCTGCTATCTTGTACATGTTGACAAACTAATAAATAATTTTTTTTAAAAAAACTGTCTGGGGTCTAATCATCACACAGATTTAAGCAGGTCACAGATGGAAACGAACCCTCCTTACCCAAAAGAGAATAATCTTTAGCCTGGAATAAAGAGTTGCAAGAATTTAACCCTGATTGCAGGGTAAACAAAACCCACATTGGATACCTAGCACTCACAGGAATTCTTTCAGAATGGCTTCTTGGCTTTTCCATAATAAATTGAAGCTCTTGCACTCTTGTGTGCTTGTTGATCTCTTAAAGTTCTGTCTGACAGGAAGAAGCTTTACACCTACCAGCTGAACTCCAGTATATTTGAGTGCTTAGAGGCATCAGCAAAAAGAGGGGGAAAATATTATCTTTAACCTGTCTACAGTCGACCTCACCCCATTCCTAAGAAGTCTGTAAGGGGCGTGCATAAGTGCACCATCATGCCTACTGTCCTATTGTCCAAATTTACCTATACCTACTTTGCTTTTGTTTATGTTTATACCATACCTGTTATCTTGTACACGTCTTGATAAATAAAAATAAATACCTGGTAAGAGTGGAGGTTTGGAGTAGCAGCTGTGTGTGGGGGGGAGGGAAACTATGAAGTATGACTAGAGTTGAAGACTGGAGCTGAAGGACTGAAAATTGAGCAGGACTGATTGGAAGTTATTCACATGGAAGAGAGGGAATTGGGATGAAGAGGGCTATGAAAAGCCTTAGGAAACAACAAGGGAACGAGGAAGCAGAGAGAACAGGAAAGGATCTGTTATTTTGGATGCAGAATATATATAAAAAAGAATTAGGGTAGAATTATTCTGAAAAAAAGTGAAAACAAACAAACCAAGAAACAAACAAACCAGTGGAGTTGATTTTTAACTGGGATTGTGAACACAAAAGGAAAGGGAGACCTATAGGTCCAAATAGCAAACATTGCAATTATTCTGGTTTTGCAATAGGTTTCTGGTCTATTTAACGTCATCCTGTTAATCCTTTTATGAATGGACTCTGTCTGCATGAAAGGCTCAACATTTCTAATATGCCCATTCCAGGGGTGGGTTCTAACTTACCTCGCTGCTGGTTCACTTCCTCCCACGCTGTGTGGCTGCGCCTCGTGGGCACGCTTGCTTTGAAAAAGCAAAAAAAAAATTCCAAAAAAGCCAAAAACAAGATGGCGACACATGCACAGTGCCAGAAACTCAGCGTCTGTGCATGCACAGAAGAAAGAAACCCAGAAAAAAATCCAAAAAAATTCCCCCAAAAAATTCCCCCCAAAAATCCCTCCCCCCAAAAAAGATGGCAGCGTCCACAGACTGGTACCAACAGAGCCGGTTCCATGAAATCATTGTGACATCAGCAACAGCTTGCTACCAATTTGAGCAAATCAGTCCGAACTGGGAGTGCTGTGTCCAGGCTTCCCTCAGGTCCTCAGCTGAAGCTGGGCTTCTGCTGCAAGCTGATTGGTCGCAGCCGTTCTGGCTCAACTATATAAGGAGCTGTCAAGGGTACTGACTTTGCCGCTCTCTGTTAGCCTGAGCGTGCTGCGCTAAGCAGGCATTTACCTTGAGCTGAATAAACTTGTTAGCCTTTCAAACGTGTCTGCCTCAGTTTTAGGGGTGGGTTCTTCCCAGTTTGGAACTGTTCACCTGAACTGGTAGTGACCTGCTGGTGATGTCACAATGATGTCACAGATCCGGTTCAGTCAGTGCCAGTTTGTGGGCGCCGCCATCTTTTTTTAAAATTTTTAAAAAAATTTTAAATTTTTCTTCTGAGCATGCACAGAAGCCGAGTTTCCGGCACTGTGCATGTGGTCGCCATCTTGTTTTTGGATTTTTTTCTGGATTTTTCAGCACTGCCCACAAGGCACGCCCACACGGCGCGGGAGGAAGCGAACCGGTACCGAGGTAAGTTAGAACCCACCCCTGCTCAGTTTGTATGTCTTCTAGGACATATCAGGTAGGAACCCACCTCTGGCCCATTCCTCCAAAACATTAGGGTAGCCCTAGCCTAGCAGAAAATGGCTGCCAATGTTGTTACCCATATTGTATCTTTTTGTACTTTGAAAATGAAAACAAAGTTTTTAAATCTAGATTTCACAGAAGATAAAAGGTTTTGAAAGAGCTTAGCTATTGCCTAAATATTCTGGGTGGAATTTACAGAGCTAATATCTGACAAAGGGTTGTAGGAAATTTCTTAGTAAAGTATGAGATCTTTCAAAATACCCACTGACAATTTTAGACATTAGGATATACTATACTTTATATCAGGGTCTCCAACCTTGGCAATTTTAAGACTTGTGGACAGCAAAGCTGGCTGAGGAACTCTGGGAGTTGAAGTCCACAAGTCTTAAAGTTGCCAAGGCTGGAGACCCCTGCCTTATGTTATAACTTATTTGCCTTTAGTGCTTAAGGGCAAATCTGATAATAACCCCTTCTTCTGCATGATTTTTAGAAATTATTCATGCTTAGCTAACCATAGCAGTTGGAAGGTAAAAATTGTACCAAAATGCAAAAAAGTCTGATCCATTATCTTTGTCTGTTACAGAAATAGTGTGCACTGGAAGCAAGTTTATGCACTCAAATCCTTGATATTATTTACTGCAATGCAATTGTAAATATATTATTAGCTTTAGGAAATAGTTAGAAAAAGGCACTTGAGCATTTCATTGTATATACTCAAGAGAAGGTTACATAAAGTAAAGAGGAAGTGCTCCAGTAATGTACCTGAAAAAAATCTACCGAGGGAGTATCAAGTATGTATTTTTTGAAGCCTGTAATTTATACAATGACTAACAAATTGCTTAAGTACCTTAAATTAATCTATTATAGTTTACAACTGAATGCTTTAAAAGATACCCCCAAATGCTCTACATTTCATAACTGTTTAATGTCAAAGCAGTGACAAATCTATACAGATTTTCCCAGCAGACTAAGTATTTGCAGATGTTTTGCTTCCGAATTTCATCCTGGTACAGCTTTTGCAAATATTGGAAACATATACAGTTGGATACATGTTTGTAGGGCCAAACTTCCTCTAATGATACGCACAGTAATAATTATAATAGTACAATAATTATGAATATTAACAATAAAAATAGTCTTACAATAAGTATTAACTATTTACTATAACTGCTGCAACATTCAGACAACATATTTCCTATCATATTGCCAAAAGCTTTCCAGAACACCTGGGTTGTGTTCTGAGCTGTTCTAAGACATAGAAACTTCTATAGGCAGTGCTGCTTCTGTATCTTCTTCTGTCAACCATCTTAATATGAGGAAAACTCAACAGGATCTCTCTTCTTGAATTTAATGAGGAGCCATATTCTCTATGAGGAAGGCATATTCTCTATGAGAAAGATAACCTGGACCTTAAATTATATCCTCAAAAGTATTTCTAGTGAATGCAGCCCCTGCAGTATAGAAAGGATGCAAAGTGCCATGCTTATTTCTAAGTACGATCAACATTTTGTTCCTGTTCCAATGTCTGAGGCTGAATAAACTTTTATAACTCCTTGTTGGCCCTCATAGCTCATTGGGCATGGAATTGTTTTTTGGTAACACAAAAAATACCTAGAGAATTATGTTATAAATAGAACTACATCACAAACATTGATTTAACCCTCCTGTGACTGACAATGAAAGTGACCATAATATAAAATGATTCTTTATGTACTAAAGAAGAGTTTCCCAACCCTTCTGGGTTGGTGGCCCAGAGTGGGGGAAGGACAGGCTCCTTTATGCATGCATGCACATGTGTGAACAGAGCTGCGAGCATGGGCACAACACAAACAGAGTGGCAACAGTAGCGCCCATGCGGCGCTCACAGCAACACTAGAATGTGTGTGTGTGTGTGTGTGTGTGTGTGTGTGTGTGTGTGTGCATGATCATAGCACCTGCGTGGCACTCACGGCAATGCTAGCACAAGTGAGGGGTGCACACACACACACACACACACACACACACACACACACACACACACACAGGCCAGCCACTCACAAGGCCCTGGTCAACAAGCCACGGCCCAGTATTGAGCTCACAGGTTTGGGACCCCTGTATTAAAGGAAAGAAAGGCCATGGGACTCTGATAATTGGGATCAAAACTTAGTGCCTGTACTCTTGTGCATGTTTACCTATTGTATAAGCAAATAGCAATTTGGGTCTGTGTAGAGAATGGGCAGGCAAGCCCCACCCCATGTTCACTCTTGCAAGTCATCTGTCCGTCACTTAGGACAAACAGCAAGGTGCCGATTCAGATATTCGAAGCATCATCATTTTCTCTGAAGCATATATTTTAACACATAGAAAAATAAAGCTCTAACCTCTTCTTTTCCAAGTGGATTTTTTTTTTTGTTCTTTAGAAAGTTGCAGTTTGAGCTCTGGATAGAAAGGAGCAAGGAGAGTGACACAAGGTTGGGAGGAGGGCAGGAATCTGTACAGCTTGTGAGATAAAAAAAATAGATGTCAAGAAGATGAGGACACCCCCTGAAAATTAAACAAGGGGACTTTGGTCATCCTAAGGCATAGGTAACACATTTTGACAGAAATATTTTGTAAGATTACTTGTTTTAATTTTAACTGCATGTACTGTACTGTTCAGATCAAATATATGTTCAGTGACTTTTGTGTTCTGTGTACATGCTTGTGAATTGTACGTTTAAATGAAACTTGGAACCTTATATTGTCCTTATAATGTTAAAAGACCTCACATTCAAAAATTATGACCTGTTATTTGAAGCCTATATGTTTATCTCGTGTGCCATTCTACTGAAACTGAAAAGAGTATCTTTCTTTTTCTTTTTCTTCTTTTAATACAGACTGGCTCTATCTCATGTGATTGATTTATCTTCCAAAGGAGTGGGGTAGAAGTTCTGATTTTGCTACTTGCAAACTTCAGCCCGAAGGGCATAGAGGTGGTGCTATATAATTTATTTCCCCCTTTTCCTTTCCTTTTCCTTTCCTTTTTATAAAAAAATAACCTCCCAAACATATACCCTGTTTTATTGAACCCCATTCTTTCCAAAAGGATAAATAAGGATCATCATGTAAAAGAAACTTTGATTTGTCTAAGTATTATTATCTGTAATTAAGGTAACTCGGGATGAAAGCCTCTACCTTCTCAGTCATGTCCTAATCAGCATTGGAAACACATCTGACTGGTGAGGGTGAGGATAGATGAAGAGGAAGAAAGAAATGGAGCAAGGAAATAGTTATACGCTCTTTCTGTCAGGTTCCGGAAAGCTACTAGAAAGGAAAGCTCGACCACAGCGTAATGCAGATGAAATCTTTAATTCCAAGCTTCCGGCACAAACCAACGATCATTCAGTGTAGAGTCCGAATGAGTATATTGTCAGCAGCAAACACCCAGTGCTCCTTTCATTTGTTTTTATTTTTATTTTTCTGTAAGATAGATGTTGTAAGTTGCGAAGTCGTGTCCGACCCATCGTGACCCCATGGACAACTTTCCTCCAGGCCTTCCTGTCCTCTACCATCCCCCGGAGACCATTTAAGCTCAAGCCGACTGCTTCAGTGACTCCATCCAGCCACTTCATTCTCTGCTGTCCCCTTCTTCTTTTGCCCTCAATCATTCCCAGCATTAGGCTCTTCTCCAGTGAGTCCTTCCTTCTCATTAAGTGGTAAAAGATAGATAATAGTAAGATAGTAAGATAGATAAGTCATGGTAATGAGCTGGTTCCGGCTCAAGTCATCCCCTTGAAAGATATTGTAGGTGGTTGCAGCAGAAACTACCAAACCACTACAGCCACACAGAAGGCAGAGCTCAGGAATTGAGACCCAAATGGCTTTTGAGATAGGAAATTGAGACCTCTAAATTTTACTCTCTGAGTTCAGTCTGGCTGTTACAGAAGGAGCTGGACAAAATTTGGATGCGAACCATACTCAGATTAGGGCTAAATGGTCAGTTGAAGCATTCTAAATAAACCAATGGTACACTATTAGATCATTGCTGATTTAAAGTATCCTACCAACTCTTTCACGGTAAATATTTATTTATTTATTTTATTTGAATGGATTTCTATGCCGCCCAACTCTCAGAGGACTCTGGGCGGCTCACAACATGCTAGAAACCATTACAAGTATAAAAAATAGTAATTAAAAATACAAAAGTTAAAAAGAAAATCATGTATTCATAAACAAGGGGGGAGATCCATATCTAATCTAACTGGTCTCACTTTCACCCCGCCTGCCGGAAGAGCCAAGTTTTTATTGCTTTCCGGAAGGCCAGTAGGGTGGGGATGGTCCTGATCTCCGGGGGAAGCTGGTTCCACAGGGAGGGAGCTCCCACAGAGAAGGCCCTCCCCCTCGGCCCCGCCAACCGACATTGTTTGGTCGATGGGACCTGGAGGAGGCCGACTCTGTGGGCCCTAACCGGTCGTATATATCACCCATCTTGATTTTGTACGTCTTCCAATTTAGCCGTGAATGTTTGAGTTACTTTACTTATTTTCTCTTCTATTTAACAAAAAGCATATTTTCTTGAACAAACTTCCCAAACCTTATATTTTCAATGAAATAGCTCACTACTTAACATCACACTCAAATAGCTGTGCTGAGTTTGAGAGTATCCAATTACTTCAAATTGGCATTAGGGGGATATACTGTGCTCCTAAAGAGGGAAACACTGCAACTTGGGGAGCAAATCTTAATGTCAATGATCATTTTGCTTAAGTTTATATTCCAATTAAGGAATGAAGATTCCTCTCTTGAATGAGATTAATAATGTTTTATTTACAGTTCAAAATAGTTGCATTTATACATCACACTTACTGCAAACTATAATTTGGTATATATTTCCAACACTGAATTTCTCAGTAACCCTTAAAATTATGTTGACTCCTTTTTCTATTTACTTTTATAAACTATTTTTTTAATAATAGGAATGATTAAAAAAAATAACCTCCCAAACATATACCCTGTTTTATTGAACCCCATTCTTTCCAAAAGGATAAATAAGAATAATGATGTAAAATAAACTTTGATTTGTCTAAGTATTATCATCTGTAATTAAGGTACCTCAGGATGAAGGCCTCTACCTTCAAAGTCTAATCAGCATTGGAAACACATCTGACTGGTGAGGGTGAGGATAGACGAAGAGGAAGAAAGAAATGGAGGAAGGAAATAGTTATACACTCTTTCTGTCAGGTTACGGAAAGCTACTAGAAAGGAAATCTTGACCACAGCGTAATGCAGACGAAATCTTTAATTCCAAGCTTCCAGCACTAACCAACGATCATTCAGTGTATAGTCCGAACGAGTATATTGTCAGCAGCAAACACCCAGTGCTCCCACCACCTATTTAAAGATATCGTTCCCCACCCTGCAACTCCACCCCTTCACCGACATCACGTACCACAAGCCATGAGCCATTAGCTCCCAGTGTGCTGTGTGCATGCTCCACTGCCTCCAACGACCCGGATGCCGTAATGACAACTGCCTCACAGCTGGGTGGCGGCGAACCCATCAACATGCTCCAATGGCACCACGAAACATCTGGAACAGAGTAGCGCTTATGGAAGCCTAGAGCAGCTTTCTTAGACACCACCGGCAATTACGGAGGCTGATGGGCGACAAGAGTTTCTTCCCCCTGCCTGAATGGCAGCCCCAACTTGTCAGAGCTGACATGCGGCCCCCTACACAATGTCACCTGGTAAAGAAAGGGTAGATGGTAAGGAAGCCGATTATGTGACCACGCCCGGTTTCCCGGGATGTTTACGGTGAAACCTGGCAATGAGGTTATTGACCATTATGTGCTGGCAAGGAACCCATGATGCCTCCACCAGTGGATACCCCTTCCACAGAACGAGATACTGAAGATGGCCTTGATGCAATCGGGAATCTAGGACCTCCTCCAGTTCATACTGTAGATTGCCACCCACGTCTATGGGTCTGGGTGGCTTGAGTGGAGGGCCCCACAACGACGACATATGGACAGGATGTATCAAACTAGAATGGAACACTGGGTGTGTTTTACCCAATAACGGTGAGAGCTTGAGCTGCACAGTAATAGGGTTTATGATTTTTCACAATTGGAAAACGCCCAATAAACTTTGGAGCGAAATTATAAGATATAAAGATTTATTAAATGAGCAAGGAAATCTGAAAAGTAGGGAAGAGCTAACTGAGCATGGGATAAACCTAGATTGGTGGACATATACACAAGTGCAAGCCAAATATAAGACTGATACCAAAGCATATGAATTTCAAAAGGAACCTCATGACCTTGATAAGATATTATTTGGAACTGATGAAAAATTGATTGGTAAAAGTTATAAATTCTTAATAAGATATTAAATGGAAGAAGAGGTGGTCAAGGACACAATGATACGGTGGGTAAATTTTTTTGAACATACTGTAGATTTGGAGAAGTGGGAAAAATTTGGAAAATTAATTTGAAATTAACAATGTCTGTGGCGTACAAGGAAAATCAGTATAAGGACTTCCGGTTTGGCGCTGCCGCTTTGAGAGCGCTCTCCGCAGAGCGCTTGTTCCCGATTTTCGTTCGCCGCCAGATCGGCAGCCAAACAGCTGTCTGGAGGCTCGATCATCTCCTCCCCGGGCAAAGGGGAGTGAGGAGAGCCGGCGGGGTGAGGTAGAGCCCCCCTAGTGCCCTTGGTGAGATCCTAGGGCACGAAGGGTGAGGGCCCCCTAGGAACCTTGCCATTGCTCCGGAATTGGGAAGTCTCCGCTATTCGCGGAGCAAGAAGCTGCATCCAATCCCTGCAATCAACATACTTGATCAAAAGGAGATACTGTAGCAGGCGGAAAGACCCAGGAGGCAGAGATGATAAATGGCAAGTAGAAAAGGTTTTTTTTGTGGATTGGAAGTGAAGAAGGAAGCAATTAATTAACAAAGGGACAACTGTAGCTATATATATATAAATGAATTAGTAGAGAAATTAAAAGGGAATGGATGATGACATTGAAATATTATGGAAATGTTTTTTTTCTTCTTATTTAGAGTTATTATTTTATTAAGAGTTGAAATTTTTTTCTGTCCTTTTATATATAGATTAATATTGTTCAATGAATTAAAAGACTTGATACTTTAGACAAAATGATGTTAATCAATATGAGAAGTATGAATAATAAATATGAATACTAGAGCTTAAAAGATATATTATGATTGTGTACTCTCTTTTTACATATGAATTTGTTCAAATGAAAAACTTTAAAAGGGAAAAATGTATTATTTTAAGTGTTGAATACTTAATTGAATAATTCAGAAAGAATTTTGATGATTAGTAAGTGAAAAAGCATATTATGATTGTGTATCATTATTTTTAGAAATGAGATATGTTTAAAGGTAAAATTTAAAAATCATATATTCCAAGTGTTAAATGCTTAATTTGAGTGTAAATAACCAAAGAAGAAAGTTTATGATTAATATAAGAAATTGGAATGTATAATTGGGCATTTACTTCATGATAAAATAGAGGGGGGGAAACATAAACAATGAATAAAGAGACAAAAAAGTGGAGGAAGCAATTTGGCTTAAAATTAAGAAGTAGGAGAATAATAACTAATTTGGAAACTAATGAACAGCAGAGAATTTAGGAGAAGAATTGGAAAAATAATTGGTGAATATCCCAGTTGACAAAACTAGACTTTCTTTTTTTTCTTTTGTAGAGGTAAGATGAAGTTAGCAGCATATACCTAGAAATAAAGTATTATATATAAAGAAATGATATAAAACATTTTTTTTTCTTAGAAGGGATATGAAGAGCTTAAATTTGAGATTGTATCATCAGTCTGTTAAACATAAGAGGATAAAACAGTATTCAGGGGAAGGCTAAGGGTGTAAGAGGAAGTAGAAGGGGAGGAAGAGAAGGAGTAGGTTACTCTCTCTGAATAAGATTTTTTTCAGCCCTAACCAGGGGATAAAATAATGTGCTGAAGCTGACCAGACTAAGGACGTTAGCCAGATGAATACCTGGTAGGTATATTTTTCCCCTATTTTCCTCCCCAAAAACTAAGGTGTGTTTTATATTCCGGTGCGTCTTATACTCCGAAAAATACGGTATCTTTTTCTGCCTTTGAAAAAGCCCAAAGGGGAAAATACTTTCCTCTATGAATCCTACATGAAACCAGTGGTGGTATTCAGCCGGTTCTCTCCGGATCACGCAAACCGGTAGCAGCAACTGTGGGAGGCTCCGCCCACCCACCCCAATGTAATGCGCGAGCACTGCGCATGCGTAGAAGGCAACGCTCACATTTGCAAACCGGTAAGGAAGGTAAGTGAACCCCACCTCTGCGTGAAACATGAAGAATTTGGAACAGAGAGATAAAAAGAATTTTTTAAACTTTTTTTAAAAATTACATTACTGTTCACCATTTGCTTATTGGCACAAGTATCTCAAATGTTAAAAACAACAACTTCTGGGATTATTTAAGGATTATTTAAAAAAAATAAAAATAAAAGCAAGAAGGAAAGATATTGCTTAGATATCTTGAATTGTAGATCCTTCCTCTTACCTGGCAAATAAAGCCAGTTTAATATCCTGGTTTCATCACCAGAGCTTTGCTTAGAAATATAAATGTATAAATACATACATAAATACATACATTTTTATACATAAAAATATAAATATAAAATCTCAGAGAAAAGGTGCAGTTCTAATTGCCCTGCAAAAGTTCTACAATATTCCCAGATTAAATAATTTTCTTCATCAGTAAACTCACTTTCATAGATAACCCGGGTGGTTAGACATAATCACACAAATCTTTCCAACTCTCAAAAAAATAATTAGCAGACAGAAATGCTATGGTTAGACATAATCACACAAATCTTTCCAACTCTCAAAAAAATAATTAGCAGACAGAAATGCTACTCTGAGTAACTGTTGATTCCCTGTCTTTGATAAGTGCAGAACGGGCAGCAGAACAGGGCAGGACAAGATCAGAACAAACCATATTCTTATAAGTTTGATTATTTATATACTGTAGTTTGACGGTCGAGCTGTTGACCAATCAGTACTCAACAAATGAACACATCCAGCCTTTCATCTATTCAGCTTTGCAGTGTCATATCTGGCTAACTTTGTAACCCATCTCACCATCTTCATCATTGTGAGGACATATTGAAAATTCTAGGTGAATTTCCTGCAGCAAACTTATAAAGCAGAGAAATTCCAAGAGAGTTTTAGTGTCCTTTTCCAAAATGGGAAATTCAGAGCAAACTATGAAAACAATGATATTGGGGTGAGGTGGGGATATGCAAAATAACTACAAAACCCTATTCTGTTTGCTTGGCAGAAGTCATGCCAGTTGAAAATGGATCTTTTACTTAGTTATTGGATTTCCTTGGCTAAACGTTTCTCTTTTTTAATTTTTTAAGAAATGTTATAACTTAGACTACATACAGCCAAGATTATTATGATCGAAAGCACTTGACATTATGCTTTATTTCTTATCGATGCCAACACAAAGCTTTAATCTTCTCTGCAGTGATAATGCCTGCATTATGCTGTATCTCCTTGTGAACTGTCAAATTAAATAAATAGCTGTGATGCATTCTGGACAAGTACTTTTAACAACTCATCTGGAAAATAGGGCATCATAATTTCTTCTCAAAATAATGTGTGCTTAAAGCTGCTGCTCTGCATGTAACATCTGAAATACACTTCCTTTTCTGATTAACAATTTCATTGGAGAACTCAAATTCCTTTGATGATTTTCTTGCATTACTGAATCTTGGTCACACTTTCTTAGCTTGTTTTCATGGCTCAGTTAGAAATCAACCGCTCCATCAGCGATTAGCTACATGACAGTGGCTGGGATCCCTCACCTTTGGAGCGTCCGGTCAGCCTAATTTTGGCTGTCTCCACCAGTGGGCTGTGGCTGATCCCGCGCCCAGGTGGGGTTGCCAAAGCTGTTCTGTGGGAGAGCTCAGCCCTCCGGCTGTGCCTTGAGAGGTCCACTCTTGCTGAGAGGGGTGCTCGGGGGTCGGCTGTTTGCACCAAGCCCCCAGCTGGCGTTCCCTCTCTGCGGCCTCAGCGGCTTCCACCATGGCTTTGGAAGGAACGATTTTCAGAGTATCTGAATTGTTGCAATGCCATATATTATGTGTTGGAATTTCAAAAATTTGGATGAGGGCGGGGGGGAAAGCAGCAGTAGAATCTCCAGTTTATAATTTTTTTAAAAAAAAATTGGATAGTTATAAAAGCATCTAATTTTATCCATTGATAGACTCAGAAACAATTTCAGTTTGTAAACCAGATTCAGATGAATGAGTCAAATGGTTTTTCCTTGAATCAAATCTCTGAATCCAATTTTTGCACAGCCCACACAAATACAAGCCCTCCAGCTATGTGGATTTCAATTCCCAAAATTCTTAGCAATAATCAAGCTGACTAGGCAATTCTGGGAAGACCACACTTTGAGGAAGGCTACTGTAGAATGCTGTATGACAGTGATGGCGAACCTATGGCACGGGTGCCACAGGTGGCACGCGGAGCCATATCTGCTAGCACGCAAGCCGTTGCCCTAGCTCAGCTCCAGTGCGCATGTGCGTGCCCGCCGGCTGATTTTTGGCTCACGTGGAGGCTCTGGGAGGGTGATTTCGGCCTCCATAGGGCCTCCAGGGTGTCAGGGGAGCATTTTCGCCCTCCCCAAGCTCCAAGAAAGCTTCTGGAGACTGGGGAGGGTGAAAAACGGGCCTACCGGGCCTACTGGAAGTTGGGAAATGGGGGAGTGGGGGGGTCGCACAAGCATGCGCAGCGGGGTGGGGCAAGTGAAGGGCTTTGAATTATGGGTGTGGGCACGCACGCGCGTGCGATAGAGCGCACACACACTATTTCGGCACCCGAGGAAAAAAGGGTTCGCCATCACTGCTGTATGACATTGTGTCATACCATTGAAGTTTATTCAAACTAATTATTATTTGTGAAAAGCAAGTTTGCCCATAATGTTAATTTACTCCAGCTTTGTCTGCCGACATATCTTTCAACATTATTTCAGCTGACAAGTCTTCATCTCAGCTTTCAATATGCATCTGAAGGAGCTATCTCATAGAACTTTCTTTGAAGGAACGGTTCTTGGTTGAGTCACACTCTTTTGTGGTGTTCAGTTCCTGCACATATATTGTTGTTTACTCTTTTTGACATAATTTGAATGTACAGATGATGAGGTAGAGTCAGCAGACGAGGCTCTCTTACATGTCTCCATATTATTCTTCATGCTTCATTCTGCAAAATCTGACACACAAATTATAAGAGTATCCAGTCCAGGCAAGATGCATTTTGTCAGCAGAGTTGAACAATTCAGTTGAAAAATGGTGGGTTTCCAACATAAAGATTATAAGAAACTGTTGAAGCTTGTCAATACAGTCCATCAATAAGAAAGAATCACGTATCATATTTTCTATAGAAAGTTTAGGGCACAGACAAGATATGCTTACATTAATATGTCTCCCGACTCCAATGTCTTAAAATGCCATAGTTCTTGACAATTTCAGGCACCCACTGAATATTTTATGATTCTATCCACCATATTAAGTACAAACATTCACAAAACATAGCTCTGGGAATAATAGAGGACTAATTATGTCACACCTTGTTTGGCTAGTTTGCCATTCTGTCACGAACTGTTAAAAACAGTGGTGTGCTCTACAGGAATGCACACCTAAAGCTCAAGCTGCAGAAGTTATTGTTTCATGCATGAGAGATAATCAATTTCAGTTTATTCATATTCCTGTGGCTCTTTTGTTTATCATGACTCTGGGTGCTGTACAAAAAAGAAATATAGTGCTTTAAATATTTATGTACCTCTCTTCCAACTGTGCGACAGCAGGAAGAAAACCATGGGTCTAAGATCTTGTCCACAGATTTTTCCACAGATTTTCCAAACATATATTTATTTATGTTTTTTATTGAATGTATTTGTGCCACAATCAACCGGACTCTCAGCAGAATTTTGATTCATGGCTGGTGAGGAGTTACATTGACAGAGTGTCACCAACAGATGCTTCTTTGAAAAGCAAGAAACTTTGTCTTCCTTGCTTGATAGAAAAATCTGGCGTAGGCAGGGACAATCAAATAACAACCGTAGCCATGTTTATTCTGCCTCAACTCTCTGAGAGATCTTAGATCAGATGCCTTATTCAGCACCATGCTGAAGGGTTGATCTATAGTCTGTCTGCTTATTACACAAGTACATCAAGTATGAAACTGGAAGGAAACATTATTAAAATTACCAATTAAATAGGATTCAGGTGAGACAATCCCACTGCTATCAAAATCTGATTCTACAGTCCATCCATGTCTTAGACTGTCAATCTTATTGATGAGCGTAAGTCTTTCTCCCAAGTAAGGGAGTTTAGGACTTGAACCATATATATCCAGAATAAATATTGTACTTAGCAAAGATTTTTTTTTAAAAAAAAGACAAACCTTTGCTCTTTTCTTTTAAACCTAGCCAATTACACTCTTCCCCAGACTCTTTTGTCAAAATCTTGTTTAGCTCCATGGTTACAGAATTGTCCTATAACTGTTTTGTTTGGGGTGGTTTGGAAAGCTATCAATCATCAAAATAGAACATGCATGTTGTTAGGATTGCAATAAGAAAATGATTATTAAAAATATGTTAATAATGTTACTTGCAAGATAAAATAATTTTAAAACAGGATAAAGGCAGCATATAGTGCTTTAAATATTTATGTACCTCTCTTCCAACTGTGACAGCAGGAAGAAAACCATGGGTCTAAGATCTTGTCCACAGATTTTTCCACAGATTTTCCAAATATATATTGATTTGGAAAATATGTGGAAGCTGTTGAAACTTCAAATGGTGGTTTTCAGAATATTCCAGCCACAACTCACTCAGTATCTCTCTGCCTTTATTTCTCCCTATAATCCTGCTTGCTCCTTACATTGTTTAAAGCAAAGTCTTTTTCTGTTTTTCTCTTCAATATCTTCAGTTTCAGGGATTTGGCTCCGTTATTTATTATATTTATTTTTATTTGGAGGTTCTTCTATGCCGCCCTACTCCCTGAGGACTCAGGGCGGCGTACAACATTTTAATAAAACAACCAACCAAATCATTAAAAAGCAATTTAAAAGCAATTTAAAACATCTATATCACACAAACAAACATGGGGGAGACATCCGATGTAATGTTGTCTCAGAATTACCCTGCCTGCAGGAAGAGCCATGTCTTAATGGCTTTTCGGAAGGCCAGCAAGGTGGGGATAATCTGGATCTCGGGGGGAGTTGGTTCCAGAGAACAGGGGCCCCTACAGAAAAGGCCCTCCCCCTAGGGCCCACCAGTCGGCATCGTTTGGCTGATGGGACCTGGAGGAGGCCCACTCTGTGGGACCTCACCGGTCGAAGGGAAGTGTGTGGGAGGATGCGGTCCCGGAGGTAGCCTGGTCCTAAGCCATGTAGGGCTTTAAAGATGATGATCAACACCTTGAATTGCACCCGGAGACCGATGGGCAGCCAATGCAGCTGGCGGAGTATCGGTGTTACGTGGGTGTATCGTGAAACACCCACCACAGCACGCGCAGCTGCATTTTGCACCATTACAATGTTTATAACCATTAACTGGACAAAGATCAGTCAAAAAGTTTTGTTTATTTCTTTACCCTCACCCACCCCTTTCTGAACTGCTTCTTTGTACATTGTCCTATCTAGGTAATAAATCAAATAAAACAAATGAAGAAGTGTTCAGTCTAAGAAAAATAAGACTGAGGGAAAATATAACATCAATGTCCAGTTGCATAAAAGGGTGCCATAGGAATTATTTTTTATTGCCATAGAAACCGGAGGCAGAAATAAAGGGTATAAGTTCCAGCTGACTTCTTTAAATATAAGTAACATTTTCTGAAATTAAGATCTATACAAACCTGCACAATTTACCTGTGGAAGTTTTCCATTTTTAAAAAGAGGTTGGATGGTTTAAATGGTGTTTTTTTTTTGGCACATTTCAGAAGATTGGACTAGATGATCTTTCCAGTTCCTTCCAAGTTCCCAATTTATGATTCCTAGTTTTCTTTTGTATTCCTTCCAAGCCACCCATCTCTCTTTCCATTTGACTTGTCATAATTATATACTAAAACTTATATTCATATATTCAACCTAGACTGTGTTGTTTCTCTATGTCATATAATATAATTATATTTTATTTTAATGTATGCCAATTAGTATATATTTAAAGTGACAATAAACTTAGTCTAAGTCTAAGTCTAAGTAAGTCTAATGACTGGATTTTATACATATCAACACTTAGCAGGGGTTTCCACAAATCAAGTTCAACTGAGATCCTTGGTATCTTCATGTATGTTTTCCAGGCTTTTAAAAATCATTACACTTCCTCACGTTTTCCAGTTCTTGAATCAGCTCAAAACACTCAAAGACATCCCCTTCCCCTGTAAGGAAAATTATCTAAAAAATGAACTTTTTTTCAAAACAAGCTATTAACACAAAGCAGGTTTTTCCCTTTTACCTGACATATACCAAAATAACTAAATAATGGGGGGAGACCAATTTAGTTTGCATTCTTACTCTTTAATTTCACAATATGTGAACAGACTTAACCAAAGGTTCAACTGTGAAACAGAGTATTCTAGACCAAGCCAAGGCCAAAAACTATAGAGAATTCCTGGAAGCTTGGCACTCAGACAAATCAGAACATAGACATACCGTAAATGACATCTAAATACTATTCAAAAGAGATAATCAAAAAGCCAAAAAGGAAACAAAAAGATCAAAATACCTCCTCATCAGCAGTCAACACCCAGATGTGCAGAAATTAACAGCAAGTTTAACAGTGGATTAAAAACCGAGAAGCAAGCAATATCCCAAACAAAGAACTGCCAAGCAAGTTAACAGTAAACAGCAACGCAATTAAGGAACCACCAAGACTATTCCTACCAACACGGACAGTGCAAGACACTGATATAAAATGAGGGCAAACCCCACTCCCTACTAGCACTGACGGTGTTGGTAATGAAATGTCTGCATGAAAACAGCCAAGCTTAGACAGCACCAAGAACCCCACAGTTCAACCCTGAGCTTCAAATATTCTCATCTATTGGCATGGTATCTTATCATATTATCATGG
Organism: Diadophis punctatus similis; assembly: GCA_023053685.1. NCBI lineage: Eukaryota > Metazoa > Chordata > Lepidosauria > Squamata > Dipsadidae > Diadophis > Diadophis punctatus. Next base: position 126,757,054 of record JALIGW010000003.1, read on the forward strand.
ACTGTGATAGTAATATCAAGGTATACTGTTTACTCTGGATGGCTGCTCCTCATGAGGCGACCATAGATCTAACATATTAAAAAAAAATGATAAAACAAGTGACTATATTTTTAAAAAGCGCTTAATTTTTTAAAAAAAATCCAGAGAGAGACAATGTAGAGAGAGACAATGTAGAGAGAGACAAAAATTCCAGAGAGAGAGACAATTCCAGAGAGAGACAATGCCCTACATGGCTTAGGACCAGTTTACCTCCGAGACCGCCTTCTCCAACATACCTCCCTAAGACCGATTAGAGCCCACAGAGTTGGTCTGCTGGTGGTCCCGTCAGCCAAACAATGTCAGCTGGCGGCTCCACGAACGAGGGCCTTCTCTGTGGCAGCACTGGCTCTCTGGAATACACTACCCCCCCCCCGAGATCTGCATTATTCCCACCCTGCCAGCCTTCAGAAAAGCAGTTAAAACATGGCTTTGTCGACAGGCCTGGGGCCAATGATTTTAATACAACACCAATCATTCTTGGCCCCATGAATGATTTATTGTATGGGTTTTTAAATTGTGGTTTTTAATGTTTTTTAAAATGTTTTAATATCTATTGTTTTTAATGCTTTTTATATTTGTTGTTGCATGTGAATTTTTACTGTTGTGAGCGGCCCAGAGTCTCTGTGGAGTGGGCGGCATACAAATGCAACTAATAATAATAAAATAATAAATGTAAAGAAAACCGCCTTTGTAGTCTTAATCTTCATATGAGAAAGCAAAGGCTTGACTCAAGTTTTCAATGTACTCTATGATTTTCAAAACATTCTCAGGAGTCTTATTCCAATGAAACCTTATGAAGGGGGCTATTTTGTTCTGAGAGCAGTGGGGGGAAAACTTTTCCTGTTTTTCACATACTCCTAGGAGAGAGATACTTTAATGCAGCTATATCTAATATTTTCTAATTTTCTGCTTTATTACTGAATCCAAAGAACAGTTCCTGATCTTATTCATTTAGCTTATCTCGTTAAAACAGTCTTATTTAAACTATTTTCTCTATGGCTTTGGTTAGTCCATATACTTACACAGCCTGTGGGGAACTGAATATATATATATAATCTATATTCCAGTATATAGATTATCCTCCTTCAAATTCCCAAATCTTTAAAAGCAATCCTGTCTTCAATATTGGGCTTTAGTTATATTCCATTCAGAAAAAGAAACTTTTTTTCCCCACTCCATAGTCTCCATTAGCTAAGCAACCGCTCCTTAATTTCCGGTCCTTTTGTCCCCTTAATGTATTTAAATTGCTTCCTTAAGGTCTTTTCAGGCAAAATCACTCACCAACTTCTTTTCTTCTCCACACTCTCTAGTACATCGCTTTAAATTTCTCCTCCCAGATGACTCCAATCAGCTTCAAAAGAATCATTTCGATGTGACTGCCGTGACTAGGACGGCATTTAAGAGCCGTCTTCCGGTCGCCGCTGGTCAAGGGCAAAACCGGCTCCCTGGGGGGTTTGCAGCCCCCTCCCAGTCTGCCAGCAAGCGCCCTCTTCTTCACCACCCCTTCAGGGTGGCTTCTGACCTGGTCTTGTCCAGACCAGGTCCCCGGACAGCGCGGATTTGGGGCTTTCCCGCAGAGCGCGGGGAAACTCCATAGCATCGCGACTTTGGCCACGCCTTCCTCTCATATAATGGGATCCTATAAGAAATTGAGTGTTTTCGCAAATTCTTACTCAATTCTTTTTTTTTTTGAGTGAAAGGGAGGATTTTGGGGGGGGGGGAGTGAGCCAAAGTCCAAGACAATCTCTGCTTATGTTCTCCACCTCCAGTATGGTGTGTTTTGTAAATTTCACACCTAATCGCTAACTTTGATCAAAGAACAGCTGATTGAAGAAGAATTGATGTCTTTGAACTGTGGTGCTGGCCTAAATTATTGCATATTACATGCACAGCCAGAGCAGCCAACAGAGAGGTACTGAATCATATAAAACGAGACATATCATTAGAAGCCAAAATCAGAATTACTTTGGTCATGTCATGCATGCAAATTCATTGATTCCCAGTCAATGATGCTGGGAACGGTTAGTGGAATAATGAATGAATGAATTAATGAAATGACTCCATTTGACGTTAATATAAGAACATAATTCAGTGTTAATTTTAAATTGAAAGTCAGATATCTCAGTACCTACATGTCTTTTTCTAGATCAGCCACCTATAATTTTACAGCTTGCATCTTCTAAAATATTCTAAACAAAGAAATACTTTTTTTTCCAACAGGAGAATGAAAATACAATATATGATGCAATGCATAATATCTTTTCACAACTGAAATATCAGGCTGGAAGCTGGTGTCCATTTCTGCATAACAATCTGAGTTCCAGTGATAGAATTCTTGAAACAAATGTTCTGGCTGTGGAATTCCCTGTTTGGTTAGAATTGGTAGCAGGTCTTGTAAGCTTTTCAGCGGCAAGGAAATACGTTTAGTAATAATTTTAAAAATCTTTAGTTTAAGGTGAGAGTGCTAATATCATTACAATTTCTACTCATGCTTCAAAACCCTCAGGAAATTAGAAATTAGGATCAAGAGTTTAATATTCCTCATAACATAAGCTTTAAATGCTTCACTGAGTCTTGTATATTAAATGAGTTTATAAATTAGGAACTTCATTGAATGCATTAGTGTTTAGGTCAGGGGTCGGCAACCCGCGGCTCTGGAGCCACATGCAGTTCTTTGGGCCTTCTGCTGTGGCTCCCTGTCCCATCAATGGCTGGTCCCGCCTCTCGCCCTCCCCTCCCTCACCTGGCCTGAGAAGGTAAGGATGACGGCGGGAATGGAGAAGTAGCCAGGGCTGATTCTCCGGCATTGGTTGAGGAACGATCATCCCCCCAGTGGAGGCTTCCCTTTGGGAGACCCTTCTCACCCTCTCATGACTCCCTGGCTGGCTGTGGCAGGGCTAGGAGCGTGCACACACGCGGGGAGACCCTTAAGTGAGCACCAAAGTGCAGGAAAGGTGCATGCGGAGGGCGGCCGGCCACTTGCTTAAGGAGGGTCTTTGGACAAGGCTTCCCTTGCCCTAAGGATCTGGCCATTGCCTTGCATGTCCACCCCCCATGCAGCTCTTCGGCTGAGTGGGAAGGGCATAAGCTCCAGCCCGAAGCAGCAGGAAGCGAAGGCTGCCTTCGCTTCTGCACTAAGGCTCCGGTGACCCTCCTCCTCCTCCCCTTCCTTCTCATGCAGGGGGTGGCATGGCAAGGCGATGTCCGGATCCTTAGGGCAGGAGAGAAGCCGCGTCCTTTTGCATTCTGTTAAGACCCTCCTTAAGCAAACAGCCAGCCGCTCTGCCGGTGCGTTTGCTGTATTTTGGTGCTCGCTTGAGGAATGTCTCCCCATGTGCGTGCACTCTCCTGGCCCCGCCACAGCCAGCCAGGGTGTCGCAAGAGGGGGAGGAGGGTCACCCAAAGGGAAGCCTCTGCCGGGGGTGGCGATCATTCCTCAGCAGAGAGAGAGAGAGTAGAAGAGAGAGATGGGAGAAAAAGAGAGATGGGAGAGAGAGAAGAGGGAGGGAGAGAGAAAGAGAGCAATGAGAGAGGGAGGGAGAAGGAGAGAAATGAGGGAGGGAGGGAGAGAGAGAGAAAGAGCAATGAGAGAGGGAAGGCGAAAGAGATGGGAGAGAGAAAGAGAGATGAATGTGGGGAGGAAGGGAGAGAGATAGAGAGAGATGGGGAGAGGGAGAGAGAGAAAGAGATGAGAGGGAGGGAGAGAAATGGGAGTAGGAGAAAGAGAGATGGAGAGAAAGAGAAAGGGAAAAGAGACAGAGAGAGATACCTGTTTCCCATAGAAAAGAAAACATAGAGAGCCACAAAACCTGGGTAGGCGTGACTGGGAGGGTCATGTGACTCAGTGGGAATGAGTGACATTGAGTTGGCCATGCCCACCCAGGTTTTGTGGCTCCCAGTGTTTTCTTTTCTCTGGGAAACAGGTCCAAATGACTCTTTGGGTGTTTAAGATTGCCGACCCCTGGTTTAGGTCAACCTTGGTTTGGAAAAGGATATATTCAGGTGGATATTGAAGAGATGCAGTTTCCCAATTACTTGAGAGACACTCCTGACTAAATGTGCCTACAATTTTGTGCAAGAGTTAGCATAGTCACAAATTTCCATTTTTTACAGTAATCATGCAGGCAAAAACTCAGTACAGCCGCCATTAACTCCCAGTTATCTCTTACACAAATATGCCTGATGGAATTATGCTGACATAATTTCAGTCCCTGCCACTACATTGTTAGTCCAGACAGAAAGTAAAAGATTATACTATTTCCATTTATATAACGTTGTACATCTTTTATAAAGCCATATTTACATGTGTGATTTAGAAGTAAAATAGGTAAGTGCATAGGTCATTGTTTAAGCAAATTAATAATACTGTCAGAGCATTGAAAAATCATTCAATGAAACCATCATGAAAATCAGTTCTGAGAATCGTATGTGATCTTTGAGTAGTGGCCTATGAGCCATACATCAAAAATGGATGAATACATTCAGAAAGTAAGCTGAATTTAATTTAAATGTAATTTAATTTAGTTTAGCAGATTAATATAATTACTTACCATTCACAAATTATATCATTTTCCCCTTAAGTCACAGTAAAACATTTTAATTTAGTAATAGCTTTCCTGTAACTCAATTTGGCACACAAGGCTGTTGGAATGGTGGGGACCTCTAGATAGGTAGATTGAACAAATCACCACATCTTAGCATCCTCCAAAGTATATTATTTATTTATTTATTTGTTTGTTTGTTTATTTTGTTTGTTTGAATGTTAGCATACTTCATATAAACTCAAGACACAAAGGAGATTTTAGAAAAACAAAGTTTTAGAACAAAGTATGAGGGAGTATGAGTGTGAGGAGTCCATAGGGCCCTTTTGCTTCCTGAGAGCGAAGGGGACTCTGCATATATTTATCATAAAAGGTATCTTCTCATGCTGGCTCAGTACTTGAATGGCAGCAGAAGTGCCTGAAGATTTTCTATTTGAATATTATAGGTGGCAGTGCTGAAATAATGATTAATAGGTAGAAGAAGAGTGATGGTTAAATTTGCATACCTAGCTGGAGGAAACTTCAAGAAATCACAAGATCAGATCAGCACTATAAGATGTGCAAATATGTTTCCATTTATACATTTATATATTGGATCCAGTCTTTGGTACTGTTTTCTGTAGACTGTCCTAAGAATTACTAGAACTATATGCAACTCCATAACCTCTGGTGGCAAGGCTCCGCACAAAATATTTGTTGTGGTTCATCGACTGCCAGCGGAGATGGCAGTCGAGTCAGATGAGTCAGAGGAGATGGAAGGGGTGCCTGGATTACCATCAGAGCCGGCAGAAGGCTCTGAGGAGCAGGAGGTCTCAGAGCCAGATGCAGAGCAGGACCCATCTACTCATGCTCAGACAGAGAGATAGCTGTTTTTGGGGCCTGAGCTGAGTGAGAGGGAGTAACAGTTGGGCCCTGTCCCAGATGCACAAATGCACAGAGAAGTGCGGAGAGGAGAGCAACACAGGACTGAGGGCCAGCTATCCAGGAAAAGAAGGAGATGTTAACAAGCCCCTCCCTGGCTGGGATATATGGAGGAGGGGTGTGGGAGGCGTGGTTGTTGGAGACATCCATTCATGCTTCAGAAGAGTTCTCTCTGGCGGATTCCTTGCCAGGATTTCCTTGCCACTAACCAGGTCGGTCAGGACTCTTTGTGTTAGTATTGAAGTGCTAATTGAGGCTCCCTGCAGGGAACTCAGAGACTGCTATGGCTTGTGAATAACCTACAGATATGTGACCTGGAGCTTTGTCAGTGAATGCCCTGTATTCCTGCCTTTCTAAATAAAAATGGGTTTCTCCTCATGAGTAGGCTGTTGAGTGGGGCTCATGAAGGCTGGGTCAGAACAATATTTCACATTCTTTAGTGTTTGTATATGAATAATTCAGATTTGTTCAGGGTTGATTTTAGTGCCATCATCTTTGCAGAGATAGCAGAATGATTCCACTGAGCTTGTCAGCTGGACAGCTGACAGCCCAGCTTCAAGACTTGAGCGCCACACAACAGGATGAGCTCCCATCACTTGCCGTAGCTCTTGCCAACCTAGAAGTTCAAAAGCATGCAAATGTGAACAGATAAATAGGTACCACTTCAGTGGGAAGATAACAGCATTCCGTGCTGGTTTCCCTCAGCTAAGAAACAGAGATGGCGAACCATCCCCTAGAGTCAGACATGATTGGACAGGTGAAAAATTACCTTTACCTAATAAGTAAAAATAACACGTATGCGTGGAAAGATATGGTAGTTGAATGAAGTTGAGCAAGTGTTTCTCCAAATTTAGCTCCATTCCAATTAGGAAATCCATTTACTACATAAAAATAACATTAATATACAAACTATAATAAGAACATCGAAACAAGGCAACACTTAAATTGTTAATAAGCAAAATGAAACAAGGCCACAGCATTCAGTCCCCAGCAGGAGAATCTTATTCATCAATAATCTTTTCTGAGCCTGTCTGGAAAAGAATAATATTTTAATGGCTTTCTAAAGACCAATAGGGTGTTTAACCCAATCTTAGGAGGTATGTTGTTTCAATGAAGAAATAACATTTGTAATATAGAAAAAAAAGTACACAGAGTAGCAGTCCTAATGCTACATGCCACATTCCCTGCTCACGTCTAACACAGACTGCCACAATCGCAATCAAAGCAGTTTTATTTCAAGCATGCTTCTGCTGTCCTATGCATGCCAGGGGCTCTGAGCTACTTTGCCAACTCCACATCCTGCCTTTCAGAGTTTTATGCAATTTACTGACCAGATACTCAAGATCCTTAATAGTTTACACAGTTTTATATAATTTCCCTACAAGAGTGTTGTAATGACTGTTTCATATAAATTTAGTAGTTGCAGCTTGACTTAAATGTCCATCATAAATACAATATGCAGATCCTAGTTATGAACCAAACCCAAGAAGCTGGCAGTAGGGGTTTGTTTGTTTTTTTACTAAAGAATTTATAATCATAAACTGAAGAGAAATCAAAATTAAGATCCAAGTTGTCCAAAATAAAAACCTACTCACAACAGAAGGTAAGTATGTCTCTGATGTTCAGAAACTGGCATATTTTGAACAATTCTGTGAATAGTTTCAGCTTTTTCCTTATGTCAAATGTAGTGATGGCACAAAATATAAGTAAAATAATAATATACATAAACATATTACATTTTTATTACAATCTTTGCCAGTGCAAAAAATTAATTGCCATGTTTTTCAAATTGAGAGAGAGTGATAGAGAAAATCTACCGTATTTTTCAGAGTATAAGACGCACCGGAGTATAAGACGCACCTTAGTTTTTGGGAGGAAAATAGGAAAAAATCTTCCTACCAGGTATTCATCTGGCTAACGTCCTTAGTCTGCTCAGCTTCAGCACATTATTTTATCCCCTGGTTAGGGCTTTAAAAAATCTTATTCAGAGAGAGTAACAATGAAAGAGCCTGCAAGCCAGTAAGAGCTGGGAAGATCATTAGCACCTGGTTAGGGCTAGAAAAAAACGTATTCGGAGCAAGTAGAGCAATGAGAAAAAACCCTGCAAAGACTTAGGACTGGAAAAACCTTCTTCAGAGAGAGTAACAATGAAAAAGCCTGCAAGGTAAGAGCTAGGAAGATCTGTTAGCACCTAGTTAGGGCTGGAAAAAAAGCTCCGAAAAAGCTACATTCAGAGTATAAGACGCACCCAAATTTTCAGCCACTTTTAGGGAGGAAAAAGGTGCGTCTTATACTCCAAAAATACGGTACGGTACTTTAGAAATTATAAAAAGAGACCATGTTCAATTGGCAATGTGTTTGCAAATTCTGTTCCTGTGTTATCTAAAGTTAATATAGATCCAATACCTGAAGAGAAATACTAAATAGTAGATTCATTGTATTCCCTCAGCAAGACTTTTAAAAGGGAGAAATGGAGGTATATTTAACTGAAATAGACAATATTCCTAAACTCATCAATTAGCCTCATAATGCTTCAGCTGTGGTGGGTTACATGAACACTGATGCTTAAATATCCAAAACATAAGAGAATATTTTAAAATAAGAAAAATTAACTTTTCTCATTTTTGTTGTAATGTTGGCAGTTATGTTCTTCATTCCTAGCCCTAGATATATCACTATAGCTCATCTTCAAGATCTACAATATCTCTGTACATTAAACATTCCTTCTTAACCTTTGAAGGTTGACTCAGCCTTCCATCCTTCCGAGGTGGGTAAAATGAGGACCCAGATTGTTGGAGCCAATATGCTGACTCTGTAAACCACTTAGAGAGGGCTGTAAAAGCACTGTGAAGCAGTATATACAGTAGAACCTCAGACCATAATTTGTTCCATAACTTTGGTTGCAACTCGATTTGGTCGTGACCCAAACCTAATTTTGGAAATTTGGCGCTTACAAAAAAATGGCACAAAAGAGGAAATCGGCCATGATTTTTTTAAAAAAATTTTTTGGGTCAGAACCCGATTTGGTCATGGTCAGAAACGTTTGTGACCAGAGGTTCTACTGTAAGTCTAAGTACTATTGCTATTGCTATGATGATTAGCACAATATGATGATTAGCACAATCTTTAAATGTATGGGACTTAAAAGAAAGATGTTTTTTCCTCAAAAGATCACTTTAAACTAAGAGCCTAAAAGATTCCTTAGCATTCATTGAACTCTATATAATCTTAATTTAGTAAAATTATTTTAATTAACGAAAAAGGATTAATATGGTAAAGCTTTGATATATAACCATGATGGCGAACCTAAGGCACATGGGCTGGAAGTGGCACGCAGAGCCATCTCTCCGGGCACATGGAGCCCTCGCCCGTTGGTCTTCCGGTTTCTGGTGTGCCCACCAGGTGGTCTTCACGCATGTGGGACTGCCAAAAACTGAAAGAGCAGCCACCCGGTACACATGCGCGTGCCAGGAAGATGATCTTCTGGTTTCTGGCACACGCATGCATGCTGGCCACCTGGTCTTCTGGTTTCTGGCATGCATGCATGTGCGAAGACCACATGGCACACCGGAAACTGCCCAATTGCCCGCTCCACCCACCCACCCGGGACACTTCTGTGCAAGTGCAGAAGCATCGCGCGCACATTCACGCGTGCCCGTGAACCAGTAGCAACGGGATTTAGAACCCACTACTGCTGTGCTGGCTTCTTCTCAGTGGCAGGCTGGGGGGGCACTTCATCCTGGCCAGAGTTGGGGTGAAGCTCTCCTGCCTGCTGGTCCCCCAACCAGAGCCCTGGTAACACCGACACCCCTTATTTCTGAGGCCGGGAACGGGCTCCGGCTTTCCAGCAGAGGGAGGTGACATTCCCCACCCAAATTTCTCTCCCTGTCCAAGGATGCAGAACCGGGTTGTCGGTGAGGATGTCCCGCCACCCTGATGGGGAGCAGGGGGGTGGGAAGGGAGGCACAAGGACCCCCAAAAGGCCAGGTGGAGCCAGAAATCGGAAGATCATTTGCTTTTACGGTTTCCAGTGCTCGCTGGTGCCGAAAAGGTCGGTGCCAAAAAGGTTCATGAGCGCTCCTGTTTCGGCACTTGGTGCCGAAAAGGTTTGCCAACACTGATATATACCGTATGTATCGGCGTATAAGATGACTTTTTACCCCTTGAAAATCTTTTCAAAAGTCGGGGGTCGTCTTATACGCCGGGTACTGAAACTTCCAAGCAGGCGGGAGCTCAAAAACGGACGCGGCTGCATCCCTGCCATTCTCCCTGCCATTCAAGCGACCGAAGGAGCTCCGGAGCGCCGATGGTGCCCTCCGTCTCGGTCTCCTGCCGCCACCGCCAGCTGCAGCCTTCCCAGCAGGTGGGCGTGCGCGGAAGGGGTTGCGGAGCAGAGGCACCCGGCGGTTTAAGGCAAGAGGCGGGCGGGAGATGCGGGCAGGAGACTGCTGCCGCCGATGCCACTTCTGGCATCCCTGCGCCTCTTGCACCGCTCGCTGGGCGCCTCTGCTCCGCAATCCCTCCCCCACGCGCCCACCTGCTGGGAAGGCTGCAGCTGGCGGTGGCGGCAGGAGACCGAGACGGAGGGCAGCGTTGGAGCTCTGGGACTCCTTCGGCCACTTGAATGGCAGGGAGAATGGCAGGGATGCAGCCACGGCCGTTTTTGAGCTCCCGCCCAGCTTGGAAGTTTCAGCGGTGGCGGTAGCGCGCTCTCCTTCCCTCCCATGCACGTTAACCCTGCCGGCGCCGCGGTCGGGGACTCGCGGTCGGTGGCTGGAGTCTTGCGGGAGACGGCGACAGAGGTTCCTTCTGTCTCCAAGGGGAGGGGAGGGGAGCAACCCACCCACCTACCTTGCTTCCACTTGGCGTCTTGGAAAAGGGCTGGGCAAGGGAGAAAGGAGCCACGGTGGTTATTGGTTTGCAGGAAGAAAGAAAGAAAGAAAGAAAGAAAGAAAGAAAGAAAGAAAGAAAGAAAGAAAGAAAGAAAGAAAGAAAGAAAGAAAGAAAGAAAGAAAGAAAGAAAGAAAGAAAGAAAGAAAGAAGTTAGGAAGGAAGGAAGACAGACAGACAGACAGAAAGAAAGAAAGAAAGAAAGAAAGAAAGAAAGAAAGAAAGAAAAGAAAGAAAGAAAGAAAGAAAGAAAGAAAGAAAGAAAGAAAAAAAGAAAGAAAGAAAGAAAGAAAGAAAGAAAGAAAGAAAGAAAGAAAGAAAGAAAGAAAGAAAGAAAGAAAGAAAGAAAGAAGTTAGGAAGGAAGACAGACAGACAGAAAGAAAGAAAGAAAGAAGTTAGGAAGGAAGGAAGACAGAAAGAAAGAAAGAGAAAGAAAGAAAGAAAGAAAGAAAGAAAGAAAGAAAGAAAGAAAGAAAGAAAGAAAGAAAAGTGAAAGAAAGAAAGAAAGAAAGAAAGAAAGAAAGAAAGAAAGAAAGAAAGAAAGAAAGAAAGAAGTTAGGAAGGAAGAAAGACAGAAAGAAAAAGAAAGATGGTAGGAGGGGTAGTCTTATACGGCAAGTATATCCCAAACTCTATATTTTAAATGGAAAAGTTGGGGGTCGTCTTATACGCCCAGTCGTCTTATACGCCAGCACATACGGTAACTTGTAGTTTCTGTTTATTTATTTCCAAAACACTTTGTAGGTGATCTTTCTAGCCCTTTTGTGCTTTTAAGTGCTCTTTCTGCTACTTTGAGGTAGGGAATGCACAACTAAATGTTGTAAGCCAGAAAGTTTATTATTTATTTATAAAGAAGGAAAAATATCAACATTCCATCCAAAAATCAATGAGAAAAAAAAATTAAAACTAAAATAGCAATAACAATAGCACTTAGATTTATATACTGCTTCAGAGTGCCTTACGGCCCTCTCTAAACCATTTACAGAGTTAGCATATTGCCCCCAACAATCTGGTTCCTCATTTTACTGACCTCGGAAGGATGAAAGGCTGAGTTAACCTTGAGTCGGTTTGAATCGAACTGCTGGCAATCGGCAGAGTTAGCCTGCAATACTGCATTCTAACCACTGTGCCACCACAGATATGATATCAAATAGCATAGTCTTCCTGAATGTACATCAAGTCGCCAAAAATGTTGTTCATCACTTCCATAAAGGAAGATGCTAACCTACAGCTTCATCTCTAATTACAGGAATTAGACATACCTAATTATACACTATCAAGTAGAATGATTTTTTGTGATTACATGGGATGATCTACTTCAAACCCAAACATTCACATTTTCCAATGTTACAAGTTAAAGGCTTTTCCATATAACTTGGTATGTTTATGGATGCTCATTTCAAGGGAATTAAATGAATTTGGTACATTGGCCAATATCAAGATTAATAAACAGAAGATAAAGATGTTAACAAAAATGTGAAAATAGAAGATCAAGCCAAATTGATAAATAAATGGTTTTAAGATTAAGAAGCAGATAAAATATTTGGGTATCAATATTGAGGTATCAAATATATAAGTATAAAATGTTTTCCAAGCCCGAAACAAAGTATCTTTCTAATATATATATATATATATATATATATATATATATATATATATATATATATATATATATATATATATATATATATATATATATATATATATATATATATATATATATATATATATATATATACACACACATACATACATACATACATACATACATACATACATACATACACACACACACATACATACATACATACATACATACATACATACATATATATATATATATATATATATATATATATATATATATATATATATATAGTCAAACATGTATTAGATAGTACATATAAGTATAAACATGATTCGAATACATGAAATGAATACGAACAAAAATAAAAGGGTACATTAGGACAGGGACGATAGGCACGTTGGTGCGCTTATGCACGCCCCTTACAGACCTCTTAGGAATGGGGTGAGGTCAACAGTAGATAGTCTAAGGATAAAGTTATGAGGGTTTGGGGATGAAACCACAGAGTCGGGTAGTGCATTCCAGGCATTGATCACTCTATTGCTGAAGTCGTATTTTCTGCAATCGAGTTTGGAGCGGTTTACATTAAGTTTGTATCTATTGTGTGCTCGTGTATTATTGTGGTTGAAGCTGAAGTAGTCATTGACAGGTAGGACATTGTAGCAGATAATTTTGTGTACTACGCTTAGGTCAGACCAAAGGCATCATAGTTCTAAGTTGTGTAAGCCCAGAATTTCAAGTCTGGTGGCATAAGGTATTCTCTTGCAAGCAGAGGAGTGGAGGACTCTTCTCGTGAAATATCTCTGAACAAGTTCAATTGTATTTGTCTGATATGCAGTGCGGGTTCCAGACAGATGAGGTGTATTCGATAATTGGTCTAGCAAATGTTTTGTATGCTCTGGTTAGTAGTATAATATTACCAGAGGAGAAGCTACGCAAGATTAGGTTTACAACTCTTAATCAGCGGTGGGTTGCTCCTGGTTCGGCCCAGTTCTGTGAACTGGTAGCTCCAGCAGCGGGAGGCTCCGCCCACCCACCCAGGATGCTTCTGCATATGTGCAGAAGCTTCTGTGCATGGGCAGAAGTGTCGCGCACGCACATGCGCACACAAACCAGTAGAAACTGGTTTTAGAACCCACCCCTGCTCTTAATGCCTTTTTGGCGATGTTGTTAAAGTGGGCTTTGGCACTTAGGTCATTAGATATGAGTACTCCAAGGTCCTTGACAGAGTGAGGGTCACCTACAAGGTCGTGTCCACTCAGCTTGAATTTTGTTTTCTGATTCTTTTTGCCAATGTGTAATACAGAGCATTTGTTGGTTGAGATTTGGAGTTGCCAATTCTTTGACCATTCTGACACAAAGTCAAGGTCTTTTTGAAGGGTAGCAGCATTGTCAGTGGTATAGCTTTACATTATCGGCGAAGAAAATGCAGTTGCTTATAATATGATTGCAAAGGTAATTTATGTAAAGTATAAAGAGTGTTGGTCCTAGAACGCTGCCTGGGGGACACCGCTGTTAACAGGTGCAGGATTTGATAGGATGTTCCCTATTTTGACCACTTGTTGTCTATTTGACAGGAATGCAGTTATCTAATTATGTAGGGGTCCAGAGAGGCCATAGGATTTTAGTTTTAGAAGTAGTTTGTCATGTACCACTGAATCAAAGGCTTTAAAGAAGTCTGTGTAAATTGCATCTATTGCTTTGCCCTGATCGAGTTGTGTAGTATGTTTTTGCAATGTAGAAGTTGTAGATTACAGGATAATTTTTTTTCTGAAACCAAATTGTTTGTTTGAGAGTAGGTTGTTTGTTTCTAAGTGGAAGGTAATGGATTGGTTAATGATTGATTTCGTGACTTTGCAGGTGACGCAGCATAAAGAGATTGGTCTGTAATTTTCAACTAAGCTGGGGTCTCCCTTTTTGAAGATAGCGATGACCATGACTAGTGACCATAGTTTGGGTAGGGAGCTGGTCCTGAAAGATTTTTCAAAGATTATGCTTAGAGGTTCAGCTATAGCAGTGGAAAGCTTTTTTTAAAGAAGTATGCACATTCTTCCCATCCAGATCCTTTGCATTTTCAGCTATCAGGGTATTGTCATCAACATAGAAGAGCTTATCAATGTTTCTTTCTCCAACTTTAATTTCTAAACTCTGTTCACCTTTTTCCGATCTAGTTTCCCTCAATATATATTCTATATAAAATGGTAAAGGTTTCCCCTGTCCAGTTGTCTCCAACTCTAGGGGGCTAGATTCATCTCTATTTCTTAGCCAAGACAGCCAGCATTGTCTGAAGACATTTCCATCGTCATGTGGCCAGCATACAGAAGCTGTTATCGTCTCAAGTGGTACCTATTTATCTACTTGCATTTGCAAGCTTTCGAACTGCTAGGTGGACAGGAGTTGGAACAAGTAACGGGAGTTCACCCCATCGTGTGGCATTTGGGTTTCAAACCCAAGCTGTTAGCTGGACAACTCACAAGTATAGCATTTTTAAATGCTGCGGCCACGTGCCTCCTATATTGTATATATAGGTTGGCTAAAGTTAGAATACATAGCCTTGTCTCATTTCTTTGCTGACATGGAATCTGTTTTGCAATGTTCCTGACGAAATACTTAGACACAAAATAATGCCACTGGGAAGAGAAAGTGCAATTTTTGGTTCAGAATACTAGTATCTGGCAATTGACTTGAATTTCAAATGATGTTCAAATTCCATGGACTTGCAAAGTTATGTTGAATTATCAGGTGATATCCAAGTAAACCAAGGGAGGTTAACGGGCAGAAAAACAAATAAATACTACACCAATTGTTATTAACATTTAAAGAGAAACTGTACAGCTGAGAAACAGCAAGCCCTTGAGAAAGGCTGTAAAAGCTCAATCTCTTTAAAATATAAATTTGGAGAATTTTAATAATATTAATAGCAAAACCTTTTCCAGCTGTTTTCTTATTTGCAAAATCAATGCAATGAATTTTAGAACATTTCCATCGGATGAGGGAAATGCCCACATTTCCAAAGCTGTTAATGTAACGGAGATAGAAGTTTTGAACCATATGTTATGAGAAACAATACGTGCATCCACGTTTTTTAACAGTTCTTCAAGAGCCATCTGTCACCCTGAACTCAATTGCAAAACATATGAGATATTTCTCCTGCATGAAAGCACCCCTACTTTGCTTGCTATCACTTCCCCCTCCTCTCTCTCTCTCTCTCTCTCTCTCTCTCTCTCTCTCTCTCTCTCTCTCACACACACACACACACACACACACACACACACACACACACACACACACACACACACACACACACAAACTCACACAGACACCGGTACCAAAGATAGAGATATGATTTTGTTGATTTATATGGTTGTCTTACTTCGCACATGACTTAAGGCTATATAAATCATGAGCAATAGTAATAGTAAAGATCAGATAATAAAACATTAAAAAGCAACAACCCAAAACAACAACATACACATACCTATGCACAAAAAAAAAGTTATCCAGTATTTCACAATACTCATAGACTCAATGATGGAGATGGAGGTCTTTAATGCCTTCTGAAAAGCAGCCAAGGCTAACCATATCTTGGAGAATCCAAAGTTGAGGAGCAATGACTGAGATGCCTTTGTCTCTGTGATAGGGGCTGAAGCTTGCTAATCCTTTTAAACTCTGGTACTGAACATACAAATATAATTGGAGATAAACAGTTTGCAAGTAACCTGGTCCTGTGCCATGAAAGGCTGCATGTGCATTCTGCATAACCAGAACCTTGAAAAGAGAGAGAGAGGGAGAGAGAGAGAGAGAGAGAGAGGGAGAGAGAGAGAGAGAGGGAGGGAGGGAGGGAGGGAGGGAGGGAATATATGTATACAGTAGTCAAAGATGTAATACATATACACAAAGGCACATGCCTATGCAAAGACAAAAAGTGTATTTTATATGTAAAGATATTTTATAAGTTTATGTAAATCATTTATATCTCACTGATTATGGGCAAAATCAGCCAGAGCTAAACTCTGCATTGATACTATTTACAATGAGAGACGTTTAAAGACACGTTGAAATCTGTTCTTGAGATGAGTGGAGGCTAGAATTGCTCATTCCATCTGGATTGCATTGTATGATTTTCAATAGTTCTAAGGTCTCAATTAATACCATGTATAGGTTGTCTGAACAGGTGAACATAGGATGCTACCATTTACATTTTCTTTTAATAACGTAATGGCAAACCAACCCAGACTTCTAAAATAATTATCAACCTACTATAGAATCTAGAGATTGCATCTCACCAAAAGTGGTCTGATGATCATTCAGCCTTGGGACACAGTGAGGAAGCTGTGGTGATTGACAATGACATGTTGATGGATATTGAAGTGGATGGCTTAAAAAAATAAAGCACAAAAGCTCCAGCATATTTTGATATCATATCACCTACCCAGTTTTCTTTGGTAACCGCCTTTTGCATTGAATAGAATCCTGTAAACAAGGGAAAAAAACTTCAGTCCAGTTACTTAAGACTCACCTCTCTATCTGCTGCTTTGCAAATACATACATACATATACATTTATTTATTTATTTATTTGTTTGTTTGTTTGTTTGTTTGTTTGTTTGTTTGTCACACATATACAAGATAGTAGGTAATGGTCTAAACATAAACATTACCAAAGTAGGTACAGGTAAATTTGGACAATAGGACAGTAGGACAGGGACGGTAGGCACAATGGTGCGCTTATGCACACCCCTTACAGACCTCTTAGGAATGGGATGAGGTCGACTGTAGACAGTCTAATGTTCAAGTTTTTGGGGTTTGGGGAAGAAACTACAGAGTCAGGTAGTGCATTCCAGGCATTGATCACTCTGTTGCTGAAGTCGTATTTTCGATACATGTATACACATACACATACATGCACATGTGTATACACATACACATTGATATGTATATATAAATTTTACTGATAAGTAACAACCAAATGTGAAAAATTTCCCTACCCTTATAAACAAAAGAAACCCTGTCAGATTATGTTGGCCAAGAGGCGTGGAGACTCAGTGGCTTAATGATGCAGGAGGTGATCTCCGCTCCAGTGCTTTGAGTCCTACCACTGCATGGCACGGTGGGCTCCTGTCACTTATTTTAGCTTCTGCCCTTCTTACAGTTCTAAAGCATGTGAGTAGACAAATAGATACCACTTTGGTAGGGAAACCATTTGTTGCTCTGTGCAGGCAGGCTGATTCCTGCCGGCTCTGAACCTCCCTGGTGGCCAGGTAGCTCTTGCCGAAGGACGAGGGCCTTTGATGACACTGCAGGAAGAGCCACTCACCTATTTTTCTGATGTGAAGTTATCTCACCCTTTTGTGGTGCAGGCAAGTGTGTACCTGACAGAGCTGGTAAAAATACAACTCTACAATTGCGTTGTAGTCTCTTGGCTAATATAACAATGCCAAATGTTAATAATAATAATTATTATTATGTTGGCCTAATTCTTTCTTCAAATATTTGCAATAGGCAGGCTGACATATAAATGCACTTTCCCTGTATTTGCCGTGGATCCTGATACCTGTCCTTAATGAAACTTCTCCATTCTAAACAACCTTCATAAGTATAGACTTCCAGAATTTCCTAGCCAACATGACCCAATTGGATGGTCTTCCCAATATGGGCATTACTCAAATTGAAGAAAATATGTCTATACCAAGAAAAGCATGGACTTGAGACCTTCTCTGTAAGGTTCCAGCCACCCAATGTTGTTTTCTAAGCTGTTCCATTCAGTTCCATTTTGCTTCCTTTTGGTTTTTTCTAATTTTCTATTGCAAACAGCAAACATATATTCAAGATTTAAAATCAGAATGGCTACAGGAAATGGGAATGGCTAGTTAGTGAAGAGAAGGACCAGGGGAGACATAATAGCAGTGTTCCACTACTTGAGGGGCTGTCACAGAGAAGAAGGGGTCAACCTATTTTCCAAAGCACCTGAAGGCCAGACAAGGAATAATGGATGGAAACTGATCAAGGAGAGATTCAATGTTGAAATAAGGAGACATTTTCTGACAGTGAGAACAATCAACCAATGGAACAGATTGTCTTCAGAAGTTGTGGGAGCTTCATCACTGGAAGCTTTCAAGAAGAGACTGGACTTCCACATGTCAGAAATGGTGTAGGGTCTCCTGCTTGGGCAGGGGGCATTGGACTAGATGAATACAAGGTCCCTTCTAATTCTGTTATTCTTGTTAGATGGTGTGTATAGAGAGAATGGTCAAAAAGGCCAAGCACTTAAGCAGCATAAGGCTCGGGCTTGATCAATTAATCAGAATAAAGGTGGTTTTCTTTGATGAAAAGTCTTTTCAGCCTTCTATCTGTTCCAGATGGAAGTCTGGAAAGTTAATAAAATTAGTATACCTTGGCTCATGTAGTCTTGCCTAATAACATATATGTACCATATGTATTATGAACACAATCTATATTCCTCTATGCCAGTAATGGTGAACCTTTTAGACACCGAGTGCCCAAACTGCGTGCGCATGCCCAAACTGAAAGGTGCGTGTGCGTGCTCATGTGCACACATGCATGGACATGTGCATATGCGCATATGCAAACATGCATGGGTGCATGCATGGACATGTGTGAGCATGTGCATACATGCCCACACACATGGACTAACATGCGCGCATGCGCAGCAAAGACCCGAAGACCAGCTGGCTGGCGGGAGGCGGGGCATCCCAACACCAGCAGTGCGGCAAGAGGTAAGATCTTTTTCTTTCGTGAGCTTCTGTTTCATTGTTTGCAGGGAAACAGAAGCTCACCAAAGAAATGCCACGGAGATCTGACCTGGGGCAACGGCATCCGTGCCAGCAGAGAGGGGTCTGCGTGCCACCTCTGGCACGCGTGCCATAGGTTCGCCATCACGGCTCTAGGCCCTGATTACAGCATTTATGGCTCTCATGAAGTAGCTGGCTTGTTAGACACATATACACACATGCAAACCAATACTACCACCATCACAACAAAAAGAGTTTGTTTTTGTATAAGAGATCAGGCATACTTCTCAGTGATGGGTTTAAATGGAACTATTCATCTATTCAAGGAATTGTGTGTATGCTTTTCTCAGAAATTACATAGTGCTTGATCAATCAAAATTTGAGGCAGAGTGGAACAGAAAAAAAATATGGTGTGTTAAACCGTCTGATTTAGGCAAACAAAATAGTTACAAGTAGGCTGAAGCAAAAGATGCTAATCAAGCTCATTGAGTTTGAGATCAAAATGAGCCTTAAGGGCTTACAAATCTTTTCTGGAAGAAGAGGCAGATGTTATGAACCACAAATTCTTCTCTGGTTCAGCTTCAAATTTAAGACAGAGAAGCATTCCTGTTTTCTATTGCATTCTCCATTCTCTTATTGAGTTTCCCTCATTGACCCTGCCATATTTCCTGATTTCTTCTTTTATTATTATTTATTTGTGCTCTAGAACAAAAAAATTTAGTACACGTTTGTAATGCATAATAGTAACAACCACAACCACAACCACAACCACAACCACAACCACAACCACAACCACAACCACAACCATAACCATAACCATAACCATAACCATAATCATAATACAATACCAGGTGATGAATTAATTGAAGAGAAACAACTAGAAAAAATAACGAAATACTGTTATCTGCAAATTAAAGTTGAGTGACTGTAGAGCAGTGGTTCCCAAACTTTTTCAGTCCACTGCCCCCTTGGTGCTACAAACTCATCCTCACCGCCCCCCACCCCACCCCCTCAGGTGGGCATGGCTTAGTGGTCAGGTGACTGGGTGGGCATGGCCAACTTGTAAAATGTGGTGAAACTCACTTAACAACGCTCTTGCTTAGCAACCAAAATGTTATGCTCAATTGGGGTCATAATTCTTTCTTTCTTTCTTTCTTTCTTTCTTTCTTTCTTTCTTTCTTTCTTTCTTTCTTTCTTTCTTTCTTTCTTTCTTTCCTTTCTTTCCTTTCTTTCTTTCTTTCCTTTCTTTTTCTCTTTCTTTCTTTCTTCTTTTCTTTTTCTCTTTCTTTCTTTCTTTCCTCCCTTCCCCTTCTTTCTTTCTTTTTCTTTCTTTCTGTCTTCCTTCCTTCCTACCATCTTTCTTTCTTCCTTCCTTCCTTCCATCTCTTTCTTTCCTTTCTTCTCTTTCTTTCTTTCTTTCTTTCTTTCTTTCTTTCTTTCTTTCTTTCTTCTTTCTTTCTGTCTTCCTTCCTTCCTTCCTTCCTCCCTCCCTCCCTCTTTCTTTCCTTTTTCTTTTCTTCTTCCCTCCCTTCCCTTCCCTCTTTTCTTTTTGACTGTCTTCCTTCCTTCCTTCCATCTTTTTCTTTCTTTCTGTCTACATTCCTACCTACCATCTTTCTTTCTTTCTTTTTCTTTCTTTCTTTCCTTTTTCTTTGCTACATCCCTCCCTTCCCTTCCCTCCCTTTTTCTTTTTCTGTCTGTCTTCCTTCCTACCATCTTTTTCTTTCTTTCTGTCTTCCTTCCTTGCTTCCTTCCTACCTACCATCTTTCTTTCTTTCTTTCTTTCTTTCTTTCTTTCTTTCTTTCTTTCTTTCTTTCTTTCTTTCTTTCTTTCTTTCTTTCTTTCTTTCTTTCTTTCTTTCTTTCTTTCTTTCTTTCTTTCTCTTTCTTCCTTTCCTTTCCTTTCCTTTCCTTCCTTCCTTTTTCTTTCCTTAGTTTCTCTCTCTCTCTCTCTCTCTGTGTGTGTGTGTGTGTGTGTGTGTGTGTGTGTGTGTGTGTGTCGCACACACCGTGGGACTACATTGCCTCCTCTGGGCTCTTCCTATGGCAATTTAAAATGTGCTTCTGTCTGCGAGGAAGAGGGGCGTGTTTGAAAAGAGGGGCTGGAGGTGGGTGGGAAATCTATCCCACATTGAGCCACTGGGTGTGTGTGAGTGTGTGTGTGTGTGCGTGCGTGGCCAAAAACGTCCAGGTTTGGGAAACTGGGAGGTTTTGAAACCGGTTCTCCCAAACATGGTTTGTATTTGGTTGCAAAAACAAACAAACAAACACACAAGCCATTTTGGTTCCTCGCCAAGGCTGGCTCAACTGGATGACCAAACAGAGCCTGGAAAGGAAAGAAAACTGCAGAAGTGGTCAATGGAGGGGGTGGGTGGGACAGATGCACATGGGGGAGGGTCTTCTCCCCCTCCCCCACACACTGGCACATTCAAGGGGCTTCCTGGAAATACACCCCCTCCCCCGTGGGAAGCGCTGGCACCCTCCGAATTGCCTTCCTTGGCACAGAGGCCGGGTGGAGGGGGGGACTCCTGTACCCAGCAGGCACAGCTAGAAAGCCCCCTCCTCACCTAGTGGTGTGTCGTGCCTGCCTAAATTGCTATCCATCCGGGGGCAGGGGAAGATGGCATCGCAGGGACGAACAAGAGCAGTGTGTTAGGTGGGCAGAGGAGGTGAGGCCGAAGGCCACATCGTGAGACGGGCATGCGGAGAGGTTGCCGGGGGGGCAGGAGGCTGGGCACCTGGGATCATCAGTGGGATGGAGAAGGGGATGGTATTGGGTGTTTGGGGTGGGGTGGGGAGTTATGATTTTTAGAAGATGAGACACACATGTACGCACAATGGCCAAGGGGAGGATTTAACTTGGGGTTGTTTGGGAGAGAAAAATAGAGGGAGGGAGGGAAGAAAGGAAGGAAAAGAAAGGAAAGGAAAGAGAAAGAAAAGGAAGGAATGAGAGGGGAGGAAATGGAAGGAGGAAGGGAGGGAGGGAGGGAGGAAAGAAAGTAGGAAGGAAAGAGAGGGAGGGAAATTAAAGGTGAAAGGAGAGGGAGGAAGGAAAAGGAAGGGAAGGAGGAAGGAAGGGAAGTAGGAAGGAAAAAGGGGGGAAGGAAAGGGAAGGAGGGAAGGAAGGGAAAGAGACAGAAGGAAGGAAGGGAAGGGAAGGGAAGGAATGGAGGAAGGAAAAAGGGAAGGAAGGGAAGTAGGAAGGAAAAAGGGAAGGAAAGGGAGGAAGGAAGGAAGGAAAGGAAAGGAAAGGAAAGGAAAGGAAAGGGAGGCAGGCAAAGGCGGTAGAAACTCTGGCGGGCAACTGTTCCCGATCTCCCCCGCCATCATTGCCCTCTTTCTGGACCGACTTTCCGGCTGCGATTCCTCTTGGCCGAAGGAGCGGAAAAGAGGCAGCTGCGATTTCCCCACAAGGTCTCCCTCCTCCTCCTCCTCCTCCTCCCACCCCCCAACCCATCCCCCAACCCAGCCCCTGCCCACCCCCCCACCCCAATCCCGTGTCTTACAGGTTTAACAGCTCCGTGTTTCTGTTGGCTAATCTCTAGGGAAAAAAGCTTGCAAAATACAGAAACTCTTCTCGCTGCGAGTTGTTAATTGCTCACCCTTGCGAGAAGAGTTTCTGTATTTTGCAAGCTTTCCAGGGGTCTCCAACCTTGGCAACTTTAAGACTTGTGGACTTCAACTCCCAGAATTCCTCAGCCAGCTTTGCTGGGAGTTGAAGTCCACAAATCTTAAAGTTGCCACGGTTGGAGACCAGTGCAAAGAGACCAGATGACAGATACACGGAGCTGTTAAAAGTCCAGTAAGATGCCCGTCTCGCGGCCCGCCCAGTCCCCGCTGGGAAAAGAGTGGCGGGAAAAGCAGCAGCGGGCGATTGGGTGGACATGGGTGGCGGCACGGGGACAGGACCAGCGAACCACCTACCACCCCCCTGGACCCTCTCACCGCCCCCCTGTCGCCACCCTTACCTCTCACCCCCCCCCTAAGGGTTCCCACCGCCCCCTGGGGGGCGGTACCGCCCCCTTTGGGAACCACTGCTGTAGAGGAACAAATCAATGGTTGTACCAATAGTAATAGGAGCCCTTGGAGCAATACCCCAAGGGTTGCCTAGATACATGGAAATTTTGAACTTATCAGATCTGAATACTCTGACTTTGCAAAAAACCACCTTACTCGGAACTGCCTATATATTCAGACGTTTCCTTAACAGCTCTTAGGTCCTTGGTTATGACTTGAACTTTTAAGTTTTTACCAGTCCCAGACTGTGAATCGAAATAATAATAATAATAATAATAATAATAATAATAATAATAATAATAATAATAATAATAATAATAATAATAATAATAATAATAATAATAATATCCACTGACAATCCAAACTTCAGACTTTGCAATGACAAAGTTGAAACTGTTTCACATTTAATATGTGAGTGCAGCAAAATCGCACAAACTGATTACAAAGCTACACTGAGTACAAAGCATGACTGAGTTGATAAATTAATCCACTGGTCATTATGTAAAAAAATACGACTTACCTGTATCCAAAAAGTCAGGGGAACATAAAGTGGAAAAAGTTGTAGAAAATGAGACGGTGAAGATCTTGTGGGATGATCTGTCTGTGGGACAGACAGATGGTCATTTGGAACACAACACATCAGCTATCACAGTTGTCGAAAACCGAAACGTACAATTTATTGATATCGCTGTGCCAGAGTCAAAGAAAAAGAACTAGAAAAAATCATGAAATATTGTGACCTGGTCATCGAAACTACGCGATTATGGATGAAACATGTAACAGTGATACCCATTGTCATTGGGGCACTTGGTACCATGTCCAAGAATTTTACAAAATACATCAATAAATTGCAGCTTCCTGCAATAACACCAGCGGAACTGCAAAAAACTGCGCTACTCGGAACATCGTACATCTTAAGAAGGTACTTGGTTGATACCTAGGATGCTGGCAGCAACCCGTATCAACTATCAGTGCCGGTCAATGGTATTTGTGATGCATTTTTGAATGTTCAGTTGACTGAGTTTCATGTTTAATGAATAAAGTATATATAATAATAATAGACAAAAATGTTAAACCCAGTCTGAACATCTGGCTGACTGTGTGATGATTAACAACAACAACAACAACAACAACAACAACAACAAGAAGAAGACATGAACCAACTTTAGCAACCACCCTGTAGAAAATGAATTGAAACAAATAAAGAAAATATGAATTATTTTGCCCCTGTTGAATGATAAGATACTGGTAAGTCATGACTGCGAAAGCAATTTGGAGTAACATTTCAATGCAGTAGCATATCAAAAAGTTCACTAACTATCAAACTAACTAAATTCTGGTTTAGTTTCTAATTGCCCTTGCAAGAACAATAATCTCAAAATGCTGTCTTCTACTGCCCTTTATACCCTGTGACATTTTCCCAAATCATTTCTTTGAACTCTGGTCAAACCACAGATGTATTCCAAGGCTTTTAGTTAAAAAATGCCTTATTCCTCATTTTGCAACTTCAGTGAAGCTAAGTATTGTAACTGTATTGATTCCAACCAATCCTGTTGTTTCATTTAATTTCTTTCCCCTCCCCTCACTTCCACTTCAGCTGTAAATATCTTGAAGTAGTAGAGCCTTGTGTTTACTTTGTAAACTTTGTAAACCATGTATTATTGGTGCCTCACTAATAAATATAGTAGAAGAGAAAAGAAGCATTTAAAATGCTATGTAACAGAATGCTCAGACCAGGTATAAATCCTTATTGTTTTGCTGCCCATATTAGTTAGACAATATTGTAGTTCACTGATTTTATTTACAGTTTTTTAAATATTGTTTTCCCTGGAAAAAAAATATTTCCTCTAGCTAGTGGGAGAGGTGTTTTTAGATGTAGTGTGTTTGTCAATGGCTGGGTACATTTTCTATTGGAGAAAATTGACTACTAGTAGACTTTTCCCAGTCCTCCAATTTGTGATAAAGATGGATTTGACAAAATTTGCAGATCTGCTTCCATAAAAATTCAGAGCCAATTTAATTCTAGTAAATCTTTCTCTCTACTTTAAAATCAAACATTGAGGCTCCAGATATCAGCAAATTAAGCCGTGTGAGCCAAATCCGGAGGCCCACTCCATAGTTTATATGGCCGATGAGCTAAGAACGGATGGGTGAACAGGCCGACGCCTCAGCTGACCTTTTGGGGTCAAAGCAGGGTGGGACCCAGGGCAGGGATGAAATTCAAAATTTTTCCCTACCGGTTCTGTGGGCGTGGCTTGGTGGGCGTGACAGGGGAAGGATATTGCAAAATCTCCATTCCTACCCCACTCTGGGGCCAGTCAGAGGTTGTATTTGCCGGTTCTCCAAACTACTCAAAATTTCCGCTACCGGTTCTCCAGAACCTGTCAGAACCTGATGAATTTCACCCCTGGCCCAGGGGTGTGATGATCTGGGAAGTGGCAGGTCTTTTTTCTGGTGAGCCAGCACAATAATAATCACAGTGCTCCTTGGCAAAATGAAGCTTTGAACTTCCATATTCCCACAACTTGGGCTAAGTTAGTTTAACTCTTTAAAAAATTGGGTTTTAAGATGAACTATAACCACTTGCCGGGAAATTAAAGGAGTAAACTGTCCCCTTTCTGTATTAGCACAATACAAGAGTCCTGATATTGAGCTTGTGAGAAAGAACTTTAAGTCTTGGGTTTTTAGACGCAACAATGGGTTTGCAAAAAGGCTGAGATTTAGTTTTGGAAACTTGGTGAATATTCAGCTTCGATTGCAAAGGTTTGTTGCTTTTAGTTCTTCAATTGCAAAGGTGTGTGTAGCTCTTGCCTCACAATCAGGAGGTTGCGAGTTTGATCCTAGGTAGAGGCAGATATAGGGTCTCCTGCTTGGGCAGGGGGTTGGACTAGATGACCTGCAAGGTCCCTTCTAACTGTTAACCTGTTAAGGTTTGCTGCTTTAGTTTGTTATATTGGATCATAGAAATTGTTTATCATGCATGGCAGCTATTTTCTTCTTCCTTAATAAAGGTCTCTGGGACAATCATAGGTTTAGGGCAGTGGTTCTCAATCTTCCTAATACCCTGCCCCCATGCCCCCACCGTGCCCCACCCCGCCACCGTGCCCACCGCCGCGCCTGCCACTGTGACCCCTGCCCCACCACTGCCATTTGGATTATTTTACTCTCTGCGCATGCGCAAAGCATTCTGCACATGTGCAGAGGGTAAAAGAACCCAAATGGCGGCGTCCGGGTGAAGTCTCCAGACCCAAAGGTTGAGAACCGCTGGTTTAGGGGAAGGACAGGAGAGAGATATTGTGGTTAAGGAGAGGTCAAGGATCAATTTTATTGTTTTTATTTTATTATTTTCTTGGGTATATTGTAGATATTAATGGGCATTTGGGGATATTATTTAGGGATTATTATTTTGAGTATATTGTATTGTATTTTGGGAGGTATTACTTTCTATTTTTTATTTTTGTAATTTTGTATTTATATTTTGGAAATGTTATTTTGTATCATTTTGGAGAATATTATTTTCTTGGATACATCAAATACTGTACATTTAGTTCAGAAATTCTTGTTTTATATCACAAAAGCCATAAAGCAATTCTCCAGAAGATATGTGCCTTCCTATATGATTCAAATACATTCTGAAATTAGGTGATGTGATTATAACATTTAATTATGGCTTGTACTGTTGCTGGTAATTTTTGTGCTGCTGGTTTTAAAAAAAATTCTTACTTTTTTTTAATGTAGATGTTTTCATTTGATGTTGAATGTTTTTTAATATGAATATAAGAATATAAACTATTTTATCCTCCCTATCTCAAACTGGATTTACTAGTGTCAAAAACAATAAGGAGGAGGAAGGAAGAGGAGGAAGAAGGAAGAAACGAATCCAAATAATTTTAGTTTTCTTTTAAAAAAAACAAAAAAATCAGACTGAAGCAGCTTGGCCAAAATAAAAAGAAACTAAAATAACTATTTCCTTAAGAAGGTTGTTCTGACGTATGATGATACAACTATAAAATATGGTATATGGTCAATGAATACCAGCACTTAGAAAAATATTTCTCACAAGCAAGAGTGTGGTAATGATTTTTCTTGCTGTAAGAAAAATTCCTTTGGTGCTAGCGATACGGTGATAGCTTATTCCATCTACACTGTTCCCATCTGTAATGCCAGCTTGCTCACTTTCCCTTAGGACTGTGTTCTGTTTTAATAATAGAGTTGCAAGCTTCCCATAGCAAAGAGAAATATGCTAAAAAAAAACAGGAAGACAAAAAGTGTCAAAAGTATTCCCCACCAGAAGTTAAACACTGCTTTTTATTTTCCCTCTTCTTTTTGGCATGAAAAGAATAGGACAAGATAATAGGAGCCCATGGGCATTTTGAGAATTTGAAGTATATTATGTCCGCTAGGTGGTAATTATGTGTTTCAAATACATTTGAATGAAGGCTTAGGAGGGCATAATCATGCCTAGTGATCTTACAGATGTTATAAGGGCTTGGGAACCTGGCATTGCTACTTGGCTGTACTTGTGGCTTAATGCAGTTCAGCAGACATCAGAAAGGCTTACGTTTTCATGCCCTTTCTGCCAAATTAAAGCAAGAAAATGAAAATAAGGAAGAAATATGGGAAATAAGCAAAGTGCTTTCGCTTTACTGTGCCATCTGCTCCTCCTGGTCCTTGTTCCATGGCTGAAAATAAAACATCTATTTTATTTTTATTTTATTTTTTAACGGACAGATTGGTTTATTTTTTCCCCCTTGCTTCAGGCTAACTGTACTAATTTTCAGAATCCCTGGCAAAGTTACTTAGCAAGAATGTAGAATTAGGGAATCATTGATCCAAATGATAGATCTATCATTTTGGAGATTTGGATGCCATTGTCCTAACTTTCAATTCATTACATTTAGTGATAAAATATAGTTTACATCGGGGATGTGGCTTGCAGTGTCTTGGCTAGGAGGAAGATCTTCTTAATGGCAGTCGCCAACCATGGAATCAGCAAGAACAACCAGGGTATCTTTTAAAATGAACTTTATATTAACTTTTTGTATTGTTATCATTTCTATTTCTATTGTTTCACATTATAGCAGGTAATTCTACTGTTCATTTTGTACATTCATCTGGTATAGTTTAAGAGGAAGAACTGTAAATAGTAATAATGGAGGTGATGGTAATGATAGAAGAGGAGGGGAAGGTTGAGGTGGAATGGTTTCAGAATCCCTATAAAAATATAACTGCACAAATTAAAATAAGTCCCTCGTTAGATGGCATCTTAAAAACTGTGCACATTTATATGTTCTGAAATGTACTCCTTTTATTTAGGCAGTTTATCTGTTGTCTCAATCCAAGTGGAGTCTAGGCATTCTACAGGTACCGTATTTTTCAGAGTATAAGACACACCGGAGTATAAGGCGCACCTTAGTTTGGGGGGAGGAAAATAGGGGGGGGGAATCTACCTACCAGGTATTCATCTGGCTAGCGTCCTTAGTCTGTTCAGCTTCAGCACATTATTTTATCCTCTGGTAGGGCTGAAAAAAATATTCTTTGAAGGGAGTAGAAATGAAAACAAGCCTGCAAAGACTTAGGGCTGGTAAAAAACTACTTTGAGGGAGTAGGAATAAAAAAATGCTGCAAGCCGGGAAGATTGTTAGCACCTCGTTAGGGCTGAAAAGACCTTTTTCAGAGGGAGTAGGAATGAAAACAAGCCTGCAAAGACTTAGGGCTGGAAAAAAACTTCTTTGGACGGAGTAGGAAGCCAGGAATAATGTTAGCACCTCGTTAGGGCTGGGAAAAAAGCTTCAAAAAAGCTACATTTGGAGTATAAGACGCACCCAAATTTTCAGCCTCTTTTAGGAAGGAAAAAGGTGTGTCTTATACTTCGAAAAATACAGTACATTTATGCAAAAAGAAACAATTAATGGCACACAATTACATATTCTCAAAAGATAACGCTTTAAAAATGCATATATATATAAAATTCCAGGGCTCTATATTAAATTAGAAAGTTAAAAAAAAAATCCCTGAATTGCATACTGCCATATCTATATACTTAACATAAATTCAGCTCTAAAGTTGAAGGACATCTATTATAAGTCTTTATTTTAAAAGGATTTTTAAAATTCTCCTTGTTGTATATAGTTGTATAGTTTGCTCCTCTCTTCAATTCTCTTAGGAATCTACCATCAACCATGGTAACAAGAAGATGAAATGAACTTCATGATGTTCACAGCGTAAACCGAGCTCTTACATGCTTGCAACCTAATCACAGATACAAGTCACATGGTTTGTCCTTGCTTGTCACTCCATTGATGTCTATATATCCCAATGGTAATACTTTCCTTGTGCTCTGGAGGGAATATCCATGCAAGCAAATGTTATTATGGCTTCAGTAGAAGCAGGTCGTAGCATGCATCATGCATCAATAAATGAGTGTACAGTATATGCAGCTCGGGGTGGAGTTTCTGATTGTTGGTTGTTTCCTGACAGACTTCATTGCACAAATAAGTAACATCATCGGTGCTCATACACACATTGTCAGCATTTGTGTGTGTGTACAGGTAGGCCTTGACTTACAACAGTTCATTTAGTGACCGTTCAAAGTTACAATGGCACTGAAAAAAGTGACTTATTCTATTTTCACTATTGCAGCATCCCCATCGTCACATGATCAAAATTCAGACACATGGCAACTGACTCATATTTATGACTGTTACAGGGTCCTGGGGTCGTGTAACCTCCCAACAACCTTGAAACAAAGCAAAGTCAATGGGGAAGTTAGATTCACTTAACAACTGTGTTACTAACTTAACAGCTGTAGTGATTCACTTAACTACTGTGGCAAGAAAAGTCATCAAATGGAGTAAAACTCACTTAACAAATATTTCACTTAGCAACAGAAACGTTAGGCTCAATTGTGGTTGTAAGTTGAGGAACTCCGGGCACAATTCATGGTGTTGGTTATTACCTTTAAAGCCCTACATGGCTCAGGACCAGGCTATCTCTGGGACCGCTTACTACCATATACCTCCCTATGACCGGTGAGATCCCACAGAGTTGGGCTTCTGCAGGTCCCGTCAGCTAGACAATGTAGGCTGGCGGGCCCGGGGGGAGAGTTTTCTCTGTAGCGGCTCCGGCTCTCTGGAACCAACTTCCCCTGGAGGTCCGCACCATCCCCACCTTGTTGGCCTTCTGGAAGGCCATCAAAACCTGGCTGTTCCGGCAGGCCTGGGGATAACTGATCTTATTACGTAAAAACTCTGAAGGTCTCCCCTTTTACGATAAGTATGAGTGAAATTGCTTTTTTAAATTTTTACTGTATTTTAACAATTTATTTCTATTGCTGTATTTATCTATTTGTTGTAAGCCGCCCAGAGTCCTCTGGGAGTTGGGCAGCATACAAATAGAAATAATAAATAAATAAATAAATAAATAAATAAATAAATAAATAAATAAATAAATAAATAAATAAATAAATAAATAAATAAATAAATAAATAAATAAATAAATAAATAAACTACCTGTACATGCATGCACATGCACACATTAGTCAAAGGACATAATAAAGATTTATCTTTATAAATTATAAAGCTATATCTTTTTTGTTGTTGTATTGATATATAAATCAAGTAACTGATGTTTTTACGAGTTGTGGTTAATATTACAATAATATAATACCCTAATGTTTCCCCTAAAATAAGACATCCCCTGATAATAAGCACAACCGGGCTTTTGAGTGCATGGCAATAAGGCCAAGCGCTTATTTCAGGGTTCAAAAAAATATAAGACAGGGTCTTATTTTTTGGGGAAAATGAGTATTGACGTAAATCATGAAGACTAAAAGGAAACTTAAAATTGTATTTATTTATTTATTTATTTATTCATTCATTCATTCATTCATTCATTCATTCATTCATTCATTCATTCATTTATTTATTTATTTATTTATTTATTTGTTTGTTTGTGAGATTTATATGCCGCCTCATAGTGCAAGCACTCTCTAAGCGGTTTACACCAGTAAGCAATGTATATTTATATTGCCCCCAACAATCTGGGTCCTCATTTTACCTACCTCGGAAGGATGGAAGGCTGAGTCAACCTTGAGCTGGTGAGATTTGAACCTCTGACCTGCGGATCACAGTCAGCTAAAGTAGCCTGCAGTACTGCCTCTATAATTAGTATTTCTTTTAATTTTTTTCCTGTCACATTTCTATTATTTGCTTCTTACTCAAATTTATATTTCCAGCTGCACAAAAACTCTAGTTCCCACTGCACTTAGTTCCACTGGATCTGATGTTGTTTGAGAATTGAGCAGTGCACCAAGAAATGTTTCAATCACTCAAAAATAGGGTGACTCTTTTGGGAGGAAGGGAGATCTATATAGTCCCATTAAGCAAGCAGAAGGAATTGAGCTTATCTTTCTATTTCATGCGTTAGTTGACTGTCACTTTGGTAGGAAGTGTTCTCTATATTGTGCTCCTTTTTTTTTACTGCAGCCCATTGTTTTGCAATATTTGAAAAAATTCTAGAAACAATATCAGTAAAGACAAGCTGTTGAAAAGTGCAATTGAACAACAGTTATTCAAACAGCCATTACCAGCCAAAAATATACAGGAACATCTGGCTTAAGGGTGGGTTCCTCCTGATTTGGACTGATTCGGGTGAACTGGTAGTGACCCGCTGATGACATTATGATGATGTCACAGACCCGGTTCGGTCGGTGCCGGTCCATGGGTGCCACCATCTTTTTTCCATTTTTTCCTGAATTTTTTCTTCTTCTGAGTATGCACAGAAGCCGAGTTTCTGGCACTGTGCATGCGGTCGCCATCTTGTTTTTGGCTTTTTCCCCCTGGACTTTTTGTCACTGTGTGCCCACGCGGCGTGGAAGGAAGCGAACCAGCAGTGAGGTAAGTAGGAACCCACCCCTGATCTGGCCATTATGGAAGAGATCTGTTGGCAGCAGACGGACAGTGAGGAGGCTGGGGAGGACCATGGGCCAGGTCTGAAGTCTGGAGAAGGTTCGGTGCCAAAGGCAGGGATCCACCCCAGGCCATTTGGGAGATCTGTCCCGACTCCAGAGCCTCCAGAGGTTGACATGAGCGAGCCAGAGGAACAGGGGGAGCCTGTTCTCAATGCGCGCATGCGCAGAGCTACCAGAAGGCAAGAACATTTACAGAGGAGAAGGACTACTTGGGAGTAAGGCTTGGAGATAATTGGCCCCTCCCATAGGCTATATAAGTGGAGCACATGAAAGGGTTCATCGCAGGAAGCAACTTCGTTCACCTCATGTCCTTCTAGAGTCCGTTTCTGTTTGGCCTTGCCAAGTTTCCTGCTAATTCCTTGGCAGTTTGTCAAGGAAGATCAAGGTTCGTGTGTTTATCTGCCTTTCCCTGAAATACTGTTGTCGGACTTGTTATCATTTGTTTGGGACATATTATGGTTGGCAATGAAAATAATTAACAGCCATTAAAATAAAATAGGTTTTTGGGACGCCGTTTGTGCCATATTATTTAATCAGGAAGCCAAGGTCAGAACAAGATCAGGAATCAGATGCCCTAAAAAGTCTATCAAGTTATGCCTTAGCAAATATGCCAATTTACATTCTGGTATTTATTGTAAGAAGATTTATTTTTCATTTTTAAGCTTTCCCCCCCTCTCTCTTCCTCTCCCTCTCTCTCCCTCCCTCTCTCCCTCCCCCCTCTCTCTCCCAAATTTGATGATATATAAAATGTGCATTCATCAACATTCCAACATTCTACAACAAACAGAGGGTAGATGTGCCTGAATGGGCAGCTAATCTTCTTTCCTAACATTTCCTATTTTCTCATTACAAAAACTGGCTTCAACTTTCTGGTTTGAGAAAGAGAGAGGCCTGATCATAGTCATATTGCCCTGAAGGGGCATTGAACATGACCAGTAAGTGCCACAGACTTGCCAGCAGTATTTGCATATAGTTTAGCAACAGCTGTCTGTTTACCAACGGTTCGTAGTCTCCTCTTGGACATCAGTTTGAGCTCTGCTGGGAACCGACTTGTAATGTTTAGCCTCGCCATGGCATGCTGGACATAATTACATTATTTTTGCACAGAACGATAAAGATGCTTGTCTTCTCATTCCCTGAACTGGTAACTCACTGTTGCATTCCAAATGGCAGTTTGAATGGCAGTGACAGGCTTCTACATCTATGAGATGGCTGTCCTCAAAGCCCACTGTGTACAATAGGTTTGCCAGCCCTGGGCATGGTGTGTGTCTGTTTCTGTTGCTATGTATGTAAGACTGGCTCACATCACTGCCTCATCCTCATTTATCTTTCTAATGCCTGTCTGATTCTTTTTTCTCTGTTTTGGACCCTTTATCAATGTTTTGTTGTGTCTTTAATCCCCAATGTGCATGCTATCAGTATGATGCAGCCGCCTAAGCCATGTCCTATAAATGACCTTAAAAGCCAATTAATAAATTAACAAGGGGTTTAGGTAAACAAGAAAATACTGATCATATGTGATTCCATCCTGAGTCTTCTTGATATTTATTTATTTATTTATTTTCTTTTATTTATTTATTTATTTTGTTAAGTACGTGTTGGTAATATACATAGATATAACATCGTTTATATACATAAGATGGGTACTGATAAGAGGGAACATTAGGACAGGGACGGTAGGCACGCTGGTGCACTTATGCACGCCCCTTACTGACCTCTTAGGAATCGGGTGAGGTCAACAGTGGAAAGTCTAAGGGTAAAGTTTTGGAAGTTTGGTGATGAAACCACAGAGTCAGGTAGTGAGTTCCAGGCATTTACCACTCTGTTGCTAAAGTCGTATTTTCTACAGTCAAGTTTGGAGTGGTTCACTTTGAGTTTGTATCTGTTGTGTGCTCCTGTATTGTTGTGGTTGAAGCTGAAGTAGTCATTGACAGGAAGGACATTGTAGCAGATAATTTTATGAGCTATGCTTAGGTATTATAATACAGATATTATACTGATCATGATGTAATAGCAGCTGATGAGGACAAGATGAGCACTGATCTTTATTTATTTGCATTTTTAAAAAATTCAAGGCACTTTTATAATGTTTCCCCCATTAAAAGTAATTTACATGCAATATTTTATGGGTCTTCCCATGTTTGCATCTAACCATAGCATAATATGTTTTGGCTACATGTTTCTTTTTCATGCTATGTCCCCATCATCTTGCCTTCAACTCATTGTTTATGACTAAGACAGCCTTGTGTCATCCTGAATTATACCAGTGTGGTGTAACAAAACAGAACTTTGTTTCTCCATTTATTTCAATCCTGTGCAAGGAGTCAGAACTGATGTTTAAATCCCGCATATCCCAAATGAGTGTGGATGAAAATGGTGCATGACAGAATGTGCTTAAACATATCTTTAAGTCCATAAGACTCTTGCCTACCTACTGTATATTTTAAAAGTGATATTTCACTGAAATATCATTTTAAGGTGAACAGAGATTTAGCTATTAGGGGAAAAATAATAACCAGTGATTTGCAAACAGCTTTTCATTTCATTGAAAAATAAAATTTGTCCTGTTTGTATTAATGTAGCGAGAGTAAGATTTTTTCAGTTATTCTTTGATTCTTCAATGCACATGCTATATTTTTCATCTCAACTTTTCTCCCTAGAATAAGTTTATAGCCTATCACAGGCCATTTCCTTGAAATAGCACAGCAGTTCTTCATGCCACAGGCCCTTTAGTGTATATATTTTCAACACATTCCATTTTTGTTATTAAGTGTATAGACCTTGACCTATTTAATGCACTCAGAATTGGAACATGATTTCAGAGCACTATATCTTTTTTGGAAGAAAAAAAAGATAAGCTAATTGAACTTCTCAGGTATGGAATTATGATGAATTATGAAATATGCCTGCTACAGCAGTGGTCCCCAACCTTTCTGGATTGATGGCCCAGCAGGGGGGAGAGGGAATAGTTCCCTCTGAGTGGCTACATTTGTCTGAGCAGTGGGCATGCACATGAGCAAAAGCAGCCGTTGCACACGAGCACAAAATGGCTGCTACTCACATGAGGAAAGCTTCATTTGCAAGGGCAAGCGGCCACTGCTTGCTTAGGGGAGCTTTGCATGCATACACTCGCCTATCACTTACACAGTCTGGTTCCGAACAAGCCGTGGCCCAGTAGTGGGCTGCAGCCCAGTGGTTGCGGATCCTTGTGCTATGGTGTACTAACATTTTGAAAGAGGATGGACAGATAGTTCATTGTCCATGTTTGTGGTCTTCCCATCCAGTGAATTTTTCCAGTACAAGTCATATGTTGATAATGTGAGGACAGCAAGTTTGTTTTTTAAAAACATTGGCAAAAAGAATCAGAATACAAAATACAAACTTGGAGGAAACAAACTTGTAGATGACCCTCACTCTGTCAAAGACCTTGGAGTACTCATATCCAATGACCTAAGTGCCAGAGCCCACTGTAACAACATTGCCAAAAAGGCACTAAGAGTTGTTAATCTAATCTTGTGTAGCTTCTTCTCTGGCAATATTACACTGCTAACCAGAGCATACAAAACATTTGTTAGACCAATTCTGGAATACAGCTCACCTGTCTGGAACCCGCACTGCATATCAGACATTAATACAATCAAGAGAGTCCAGAAATATTTCACAAGAAGAGTCCTCCACTCCTCTGCTCGCAATAAAATACCTTGTTCCACCAGACTTGAAATATTGGGATTAGACAATTTACAACTACATCAACTCCGATCTGATCTAAATGTAGTTCATAAAATCATATACCAAAATGTCCTTCCTGTCAATGATTACTTCAGCTTCAACCACAACAATACACAAGCACATAATAGATTCAAACTTAATGTAAACCGCTCCAAACTCGACTGCAGAAAATATGACTTCAGCAACAGAGTGATCAATGCCTGGAATGCACTACCTGACTCTGTGGTTTCTTCCCCAAATCCCCAAAACTTTAACCTTAGACTGTCTACAGTCGACCTCTCCCCGTTTCTAAGAGGTCTATAAGGGGCGTGCATAAGCGCACCACTGTGCCTACTGTCCTTGTCCTACTGTCCTATTGTCCTCTTTTATCGGTACTTTTTTACTTATGTTATGTTTATACAAACAACTACTATCCTGTACATGTTTGACAAAATAAATAAATAAATAAATAAATAAATAAATAAATAAATAAATAAATAAATAAATAATCACAAAGATAAGGGTGTAGAGACTGTTCCCATGGCAGTTAAAGCTTAAATTTATTGTAAAGCAAGAATAGTGACAAAGTAATGCTTTGAGTCTTTTTAAAAACATATTTTTAATGTTAAAAATCTGAAGGAAATTTCATATATTTTTAGAGAAAAATTCAGGGAAATCAGCAGTTTTGCCTCAGTTTTTAACATACAGCCTGCTAAAATATTTATTTACTCCTCCAAATGTATTTTACACTTTGCCTTGCATAAAGAACCATACTAAATCTATGGCAGTAGTTAGAAATTAGAAGCATTATATTGCTTGTTTAGCCTCTCCTCCTCTATTCATAAGTAGTATGCAATTCTACTGAGATGAGGATAGATATTATCCATTTCATCAAAACAGTTTCTGACCTCCACTGAAATTCCTTAGAAGTTGTCTTGTCAAGAATCATAAAATTTACCTGAAAAGTTAGTTTAACCAAATTGATTGGATGCAGCAATATTAACCTTTACCTCAAAAGTTAATTTGACTCAAAATTGTGAGCTTCAGGCATGCGATGCTACCTGACAGCATTCAGGAAACAAACCTTCTCTATCATAACACCATCTCTCTTGCCTTGGAGATGACTTGTTTAGACTTAAAAAAAGAATTAAAAACTTGGCAGTTCAAATGTCACCGGCTCAAGGTTGACTCAATGTCAGTAAAATGAGGACCAAGATTTATTTTACTTTTATTTATTTTATTTACTTTGTTAAGCACATATTAGATAACAGATATAGGTATAAACATGGTTATTAATACATAAAATGGATATGAATAAAAGGGGACATTAAAACAGGGACGATAGGCATGTTGGTGTGCTTATGCACGCCCCTTACAGACCTCTTAGGAACGAGGTGAGGTCAACTGTAGATAGTCTAAGGCAGGGGTGGGCAAAGTTGGCTCTTCTATGACTCATGGACTTCAACTCCCAGAATTCCTGAGTTAGCATGATTGGATCAGAAAGTCTGGGAGTTGAAGTCCATGAGTCATAGAAGAGCCAACTTTGCCTATCCCTGCTCTAAGGTTAAAGTTTTGGGGGTTTGGAGAAGAAACCACTGAGTCAGGTAATGTATTCCAGGCATTGACCATTCTGTTGCTGAAGTCGTATTTCCTGCAATCAAGTTTGGTGTGGTTTACCTTAAGTTTGTATCTATTGTGTGCTCGTGTATTATTGTGGTTGAAGCTGAAGTAGTCATTGATAGGTAGGACATTGTAGCAGATAATTTTATGTACTATGCTTAGGTCAGCCGAAGGCGGCATAGTTGTAAGTTGTCTAAATCCAAAATTTCAAGTCTGGTGGCATAAGGTTTTCTTTTGCGAGCAGAGGAGTGGTATACTCTTCTCGTGAAATATTTCTGGACTCTCTCAATTGTATTAATGTCCGATAGGCAGTGTAGGTTCCAGACAGATGAGCTGTATTTGAGAATTGGGCTAGCAAATGTTTTGTATGCTCTAGTTAGCAGTACAATATTACCAGAGAAAAAGCTACGCAAGATTAGATTAACAACTCTTAATGCCTTTTTGGCAATGTTGTTACTGTGGGCTCTGGCACTTAGATCATTAGAGATGAGTACTCCAATGAGTACTTGACAGAGTGAGGGTCAT
Source organism: Diadophis punctatus similis (assembly GCA_023053685.1). Classification (NCBI taxonomy): domain Eukaryota; kingdom Metazoa; phylum Chordata; class Lepidosauria; order Squamata; family Dipsadidae; genus Diadophis; species Diadophis punctatus. Next base: position 126,794,622 of record JALIGW010000003.1, read on the forward strand.
CTACAAGGTCATGTCCATCCAGCTTGTATTTTATGTTCTTATTTGTTTTACCAATATATAAGACAGAGCATTTGTTGGTTGAGATTTGAAGTTGCTACTTGTTTGACCATTCTGACACATAGTCAAGGTCTTTTTGAAGGGTAGCAGTATTGTCAGTGGTGTTGAATAGTTTTACGTCATCAGCAAAGAGAAGGCAGTTGCTTTTAATATGACCACTAAGGTCATTTATGTAAGTATAAACAAGTTGGTCTTAGAACACTGCCTTGGGGGACACTGTTGTTAACAGATACAGGATTTGATAAAGCATTCCCTATTTTGACCACTTGTTGACTGTTTGACAGAAACACAGCTATCCAATTATGCAGGTGTCCAGAAATGCCATAAGATTTCAGTTTTAGAAGTAGTTTGTCATGTACCACTGAATCAAAGGCTTTACAGAAGTCTATGTAAATTGCTTTTTATTGCTTTGCCCTGATCGAGTTGTATAGTCCATATGATTTTGCAGTGTAGTGGTTGCAGATTACAGGATAATTTTTTCCTGAAACCAAATTGTTTGTTAGAGAGTAGATTGTTTGGAAATTTGGCCCCGTTCGCTGAATCAGTAGTAATGGCCAGCTTGCCACGCCCCCAAACCGGTTCCCTGGTCGCTGCTGCTTGAAAGCGGCTGGCAACAAACCCTCTGCGCATGCGCAAAAGCTTCTGCACATGCACCAGAGGGTCAGTACCCGGATGTAATGCACGCACCTCCGACGCAACACGCACACTTATGAACCAGTAGGGAAGGTAAGAGAAACCCACCCCTATACCAATGGTTCCTTAGGAATAGAAGTAGATAAGAGATCTCTTGGACAGTAATTTGGCAAAGCTCAAACTGGGTAATGAGGGTTTTGTTTTGTTTTCTGAAAGCATGCGTGTGTGTATAATAGCGAAGAGCCCTTCATATTTTTAAAGAGGAAAATGAGGATTTTAGGAGTTGGAAATTATATGTTACAGAAACTGTTTTCTTTGGTTCTGCTTGGACAGCATATTTATCTGTGTCATATGCAGGGTTAATAAATTGTGCCATTTAACTCAGCTTTGGCATTAGAGAGGGGATGTTTTAACCACCATCAGTAAGTGTCTCAGAAACATAATAGATCATTAATGAAACCCACCCCCAATTTGATTAGAATCCCCCTTGTCACCTGAATCTACCTCGAAATATAGGCTGAAGGACAGAGTGACTGAAAAAGTCCATTATATGACTCCTCTAGAGTCCTATATTCTATGGCTAGCAGTATGTCTCGCTTAAATTGGCAGGCTGAAGGAACAGACAAGCTCTCCTTTTCCCTCACCTCAGTGGAAGATAGTCCTGTAAACTCTGACAGCAACAACTCAGAATGAGTAAAAGCATTCAGATGGACATCTGATGCTTTAGCTCTGAAAACATTCATTGCACTCACCTATAAAATTCAGAACATTATTTTTTGTACTCAGAAAAATGATGGAGTTGGGGTTAACTTAAATTTTGTAAGTCGCAGAGAGTCACCCATGTGTGAGTTGGGCAACTACAGAAATTTGTTCAACAAATAAGTAAGGAAATAAGTAAATCGCTGCCCACTGCTGGATCACTTATTCAGCTTGCCCTATATTGTCAACATTTTTCTGAGGCCTATGACTTGATATCTGATCCTCTTTTTAATTGGAGATGAGAAGACAGACCTGTGTATGGTTCACCTGTAAAGATTGTGTTCTATTATTGAGTTGTAAGAACCAATTAGATTTCTGGGTTGTTGTTTTTTTTTACTCTCATGATTTTTCTTCAGTATACAATTTGACCATCTTTGTATTATCTATTTTAGCTAAGTTAGCTCTATAAATCCTGCAGATATTGCTGAATTGCAGATACCTTTAGTGGTCGGTGCTGACAAATTCTAGAAACTGTGATTTAGCAAGATCTGGAGAGTAATGGGCTGCTTCCTTGTCATTTCTTTCAGTTTACACAGAAACAAACAGTGATTGTTACAGTCTTCCAGCTGATTCTTACACACACACACACACACACACACACACACACACACACACACATATATATATGTATATATATATATATATATATATATATATATATATATATATATATATATATATATATATATATATATATATATATACATATATATATATATACATATATATATATATATATATATATATACATATATATATATATATATACATATATATATATATATATATACATATATATATATATATATATATATATATATATATATATATATATATATATATATATACACAAAATGAATCTTGCAATAAAATAAATGGTGTTGTAAGGATAATATTTTGGCTGTAGGCATTTGATCATTTCTATTCCTTTAGCTATATCTGACAGCAATTCAGGGGTATCTATATTTATGCTGGTCTGTTGCCATCTCCATGATTCGCTTGGCTTCTAATGATTTCTTTAATTACTTTGCTGACATGGTTTAATGATCTTTATCTAGTAATGCCATCCCACTTTAAAATTATTGGCCTTTTGTGACTGAGTTTAGTTCTTCAGCATTCTGCTTCCTGCATTTTATTAGCACCTAACTCTTTTTGACTTCAAAAAGCTGTGTAATTAAATGATTGTTGTATTATATTAAACTGCCATGAGGTAAGACGAAATATCTTTTAGTGTATTGCTCAGTGAATGACAGGATTTTCCCCCCTGCTCTATCCTCTTGAGAAGACAGCTATTTCTTTCATAAAAACAAAAATCTATTCAGCTAATTTTTCTTTAAAAAGATTAGCACAACTGCAGTGCATGCATTTCTGTGCTGAGATGTTTAAACTATCCAGTACTACAGAATATACATCTCTAAGGTTATGAAAGTTCTAATTTTAAAAGATAAAAGAGAGGGTGCTAAAGCAGAGGGGTTATATTTATACTTTTTAAACTCAGTCCTGATTGGCTAGAGGGCAGATTTAACCCATCCTTGGAAGCTAGCTCCACCCACTATGGAGAAAGGGCGTTGTTACTTACCTGAACGCCCATTCTCGTAGGGTGGCGCTAGCCTCCAAGATTGGGATGACCTCATCCATCAGCCAATCAGGACTGAGTCTGACCTCATATAAAAGCTGTCACTGTGCCATAATCCCCCTCTTGAGACGAAGGAGTAGGTCAGACCCATAGTTTATTCCCCACGCACACCTTCAGTATGTACAACACCCAAAAGGGAGGGACTTGGAGGCTAGCGCCACCCTACGAGAATGGGCGTTCAGGTAAGTAACAACGCCCTTTCTCCATAGTGGGTGGCGCTAGCCTCCAAGATTGGGACATACCAAAGCCGTATCGTCCCCTAGGGAGGGTTGTCACCAGAATTGTAGACCCTGTCAGGAGCCACCATGGTCTGCAAGACCCTGCGCCCAAAATCCGCCTCAGCCGAGGCAAAGGAGTCCACTTTATAATGTCTAATAAAGGGCAACGGAGAAGACCACGTCGCCGCTCGGCACAGCTCCTCCAGAGAGGCATTAGTTGTCCAAGCTGCCGTGGTAGCGGCACTGCGCGTCGAGTGCGCTGTCAGATGTGGCGGACAAGGCAGGTCCTGCTGTCGGTAAACGTCCGCGATCACAGCGCGTATCCAGCGACCGACCATCGCCGCTGATGCCTTGCGACACATGGACGAGGCGTGGAATCCCACGAAAAAGGACTCTGAGCGGCGGAATGGAGCCGTGCGGACATTGTAGATTTTGATCGCCCGCCGGACATCGACAGCGTGCCATTTGCGCTCGGTCGGCGTTGTAGGTGGAGAGCAGAAGGAAGGAAGAACCACTTCCTGCGCCCTGTGGAAGTATGTATTGACCTTGGGCAGGAATGTGGGGTCCAGGCGAAGCACCACCCGGTCCGGATGAAAAATACAGAGATCATCCCAGACGGATAGGGCTGCCAGTTCGGATATTCTCCGGGCTGAAGTGATCGCTACCAAAAAGGCAACCTTATGCGTAAGGTGCTGCAGCGAAACTGTCCGGAGGGGCTCGTAGGGGGCCTCGGTCAGTGCCAGAAGAACCTTCTGCAGGTCCCAGGTGGGGTACCTATGTACCACTGGAGGCAAGATATTGATCGCCGCCTTCAAGAAGCGAACGACTAAGGGATGCGTTGACAAAGGCGCAGAAGAGTGGCAGGAAAGGACCGTTGAGAGCGCTGCCACCTGTCGCCGCAAGGTGCTGGGCAAGAGACCTTTGTTGAGGCCCGCTTGCAGAAATTGGAGGACCTGTATGACCGAAAGGTCGATCGGGTTAACGCCGGCGCCGACACACCAATCGTGAAACGTCCTCCAGGTGGAGTTGTAGATGCGTATGGTGGAGGCCCGGCGTGAGGAGAGCAGAGTACGGATAATGCTCTCGGGGACCCCGCGAAGAGTTAGGGTGCGCCGCTCAAGCGCCAGGCGGTCAGTTGGAGCCACTGCAGATCTGGGTGCTGTACTGACCCCTGGGAGAGCGACGATGAGGTCTGCGGGATCCTCCAGGATGGGCCGGTCGATAGCGACTTGAGATCCGCGAACCATGCCCGTCGCGGCCAATGGGGGGCCAGTAGGATCAGTTCCGCCTGCTCGTCTAGCATCTTCCTGATAACTCGGGGAATGAGTGGAAGGGGCGGAAATGCATAGAGTAGGCCCCTTGGCCACGGACAACGGAGGGCGTCCGTGTCCATCGCGCCGGGCGTCCGATACCGCGTGATGAAGCGCGGGAGCTTGGCATTCAGTGGGGTCGCAAAGAGGTCGGCCACCGGGTTGCCAAACCGGGTAGTTAGCTCCCGAAAAATGTCTGGGTGCAGGGCCCACTCTGCCGTGGCGACGTCGTGGCGACTGAGCCAGTCCGCTGTGCAGTTCGACACCCCCGAGATGTGCTCCGCCCTGAGCGAGAGGAGGTGCCGTTCCGCCCAGAGGCCCAATTCCTTGGCCTCGGAGAGCAGGCGGCGCGAGACAGTCCCACCTTGCCTGTTGACGTGGGCTTTGGTGGTCATGTTGTCCGTCAACAGGAGGACGTGTTGCCCAGTCAGGAGGTGCTGGAATTGCCGGAGGCCCAGGGATGCCGCTCGTAGCTCCAGGAGGTTGATGCTGGCCGTTGACTCCGCTGCGGTCCAGGTGCCCTTAGCCACGTGAGACGATGTGTGAGCGCCCCACCCGTAGAGGCTGGCATCCGATGTCACCGTCACCCGGCGAGGCTCAAGGAAGCTGGAACCGTTGCTGATCGCCGGGGACCGCCACCAATGCAGAGATCGCCGGACTGCCGTCGGGAGCTGGACTTTGGCCGATGAGTTGGACTTGTTCGCCCGCTGAAATGGCAAAAGAAACCATTGGAGGTCTCTGGAGTGCAGTTGTGCCCAAGGTGTTATATGTATTGCGGATATCATCTTTCCCAACAGGGAGGACAGGAGGTTCAGCGGAACCCGCCCCTGTCCAAGAACCTGTTGGGTCAGAGAGGAAAGACTGAGTTGTCTTTCCAACGACAGATACACCCTGCACTCCAGAGAGTCCACAATGGCCCCCAAGTGAGTGATGCGAGTGGAGGGAAGCAAGTGGCTCTTCTCCAGGTTGAGGGAGAAGCCATGGTATTGCAGAACGTCCATGGTGGTCTGCAGGTCCAACTCTGCCCGGGCCAGGGAAGACGACTGGATTAAAATGTCATCGAGGTAACACTGTATTCGAATCGGCACTGCACGCAAGTGAACAGCAAGGGCGGCCAGAATCTTGGTAAAAACCCTGGGTGCCAAGGAGAGGCCAAATGGTAGGGCCGAATACTGATAGTGTTCGTTGTCATAGGAGAACCGCAGGAATTTTTGGTGGGAAGGCCGAATCGGAATATGTAAATACGCCTCAGTGAGGTCGATGGAGCACATAAAGTCACCCTTACGAATTCCGTCCAATATGGACTGTAAAGTATGCATCTTAAATTTCTTGTACACCAAGAACTTATTGAGTCGCTTGAGGTCCAAGACAGCTCTCCACCCACCCGACGATTTCTCCACGAGGAACAAATTGGAATAGAATCCTTGCCCCAACTGGTCCTCCGGGACCCGCTGGATGGCCTCAATCTCCAACAGATGCTGGATGGCTTCACGCATCTGGGCCTGTTTCTGCGGGTTGGAGGACTGGGAGCACCTCATGAAGGAATCTGGGGGGGTGGAGAGGAGGTCCAAGGCGAGACCGAGTGACAGGGTCTCGCGGACCCAAGCATCCGTAGTAATCTCCTCCCACCGCCTAGCGAAAAGACGCAGGCGACCCCCAATGGGAGAAGTCGGATCCACTACTTGTAGCAGCGGAAGGGGCGACCACCTGCCTTCCGAAAAGGGCGCTTAGAGGGTTGGTTGTTACTATTTCTGTCCTGACCCTGGTTCTGCCGGGGCGGGGCCCGTGAACGATTTTGGGAGTATGAAGGAGTCCTGTATGGCCGCCTGGAAAAGGCGGGAGCAGGGGCTGGGGTTTTGGCCTGAGCCTTCCTGGTCGAATTGGGTAGGACCTTGCGTTTGTCCTTCGTCTCGACCAGGTAGGGGTCGAGGGCCTCACCGAATAGCGACTGGTGCTTTACTGGTGCTCCGGCCAGGCGCCACTTGTGCCTGCAGTCGGCGGGCCAGCTCCTCAGCTAATGCATCCGGCGAGCCACCACGGATGTCCCCATGGCTCGGGCGGCGAACCGTGTGGCCTGCAGCGTGGCGTCCGAGGTAAACTGCGAAGCCGCTATAAGCTTGTTAATGTCCTGTTTAGCACGGACATCCGATGGGGGCAGGTGGTCCTGTAGGGCCTTCAGCCAGCGGATGGAAGTCCGGCAAAAAAAGGACGCGGTCGCAGAGGCCTTCACTGCCCACGCGGCTGCCTGGTGTGTTTTCTGAAGCGCCTGCTCAGTGCGTCTGTCCTCTGGGCACAACAGCTCCTCCGAGTCTCCTGGCATCTGCGCGGGGGAGTACAATGCCTTGATGGCCGGTTCCACCGGGGGTATAGGCAGGTGTTGTGCCAGGGCGCTAGATACGTTAAAGAAGCGCTTGTCAGCTGCGGAGGGCACGAAGGCGGTTGACGGTAACGCCCACTGCTTAAGGACAGAGTCCACAAAGAGCTTGGGGGCTGGCACCACTTCAACCTGAGAGGTAGTTTCCTCGAAGAGGGGGTCCTCTGGCTCCTCCCCGGCTGGTACCTGCTCCTTTAAGGAGAATTTGGCCGTGGCCTTGGCCTTGTGGAGAAGCGACTTGAACAAGGCGGGATTGAACAAGCCAGTGACCACAGGTGCCTCTGGAACGAGGTCCTCATCCTCTGATAGTTCCAGGTCCTGGGCATGATCGTCCTGCCCGTGTAGCGACAACGGGGAACCCTGTGCCGCGGTAGTCAGTGGCGGAAGCGGTTCAGTTGGCGTGGGTGGCGTGCATGGTCGAGGAGTTAGGGCGGGAGGCGGTGGGGGTGGCACGGTGTGGGCCACATGCTTCATACCTGCTTCTATGCCTTGAGCAATGGCCGCCTGTATGAGCGCCTGCACCTCTGGGCTGTAGAACTGGGAATGCGCGGGCCCTGGAGGCTGGACGTTCACGGTGCTGCTGCCGGGCCTGGGGTCCTCCCAGATGTCATCCTCCCCCAGGCACAGATCCGGGTTGTCGAGGGAGAGGGTGCCTGAGGAGCGCCTGTCCCTCTGGACGGAGTTGCCAGAGGGCTCATGTTGCGCAGGCGGGGGTGCAACAGAAGGGGGCGGCATAGGACGCTCAGAGTCCTTGGGAGCCCTGTCCCTGTCCTTACTAGAGCGGCTGTTCTTGGAGGATGACTTGGTCCTATCAGCATCCTGCCTGATGGGGGAACGATCCCAATGACCCGTGGGAGGGGGTGGTGATTTGGAGACCCCACCCTCCCTGTCCCTGGCCTGCCTGGGCTTATTCCTGCCCGAGGAGGCCTTCTCCGACATAATGAAGAGTCAGAGATTGCAGGAGCTTGTTGTCTTGAGTCAGCAATTGGGCGCTTTTACGGCCCAGTGAGGAGCAGCTGTCCCTCGGCGAGGAGGTAGTGCTGCTGGGTAGCCGGAGGTCGAGCCTGTCTGCAGTTATTGCTGGCCCCGCAGGTCACCGCGGCCTGAGCAGGGAGCCCGGAGGAGATGGGGCGCTGCGGCGATCCAAGAGATTCGGGCGAAGCCGCGGGACAGCTGGAGCCGACGGAGCGTCACAGGGGAATCCCCTGTGACAGAATCAGACAATCTGCGGCTGCGCCAAGTCCCCCGGAGCCGCGCCTCAGCTGGTGACGTCCCTGGGTCTTGCGGCGTGCCGGAGCACGAAGCCGTCAAAACTGCGCCTGCACAGGGCTCGGCGCCAAGGGAATCAGCTGAGGGGCGGGTGAGCGGCTCCTCCGAGCGGGAAAAGTGTCCAACGACGCTGCCGGCTCGGGATGAGGCGAATGGGGGAGGGGATCGCCGCTCCCTCGAGGAGGCCTAGCTCGGTTCGGAAAGCACGGCCGAAGCTCTGAGAGGCCTGAAGGGGCGGCTATGGGTAGGCCGACGCCCGACTGTAGCTCCGGTGGGGAGGGGCGGTCGCGCAGGCTGATCTGCCGCCGGGTGGACCGCCAACACTCGCCCCCACTGGAGGAAGCCTCCCAAGGGGCAGACGGAGGTCTGTGGACCCAATTAGGGAGACTGGAGGAAGGAGAGGCCCGGCCGCTCAAGCGCTAGGCTTCTGCGGTGACGTTAATCGTAGAGGGCTCTCTCTCAATGCGGAAGTGGCCACAGGACCACCCTGGCCGTAGGTCACCCAAGCGCCTGGCTTCTGTGACAGATGATGGAATCTGGATGCCAGGCCGCAGTGTGAGTATGAAGGCCAACCACCTAAGGTGGAAGTAGGCCTGGACCAGGCCGAAGCCTGCCCTGGGATTCCCAACACCCCGATGGAAAGGATAATTGGGAACACACTCACAGTCAAAATTCAGTTGATAGTTGATCAGGAGTTAGTAGTATCAGAACAATAGAAGAAGGTGATAAAAATGCGAAGTTGGGGAGAAACAATCCTAGGCCTAGGACTGAGTCGAAAGAGGGGGATTATGGCACAGTGACAGCTTTTATATGAGGTCAGACTCAGTCCTGATTGGCTGATGGATGAGGTCATCCCAATCTTGGAGGCTAGCGCCACCCACTATGGAGAAAGACTCATTCTAAAGCAGAACATTCTGAGGCCCAATTAGTCTGGTTTTTTTGCTAAATATGTGGATTTTATCTATTTTTTATCTATTTAGTTAAACTTCTAGCCAACTTTTCTCCATAAAATCATATTTTGGCTACACTACCTTAAATTATATAATAAATGTTTATATAACATGAAGGTGAGCTTAAGGCATTCAAGAATGGATGATAGTGGTATGCATAGTGATATAAATAGAATAAAATGGAATTTTGTGCTAATCAAACCAAAAGATCTTTGTCTTCAGTAATCTCTAAGTTATAGCATGTTGTCAAAATATTTAAAATGGAGGGGTGGCCTTAAAAAATCTAAAATTGTTATTTTTAAGTTCAAATATTTATTATTGCTCAGTGAAATTCAAGGCTTCTGAACCTCAAAATGTTGACCATAACACCTACAGCAGCATGTTGGCAGGCGTTTTCTGGGAGTTGAAGTGCATACCTCTTAAAATTACCAAGTCTGAAAAGTAGTTTAGATGCGGGGAAAGGTAGAATGGCTCCCCTTTAAACCCATCGTTGGTAGTATTTAATTCAGTTACTTCTATCCTTACTAGCATTAAGCTGTGGTGGTGCAGTAGTTAGAATGCAGTACTTCAGGCTACTTCTGCTGACTGCCATCTGCCTGCAATTTGGCAGTTCAAATCTCACCAGGCTCAAGGTTGACTCAGCCTTCCATCCTTCTGAGGTTGGTAAAATGAGGACCCAGATTGTTGGGGGCAATATGCTGACTCTATAAACCACTTAGAGAGGGCTGTAAAGCACTGTAAAGTGGTATATAAGTCTAAATGCTATTAACATGTAGTTCAAACTTTATAGTTATGGCTATTTTGCAACATGTACCAAAGTTGTAAAGCTGCTTGTATTTGGTGATATTACTGTTTATTTGTGATATGTGCATGCTTAGCATGAATATGTGGCTTCTGCATGAATTACTTTATAATTTATACTTTATAAAGTAATTTATATTTTATAACACTGCGCTGAGGTGGCGCAGTGGTTAAAGTGCAGCACTGCAGTTCAGCAGTTCAGCTGTTCGAATCTCACCGGCTCAAGGTTGACTCAGCCTTCCATCCTTCTGAGGTCGGTAAAATGAGGACCCAGATTGTTGGGGGCAATATGCTGAACTCTGTAAACTGCTTAGAGAGGGCTGTAAAGCACTATGAAGCGGTATATAAGTCTAAGTGCTATTGCTATAAGGATGATGGTGTTTCAGGTTGCAGAATCTCTACTTTGCCGCATTCTCTTCTTCATGTCACATGTGTGCTTCCCGAAAGCCTTCATTGAACCCAAGGAAGATTTTTAGGACTGTCATTGCTGCTAAAGATCTGTTCTCATGGAATAGTAACAGGTGGGGAAAGTAAGGACTAATTCTCTGCTATCTGTACATTGCTCCTGCTCCAGAATCATGTAGTAATTGTAGTTTTTTAAGGCTTCCGCTGATACCAATGACGGATGGAAAAAGAGCAGAGAAAGGAAAAAAAGATACAAGAAGAAAATTGAAAACAGTCTAAGGTAGCACTATGTATGACAACATGATATTTTCCTAAGCTGGAAGATATAAAAAACCAGCTGAGAACTTCCCTATTTTAATTAATTAATTTGTCAAACATGTACAGGATAGTAGTTGTTTGTATAAACATAAGTAAAAAGTACCAATAATAGAGGACAATAGGACAGTAGGACAGGGACGGTAGGCACAGTGGTGCGCTTATGCATGCCCCTTACAGACCTCTTAGAAATGGGGAGAGGTCTACTGTAGACAGTCTAAGGTTAAAGTTTTGGGGGTTTGGGGAAGAAACCACAGATTCAGGTAGTGCATTCCAGGCATTGATCACTCTGTTGCTGAAGTTGTATTTTCTGCAGTTGAGTTTGGAGCAGTTTACATTAAGTTTGAATCTATTAAGCTCGTGTATTGTTGCGGTTGAAGCTGAAGTAATCAATAAAATTATTTTATTAAAAGTTTGAATAGAATAATAAAAGAGAGTACAAATTTAAAAAGAAAAATGCAAAGAAGCAAAAAGAAATAAATATAACCCCTCCTCCTCCTCAAGGTAGTGAATTCCCACCTTCTTTGTGACAAGTATAAACAATTCCATGGTCTCCTCTTAGCTAACAAATATAAAACCCTTCATCCTTTGGCTTATCACATTCTTCAGTCTAGTTATCACCAAAAGGTCCAAACTGACATTTAGAATTTTAACATTAGTTAATATGCATAAAACTCAACATTCCACATCTCAACCGTAGCAAAATCTCATTTAAAATGCATAAGATGGTTCTGATATAAACAAAGTAAAAGAAAACCAAAATTTAACAGGATAAAGGGAGACCATTTCTCTGTTAGAAAAGCCAATCTATAATAAATAGGTTCTTCTTCATTCTATCCTTTTCCCATAGGGCCCGCTTTTTGGATCAACAAACATCATTTCACACAATCAGATGCAGCAACCCGATCCAACTGGATGAATTTTCTTGTCTGCATAAATCATGTCTTGGCATCTTTGCTTTGGTCTTCTGCATGGGCATTTGTCATCTGTGTTAAAATGATAGGTAGTGCAAGCAGGGGTGTGAGACCCTGCTTATAGAACATGGCCTTACTATTATACACATTTCCCCCCACACACACACATTTTTTCTATCATTGCTGACATAGTAAATAAGGAAACTGTGCAATGCAGTACATGAATCCCTGTGGCATGTAAAAGGCGCTCGGCACTTTTGGTGATTGGTGATTTGCTGGTACTCAGTTCCACATAGTGCTACTGAGTGGATCATCGTTTTGTACACTTTTGATTTTAGGTGAATTGAGATATGCCTAGCACAGAGCATTCAAGGGGCGGGTTCCTTTCACCTTTTCCTACCATCGCGCATCGCGACATTTCACACATGCGCAGAGGGACAGTTTTACTTCCACACATGCTCAGAAAGCCGAAAAATCACCAAAAAATTGGAAAAATATGGCGGCACGCACGCCACCGGACAGCACCGGAGCCATCACGCCTAAATTACATCAGCAGCAGGCTACTACCGGAGCACCCGCACTGGACTGCACCGGTAGGAACCCACCTCTGGAGCATTCCTGTGATCTCCATCCACCACAACCCTTAATGCACTGTTTCATGAATACCACTGTCTCTTTGCAGATGATATCCTAAGTAACTGAAAAGTTCATTTTCACTAGAATTTCATTGCTGACCTTCATTGGTGAAGGAGCTTGGGTTAATCTCTACTCAGTCGTTTTGATATTAAGGTCCAAACCAAATTAGATAAGAACACCAATACATATGTTATTTTCCCACTCCAGATGCCAACAATTTTTAAAAAGCACCCCACTCAAAGTAGCAACCTATCCCATCTATGTATACATTCCATCTCTCCAGTCTAAAGTATAAACACATCTGCATTTCAGAAATATACCAGTATATAAATTGAGTCAAACATACATCTCCTTAAGAATACATTAGCACAAGTGAATACAAGTATATATTCAGTAATGAATCTTTAGCAAGTTTTTTTTAATGTAACATCAATAATGCATTCAAACTGGAACAATTTTGCAGTAATAAAGCAGTGTTATAATCACATCTGATGTTGGTCTCATGGTGTCTTCTGCCAATTTCACAGCAGAGATGTGATCAATCTGTTTTGCTTTGGGAGTAAAACCAGTTAAAGAAAGCTGTGTGCCTTTCCCAGGATAGAACTGAACAGATGGATGGGGAATATTATGTTTGGATGTGGGAGAAAATGGGATGATACACTGGCATTGGATCTGCCCACTTTTGGCACTATCATTGACTAGATCTTGCATGAACATTTCCCATGACACTATTTGGACTTCTCCTTGGAAAAAAAAGGTTGCTTCTCATTTATGATGATGCTGATAATAAATATGTTAACAGTATTCTTAATTAATCAACAGAGTATGAATGAGCCTGATGCAGTACATAATAGATGTTTTCTCCTTGCATTTCTGGCTGGATACAGATATGGTACAAATCAACTTGTAACAGTGGAAAAAAACCCCCACGTCTATTTAATTAACATAAACTGCATTTGGTCTTAGCAAAGATAAAGTATGTAGACTTTTCTTACAAACATCCATGCCAAGAAATTATTGCATGTAAAACAGGAAGGAAGGAAGGAAGGAAGGAAGGAAGAAGGAAGGAAGGAAGGAAGGAAGGAAGGAAGGAAGGAAGGAAGGAAGGAAGGAAGGAAGGAAGGAAGGAAGGAAGGAAGGAAGGAAGGAAGATGTTTTGAGGATGTAAAGGAAAAGAAAGGGGTTGGTTGGTTGGTTGGTTGGTTGGTTGGTTGGTTGGTTGGTTGGTTGGTTGGTTGGTTGGTTGGTTGGATGGATGGATGGATGGAGCTAATCCAACTAAATGTTATTTTATAGCCCTGACACAATGGGGTGATTCAGAAACCAGGTTGATTTCTTGCACTGTCTAAACCTAACATGGCCAGATGGCTCTGGCTTTTATCTATAGTTATGCAGATGCCTCCAGTTTTTATATTTTGAATTACAGAGACACAGAAGCAAAGAGCACAATCTTCCAAATAAATCAATATTATTGCCTTTATAAGTAAATTCTGCTGAAAATCATGGGGTCTATAATTTCTTTCATTTGGGAATGGGCAACCTTTCGATACACTTACTAGATCTTGGCTGCACACATTCTTAAAATCACTTGATGGCTTTAAAGAGATACAGAAAAATAGTTTTACACTTGAGGAAGAAAAAACTGCAATGAGGGATACAAACAATGACTCAAAGTGGATTTAGCTGTGTCAGATGTGTGAACAGATCAAACTTTGTGTGTGAATTTTTTGTCCTGTTTGGTGGATCGTGTTTTTGTATTTGTATTTGTATTTGTTTATTTGTCAAGCATATATGATTATAAGCAAAGTATAAACAGTAAAACATGATTGAATATATATGTAATAGTACAAGCATGAATAAGAGTAAAAGAGGTATGAATATATGGGTACATTAGGACAGGAACGGTAGGCACGATTGTGCGCTTTTTTTGTTTGCTTGTTTTTAATGTTACTATATATTAAAACACATACCACTGGTTTTGTATATTTCAAATCAAAATGGAGTGAAATTGTGCTTCTGACTTTTTCATGGCTGTAGTTAAGTTTCTGGAAACACTTTCAGGAATCTCAGTACAGCATTTCTGTTCCCATACATCAGGGGTGGCCAAACTATGGTTCTTTGAGGACCTGTGGACTTCAACTCCCAGAATTCCTGAGCTAGCCATGCATGCATGGCTGGCTCAGAAATTCTGGGAGTTGAAGTCGACAGGTCCTCAAAGAACCATAGTTTGGCCACCTCTGCCATACATGCTAATTTTCTTAAAGGTAACTGTAAATCTAAATTATCTAGCAAATACCCCAAGCATAAAGTGATGAAGTATATTTTAATATCCTTTTTAATAAGGATATCAGTTATTATTTCCTTGATTTTTTTTTAAAAAAAATCTGGTTTCCTTGCATGATAGCTGGTTATCCATTTGCTTTGAGAAACTTCATGGAAATCTTGGCTTGGATCTGCTTTCCAGGTCAGATTCTTACTGATTGGACAACACTAAGCGCACTGAGTTCCATATGAGATGTTGTGATTATTATGATGGATATGTTAGAAAAAGTCAAGATAGCTGCACCAATAGTGTGAATGAAACTCTGTCTGTGATTAACACATTAAAAACACAAAGCTTCAGTTATGTGCTGTGCCTGCCATCTTGATTTTTGTAAAACATATCCTGTAGATACCCCAGAACCTGTGGAAAATATGCAGAAGGGAAGAAAGAGCTAGTGTCAATTAAAATGTGGAGTCTGTTACATATAATAATGGCCACATTGATTGGCGCAACTCTTTAGTATTTCAGAGAACATTGTTTGATTTATCTACCTAACTTTATTTGGAAATTAAATTCAGCAAGCCCAGGTTTACCAGAGGTGTACACAGGAATAAAAAAGAATTCTGTTCAAAACAGTCAGTAATCTCATGGTTTTCAAAAGTACTCACATACCTCACATATTTTTATAGGAAAGCAAATGAAAATGTTACAAAGAATCAATTCAATGCTTTAAACACTTTGAATATTCCTTCTTTTAAGTACAAATATGACATGAATTAAAAAATTTTTACAAGAGCTTTAGTATTGTTTGTCCAATTAAAAACTCAAACTTTCAGCTTTAAACATAATCAGGTTGTAAAGAAGAGAAGCAGAATATGATGTAGGTTTGCAGTTGGTGAAGGTGGGAATATATTACTTCAGTGTTCCAAATCTGATTCTTAAACTACTCACACAGAATTGTACCTCTTAGCTGTCATAAATCATAGCAAATGAGTTTAATGAACAATTCTCCAGATGAGAAAATGCTTACATATTACAAAACGGGGATCAGATTTATTTGAAAAGCAAGCTGTAACTATATGCATATCATGGAAACAAAATGGTTTTCCAGATCTTCAGTAACTGCTACTGGGCCATGGCGGCATAAATTAAATTTTGGATTACCATTCCTACCAGAGGCTTGCTCTATTCCACTTACCCCCTTGGCAGAGTGTATGATTAATATTGATTCAGTTTTACAAGCAATTAAATTGGAAACTGTAAACAGCCTTTTTATTGGCTTTTTGTGAGATAAAAATAAACATCTGGAATTTTCCACTCTCCCTGTGACATATTAATATTATAACAGTCAAAAACATAGAAAAATCTTGGAATTTATAGGAATCCCATTGCATAGATTAATGCAAATAAGAGAGAGGGAGGAAGGGAGGGAGGAAGGGGCAGAGAGAGAGGGGGGGAGATAATAGATAGATAGATAGATGAGAGAGAGAGAGAGAGAGAGAGAGAGAGAGAGAGAGAGAGAGAGAGAGAGAGAGAGAGAGAGAGAGAGAGAGAGAGAGATTGACAATATTTGATATTAACCAGTTGAGTTAAATCTACTTAACAGTTGGTATTATTAGTATTATTAATAATAATACTGGACAAATATGCCATCCTTATTACCAATAGGAAAAAATAGTGAATCAAGATACCCTATTGAAATAACATCAGAAGTCTGCATGAAAGTGATCACTATAAGTACCTTCAAGTTGACAACATCAACATGTTGAAGTTAAAAAAAAAGATTAGAAGTGAATAGACATTATGAGAGTGAGGATTTGAAAGTCTAAATTCAGTGGAGGAAATACCATCAATTAAGCAATTAACACCTGGGCAATTCCAGTCATCAGACATGCCCTTCATCCATGCAGCTATATTGACAGACTTTACTTGTCAAGAAAAATACATGGAATGTTGCAAAGTACACCAAGCAGTTGAAGAAGAGAAAGGTTCATTGGAAAAATATCTGAAGGACAGTGAAGAAGATGCATTGATGCTAGTACACCATGAAGGCATACTAAGTACTGGAAAAAACAAACTGACGTATCAGAAAGGCCAAATAAAAAATGGGGGGGGGGATCATGGCAAGGCCATGCAATGGCTAAGAACAGGAAAGTTGAAGAAAGAGACAGATTGGCTAATTGGCTAAAAGGGGCGTGCATAAGCGCACCACTGTGCCTACCGTTCCTGTCCTATTTATTTATTTATTTATTTATTTTATTTATTTTGTCAAACATGTATAGTAGTAATTTGTATAAACATAAGTAAAAAATAACGATAAAAGAGGACAATTGGACAGTAGGACAGGGACGGTAGGCACGCTGGTGCGCTTATGCACGCCCCTTACAGACCTCTTAGAAACGAGGAGAGGTCGACTGTAGTCAGTCTAAGGTTAAAGTTTTTGGGGTTTGGGGAAGAAACCACAGAGTCAGGTAGTGCATTCCAGGCATTGATCACTCTGTTGCTGAAGTCGTATTTTCTGCAGTCGAGTTTGGAGCTCTTTAAATTTAGTTTGAATCTATTACATGCTCATGTATTGTTACGGTTGAAGCTGAAGTAGTCATTAACAGGAAGGACATTTTGGTATATGATTTTATGAACTACATTTAGATCAGATCGGAGGCGACGTAGTTGTAAATTGTCTAATCCCAGTATTTCAAGTCTGGTGGAATAAGGTATTTTGTTGTGAGTGGAGGAGTGAAGGACTCTTCTTGTGAAATATTTCTGGACTCTCTCGATTGTATTTATGTTGATATGCAGTGCGGGTTCCAGACAGGTGAGCTGTATTCCAGAATTGGTCTAATAAATGTTTTGTATGCTCTGGTTAGTAATGTAATGTTGCCAGAGAAGAAGCTACGCAAGATTAGATTAACAACTCTTAGTGCCTTTTTGGCAATGTTGTTACAATGGGCTCTAGCACTTAGGTCATTGGATATGAGTACTCCAAGGTCTTTGACAGAGTGAGGGTCATCTACAAGTTCGTTTCCTCCAAGTTTGTATTTTGTATTCTGATTTTTTTTGCCAATGTGTAAGACAGAGCATTTGTTGGTTGAGATTTGAAGTTGCCAGTTGTTTGACCATTCTGCTACATGGTCAAGGTCTTTTTGAAGGGTAGCAACATTGTCGGTGGTGTTAAATAGTTTAACATCATCAGCAAAGAGAACGCAGTTTCTTATAATATGATCACAAAGATCGTTTATGTAGAGTCCTCTTTTATCGTTACATTTTACTTATGTTTATACAAGCTAATTCTGGTTGCACAAGGCCAAACCTTATGAACAAATGCATATGAAATCAGAGTTGAGAAGACAGCAACAGAAGTCAAATGCTGCCTCTCCAAAGAATCTGAAGAAACAGTGGACCACCTAGTTAGCATCTGTAAGATTCATAGACTGTCTACAAACAATGGCATGTATCAACAATCGTACATTGGGATATCTGCAAGAAATGCCATTTGCCTGCAAGAAAGAATAGGTAGGACCATAAAATAGATTAAAGTAAAAGAATATGAAGAAGCTAAAGTGACCTAGGAATTTAGAATTAAAACAGAAAATCCCAATATACAAAGACCTGCATTGACATTGACAAAATCACCATTGGTCAATTGTAAGAAGTAGCTTTATTTGGAAAAGCATATAATCTATGATTCTACATTTAATATCATCAAACAATATTTGCCTATATAGGGAAGTTCTTGATAGAAGGATAGAAGTGCCAAATACAGTCTAAACATCTAGCTGACTATGTGACTAACCATACTAGTAACAACAATTATTAGGAAGAATGAACACCAGCTAAAGAAGTGACAGCTGTGATTTATACATACTGTATATAATATATACATTTTTGTGTATATAGCAATAACAATAGCAATAACTCTTAGACTTATATACCACTTCATAATGTGTTATAGCATTCTGTAAGCAGTTTACAGAGTCGGCATATTGCCTCCAACAATCTGGGTCCTCATTTTATTGACCTTAGAAGGATGGAAGGTTGAGTCTGCAGGGATGGGGCCATGTGAGTGTGAGTGTGTGTGTGTGTGTGTGTGTGTGTGTGTGTGTGTGTGTGTGTGTGTGAGAGAGAGAGAGAGAGAGAGAGAGAGAGAGAGAGAGAGAGAGAGAGAGAGAGAGAGAGAGAGAGAGAGAGAGAGAGAGAGAGAGAGAGAGAGAGAGAGAGAGAGAGAAACTCCTTGCCCTAATCTGGTCCCTTGCTCCTATGATCTCATTCAGTTCACATGGCCAGAATGATTTACCTTCTCGGGCTGGTACATGATCTCATCTAGATTGGAACAACAGGATGCTCATTAAAGATGGTGGGGGGAGATGGTGGGGAATTCACCAATGACAATGCTGTTGCTCTTTCCTACCTTTTGCTGCTTGGAAAACTGTATATAAGCAATAAACACTGGGAAGGCAGGCAGACATCTTTGCATCCCTGCCATGATTTGTCTCTAATTCCATCATGAGTCCACTTTGAATCAATCAGGATCAAATTCCTGGCAGTGGGCAGAGTCAACCTGTAATATTGCATTCTAACCTCTGTGCCACCATGGCTTATTATAATAACAATATAATTTGTTAAATGTGTATGCCACCTGACTCTCAATGATTACAATTATCATTATTTCTTCTCTAACCTAATTCTTATTTGTTCTGATGAGATAAAGTGATTTCAAGTTTTAGAAATGTGAGTGGGTGTATTCATTAATTTTTGAGATGCCTTTCTGCTGTAAAAAAAATATCCCCCAAATCTAAAGAACTTTTATTCTTAGAGCAGGTCACATAAAACTTCAATTTAAAATATAATAAAAGCAAACAGAATCTTATTAAAACCAATAAAATACCAGAGAGCAAGTGATAACAAACTGGATGTACAGGGGCAGCAAATGTAATACAGTTTCTATCCAGCCCTCTCCAAGGAGCTACAGCATAAAAGCATCATTTGATATTTGGGTAGAGAAAATTCCCATAACCTGATGCCAGATTTCATTAAACCTCTCCTCCGCCTGTCTTCAGTGTTGTCATTATCCAATCTAAAAATATTGCCAGGGATCGGAATAGTGCTTGGCCAAGGGAATTAGTGAATATTAATTCCAGTGAAATTTCAATTTCATAAGAATAACAGTGAAAAAGTACACACATCCCCCCCACAAAAAAATTCACATGTAATTAAGGTTGGTAGGATTTGGATAAATAAGCTGATCATCTGGAAAGGCACAGTGCCTTTTAAGTAGAAACGCCTATCTTTTAGTAGCATTTTCTTTTAAATGTATTACAAACAATATACTAATTCAGGAGCTAGGGCAGGGGTCACCTGGCTCCTACAAAACTCTTCAAAATGGGATCCAAGCTACAACCTATGTGCACATAGTTGCATTCACAGTGTCACACAAAGAAAGACCTATTCATGCACACATCCTCTTGTCCTCACCTCTTCTTTCTCCCTTAAGATTGCTGGGAGGCTAAAAAGACTTTAACCTTGTCTTAACCCCCATTCAGCCACTCTTATCCAAGATAATTGCTTCTATAATGTTCTTCACAGCTGGGAAACAATATCTGTTCCTCAACTCTCAGCTCAACGGTGAGGAAAACAGGCAGATTTCTGGCATGCCACAAGGCAAGCAGCAGCAGGAGGCTGTGCTGTGGGTCCCAGCTGGTTCGTAAGTATGCTAGGTTGCAGGTGTGCTACTGAATGTATGTCAGATATAAAGTTATGTAACTTTTGAACTTGGACAGTTATTTGAGATATTTATTTATTTATAGTCAGCTTCAGAAATAGCTGTTCCTCCATAATTGAAATGCAGTAGATGAAATTGCTGTGATTGTGCCATGCCTGGGGTGAGGGAACACCCTCATTTTGAATTTGTCATTAAGGGCTTTGTTGGGAGCAGGATGAATAGAAAATGTGAAGCAACAATTTCTCCCTGTTGAAGATCTTGGTGCGATTCAAGAAATTATTACATGTCCCGTTTAATTTCCCTGGAAAACCAGATTCGCCGCATGAAAAATATGTAAATCATAAACACTTGCAGCCGCTTTCCTTCCTCTTTTGTGAACAACCATTGTGTAGAAGTATTTATTTATATACCTTTAAGTATCACACATCTAAGGAAGATATTTCCTCTTTCAAATGCAATATGTGTATACATCACAAGAACGCAAATAGATAGCGTGAGATCTCTTCTGCTAAGCTGGACCATACAGGAGAGCAGAGCTTTCTGGTTAATACAATCACCTAGTTCACAACCGCCTTTTTATGAAGATGGAACAATATGCCTCTCAGTCTTCTTTGCTTTATCTAGCATCATGTTCACCCTCTGAAATGGCCATTAAGTCACCACCAATTCATTTATTTATTTATTTATTTATTTTGTCAAGCATGTATACGATAACAGATATAATTATAAACATGATTATGAATACATGAAATGGATACGAATAAAAGAGAATATTAGGACAGGGACGGTAGGCACGCTGGTGCACTTATGCATGCCCCTTAAAGACCTCTTAGGAATGTGGTGAGGTAGACAGTCTAAGGTTAAAGTTTTGGGGATTTGAGGAGGAAACCACAGAGTCAGGTAGTACATTCCAGGCATTGACAACTCTGTTACTGAAGTCGTATTTTCTGCAATCAATTTTGGTGCGGTTTACCATAAGTTTGTATCTATTATATGCTCATGTATTGTTGTGGTTGAAGCTGAAGTATTTATTGACAGGTAGGACATTGTAGCGGATAATTTTATGTACTATGCTTAGGTCGGATCGAATTGCTTCTAACAAATAAATAAATAACAAATAAAAGGCAGAATGGTGATGAAGCATACCTGGTTGGCTGTTAACAACTTTGATAGCTTATTTTTGCCTTAATAAGTGATCACCATTTGAAAGAGTCTGCCCATCTCTGCACTGTATAACTGATTAGAAATTATACTGACTTTGCTTTTCACAGTAATTTAGATTTATGAGCGTGACAACTTAAGGAATAGGACTCTCTCATCAAACTTGAGAAATATGAGTTCCTTTGCTCTCCGCCCCCCCCCCCCCAAATAAGATGTTTTATTCATTGGCAAAATTCCCAGTTCAACAATATGATGAGAATAAATTATGTACATTTGCATGGCACTTTTATAGGTTCCTAATTAAGAAATGGCACCATATCATCTACAAAAATGCATTTTATTTAGTGACTGATGGGACAAATTCATTAACCCCTATAATTCTTATATTTAGCAGGATGGATGGATTTATGATTGCTGTTAATTTTTCCCCGTTGTGCTAGAAAACCTTTCACCTTACAATATTGATTAAGAGCAGAGAGTGCATAAATCATGGTAGCATTACAGGTACAGCTGCCAGTGTGACAATCTCAGCAGTGCATGATTAAGCTTTGGGCTGGTTTATTTTAGCATTGTGGAATAGTAGATTCAGTCCACATATGTTCCATCCTCAAATTCAAGTAAACAAAGAAAGTTGTTCTATTAAAATCCTGTTTGCTGGAACTTGTGGTTGAGGGCAATGCAGATAGAATGTAAGTGGCATAATACCGGAAATGAACCTACTTTCTAATATCTTTACTGCTGAAGTCTAACCTGAATGTATCATTAGTCACACTACTGATGATATTACTGTACTGCAACAACATAAACAATAACAAAATAGCTGGCAATTTTTCAACTATGTATTCCTGATATGAGCTGTGTCTGATTTTCTACTCATAACCCAATATCTGTGAAGCATATCTACCAGAAATGCTGTGAACTGTAGCTCATTAAAATTAATCAATTTCTTGCTTTCCTTGGATCAGAAGGGATCAGATTCCCTTCAGATTCTGTTTGTATGTTTTATTTTTGTTTTATTTTTATTTATTTATTTTGTCAATCTTGTATTAGATAATACATATAAGCATATGCACCAAAGACAAATTCCTTGTGTGTCCAATCACACCTGGCCAATAAAGAATTCTATTCTATTCTATTCTATTCTATTCTATTCTATTCTATTCTATTCTATTCTATATACATAATTTGAATGCATGAAATGAATAAAAGTAAAAGGGAACATTAGGTCAGGGACGGTAGGCATGCAGGCCACTTGCAAACCTTTTTCTTTTTCTTTTCTTTTAAAGTCTCTACTACTTTATGATACTATTTGCAGTTGATCTAATTTCCCGTATATTACAGTTCAGTAGGAAAATCTATGTGAAATAATAGTCAGGGCTTTAATAAGGTAGAGTCCCAGATCATATGGAGAGTCATAATGGATTTTCCCTTCTGACATTTAGAAAGGGCAAAGGTTAATGAACCATGCTGACCCTTTCTCTTTATTTTTTTCAGATAATATTGCTCAGTATTGGAGTAGTAAAAATTTAAAAATATAATAATAACTAATATGAAACTGCAAAAAAAATTACAGAGATAGGGAAAGTAAAAAGTGCAGAAAATAAAGAATAATATACAAAGAAGAAAATATAAATTAATAACAAAAAAGAAATATAAAGAAATAATTTTCCCCTTTGCCTTACCAACTATATTTTTTAAAAAACTTGTCACTTTCTCTTAATACAAAAAACAATCTCTTCTTGTCCTCTTTGCTCTACATACAAATCCTTAAAACAATGTGATGCAGTCCTGGTCAGCAAAATTCCATAAGGTTTACTAGAAATAACATCTATTTTAAACTTGATCAAATGAACCAACTTTATATTCCTTCTCTTTTAACAATGTGTAGCTTTAATTCCGTGAAATAATATCCAAGAACTTGATTTCTTTTCTTTTTTCTCTGATCCTTCTCACCAAGTCTTTCAAAACTTTAATCAATCTCTTTTATAAATCCAGTATATGTTTTTTCAAGTCACTCTTCTGCTTTGTATTTGCATGTTCTTTTAATTATTAAGAATTATTAAGAATTAAATATAATTATTTAATTATTAATTATTAAGACATCTAGTTTCATTCAAAATATCATTTTAGTTCCCTCTAGTGTCCAACCTTCAAAATCCCATTCTACCATGTTATTTTCTTTCTTTTCTTTTTTTCCAGAATTCAAAATACAACCCATTTTCCCCTCAGAAGGATTCAGTCGATTAATTTGAAAAACCCATTTCAAATCAATTTAGACCCTTATTCTATTTATAACTATCCAAAACCACACCCTAGTCACCCTTTTGCCATTTATTCCCCCAAATTGTCTAAGGATTAACAATTCGGGGAATAAATGGCAAAATGATGACTAAAGTGTGTTTTTGTTGCATCTAAAATTTCTTCTGTTAAGGATTGAACAAAACTCATTCACTAAATGCCATCAAACTTGCTGTTAAAAAGTAGAAACATATTAATTAAAATGATTAATAAATGAAGCTCAGCTAAGCTTTATGTCCATATAGGCTATGTTATAGTTATGGATGTAGACAGAATCTCTCAATTCCCAGTTGTTTTATTTACCAACCAACCGACTACAAAAATCTCAATTCATGAAGTTTTCTTGTGAAGAACATGTATCTGCAATATTTGTGAAGAATCTGAAATCTCTCTTTTTCTGCTTTTTCTGCTTTTTCTGGAGAGATGTTTTCCCCACCACATTGGAGCTGCAACTGCCAATTTGTCCTCTTTTTGGGGGGCTTAACTTCTATTTTCTCTACTGTACATTTGATCAACTAGAAAAGTGGTTGATCAAATTTGCATATTCTAAAACTGAGTGTGCAATTTCTTATCAAAACGGCTGTTTGACATTTCTCTCTATTTAGATCCATTAGCAATTTCAAAGGAGACAATATGCTAGAATTTTCTAGATATTTATAGCATTTGTTAAAAGGTAGTCATAAGCCTGTTGAAATATGAAAATGGAAACAGGATTTTCAAAATTGTGGGTAGCTACTGTTGGAAGTAATATTCTTCTGGGTTCAGTTCCAAGCTGGGAAAAAGAACACTGGATTCATGGAAGTTGCTTGGAAAGAAGGTTTTAATGGAGAACAAAGGAACAGGAGCACATGGCATGAGCTCCTGAACAGAAAAGGTGGATCACATGTTTCCAGGTGTTGGGTCCAGAAAAGGAAGGCGCAAGATGCTTGGAGTTCCTTGCTTTATACTCTCTCTTGGGGTCCCTCCCCAACTGTTTCCTCTTCCTATACAGAAATCTATCCTATTGGCTGTCAAGATTCACAGGGCATTCTGGGGCATCTCTTGTGGGCTGTCCTGAATCCCAGGTGCGTGGTTGATGGAATCTTACCAGGTCCCATGTGGTGAATGAAAAGGCTTTGTGATTCCTTTCCTTTAGGTGCTTGTCATGTAAAAATACTGTTTCAGGCTGGGTGGGGGGAATGAGCTGGGCTAGGCCATGAATCTTTTGTCTGCTTAGAAGCATGTTTCCAGGGATATTCTACTGTATATAATATTCTGCCTTTTAATATTTCCCAGGGTATTTCACCCTTCCAGGAGGGGGTGGGTATTAACTTCCTACACTACGTTTGCTAAAAATTCTGGGAATCAAAGTCCACATTTCATGTTGCCCAGGTTGGAAATGTTGCTTGTAAAATTCTTTTACTAAGAGGAAAACAGGAAAAAAATAGTTCTGCCCAGCATTACTCCAGTGATAGTTTTTCTCCTCAAAAGAATACATACATTCTAATCGAAGCTTAAATTTCAGTTTGACCCTGCAATTCTGCAATTTCCAGTAAGAAAGCATTTTTTCTCTGAAAAAAGCAAAAGAATTTCCAAATGGAAAGAAGAAACCCAACGTAAATCTACATGACACACCAACTAAGCCTAAGATAAAAACACATCTTTTGTGCTTATGAATACAAACTGTCACGGCACCTGATTGGTATTGCCCCTGCCCCCTACCCCAGAGAATTTTCTAAATGAAAGGTAAGCAAATAATTCATTATTCAAAGACAAACTCTCTGGCAGCTAAGCCTCAATAAACTATCAAAATGTTTATTAAGGATTTTATTATGAAGAAAAGGTCAAATACATAATTTGAGCTGATTTTCTGTTCACAAATTCTACCTGATGTGTATGATCCTTCCTCCCCAAATTACCTGCAAATGAAGAAGAAATGGTAAAAACAAATCAACAAGAAAATAAATATTGCTCTCTATATTGATTGCAAGATCTACTGTTTGCTAATAAATGTGAATAATGGCATGGGAAGTATGAACTTGCTACCATTCTAAGTCAATCTTGTACAGTGTAGCTGCATAAGTCAAGTTACAAATGAGGTGGAGGGTCCGTGAATAATTTAATTTAAAATAAATACAGCAGGTCCAGTTTGAAAATGGGGCTGTGATTCTGCAAGGCTGTCTGGATAGTTGTTTTCACAAAGCTATATTTCCTTGCAGGGGACAGACATATAGAACTCTGCCTGTGAGGAAGGGATTGGCATATAATTTATCTTCTGGTTGCAACAGTGGTTCTTAAGAGTAGCTGTATATTGAGAAAAAGGGTTAACTTCTCTCATCCTTGCATCCAAATTGTTGCCCACAAAGAATTCTGATGATGATAGGGGGGATAGTGGAACATTCTAGCAAGAAGGTACAAGCGGGAATTGGTTCTTTTTAGTGTCTAAAAATGTAAGATCAGAGATGGTATACTTAGTAAAATTCCAAACTACGGAGGCTATGAAAACCCTTGGAAATCAGGTTTTCTTCCTTGGGCTCATTTCTATATTAAGAAAAATATACACGCAAGCATGTTTCTCAGATGTCACTTTGGGATAGAGAGTGTGACTCCCTATCAGCCTCTTTGTTTCCCAGTGAGCTCAAAAAAAAAAAAACCTTGGGGGAAATCACTACACCTCCCTTGGTAAAAGCATACAAAGAGTTTACAAATCCAGTGGGTTGTGCTGTGGCAGGACTTCACAGGGCTGTATATGTATTTAGTTACTTATAATCCTTCTCCCAATCTGGGCTACCAAGGAGTGTCTTGAAAAGTTACTCCATTCAATTATTATCTTGTGAATCAGTTCAACATATTTTGTTTCTAAATCACATCATGTTGGTCAAATTCTTATTTCTTTTTTTTCTGAAGACAACCTACTAACAGGTGTAATCTTTGGATTAGAGTCAGGATCCTTAATTTTAGATGTCAGAAGACTACAAGTTTGAACTACATTCTGTCTTTTGCACTTCCGAAGCAATTTACAGACTTCTTAGGTGGAAAAGAGAAGCTAATTCCATGGGCACTATAAGGAGATAATAAGTAACCAGTTCCCACTGTTCAACAAATCCACATGCTATTCTTGAAGCTGCCTACTAGCTAGTTAATTGGCCATGAAGATTTTTTTTTAAAGCCTGTGGCTATGGTTTTTATTTGTAAGATGTTCCCTCAATATGGTTTTAGCCTATGTTTTCAAGGTAAACACTATGCACTGCAGTCTAGAGAAAGCTAATCATGTTACACACATGCACACCTACAGTACACACACACAAATAAATTATTAAAGTTCTTTAAAAAGGAATATAAAAATAGAATTTAACAAAAAAATAATATATATTAAGAAAAAGAAAAGAAAAAGAAATTGAAATTGAAATTGAAGAGAAAGCTAAAAGTTCAAGAAAGGAAAAAAGTAACTTTCAAAATTTTTTGTAGCAGTTATAAGTACTATTATACAATTACCTCTCGCTCTATGGTTACCATGTAGCCCTATTTTTTCCTATACTCTAGTCTTTCTTAACATCAGAACCAAAAATCATAAGTTGATGTTTTTTACTGTTTCATGCAAAAAATCTATAAGAAGTTTCCAGTCATCAATAAAGATAGATATCGTCCTTAATAAAATCATTTAGCCCTCGCAGCAAATTCTGTCATATTCACCAACCAGTCCTCCTTTGTGGGTAGTGCTGAGTCTTTCTGTATACAATAATCTTGTGGAAGTTATCATATACAAAAACAAAATTCCATAACATTTTCCCAACAGTTTGTCCATCAATCCCAAAACAAAAACTTTTCCCAACTTTTTTACATGATCGTCACATTTCTAGCATAAATTTGAAATGTCCCAACAATAACTCAGTTTAGTAACTTTTTTTAAAAAAAGCTCTTTAGGATAGTATAAATTTCAGTCCTTGCAAGCATATATTTTCCTGTTCTGTGTAGATATTATAAAAAAATCTTTTTGCCCACTTTATTATACATGCCTTCCCTTGTTCTTCTTTTATTTCAAATGTAAATAAAAGTTTATGTATTTTAGCAAATACGTTCATCATTTGGACATAATGTTATTTCAGACTGAGACTTGGACTGTTCAAAACCATAAACTCTTTTGTCAACTTTAAATATTTCTAATAATAATAATAATAATAATAATAATAATAATAATAATAATAATAATAATAATAATAATAATAATAATAATAATAATAATAATAATAATGATGATGATGATGATGATGATGATGATGATGATGATGATGATGATGATGATGATTGGCAATTACTGTATAAATCTCTGCCATCAGTCCTTTATTTTATTTTAGTTTCTCCTTTACAAAAATCTTAGAATCTTGCAATAATTTAGCCAATTCTATTTGCTTTTGGTATCTTATTTGTAAAATGCTTCTTCTCTGAGATTTACAGAGTTGTTTTTAGGTACAAATTGGGTTTGTATCTATTCCTTATTTTCAATATGACCATTTTTAAAATCCTCATTAACATTGACTTTATCATACCATAAATATCCAATGCACCCAAATCTCAGGTCATGTCCTACTAACTCCAATGATCTTCTATGTCTCAGCAAATCTACTCTCTCGTCCAAACAAAGAGCAAGCTGTAAAACACAATTTCAAATCAGGTAAACTTAAATTTCTTTTTTCTTCCTGCATCATATAATACTTTATTTTAAATTATAGTGTTTTCTCCTGCCACATAAATTTAGGGTTATATCATGCCACTGTTTTAATCATGCATCAGCTGTCAAATCAGGTATTGTCTAAAACAAAAACATAATTCTAGGTAACAGATTCATTTTTATCATGTAAATTGTCCCCAACAATATCAGTTGTAATTTCTTTCTTTTATTATACCTTTTAAAATTTTAATTTCATTCCCATCTTAATAGAGTTATTTTGAAATAAGATACAATTTGTATTTATTATAGTGATGCTCAGACATTTGACTTTCTTTTTTTTCTTGAAACTTGTTTAATTAATCAATTTTGCTTGATCTTTTATTTTTACAATTTTTGTTAACACTTTCATTTTCTGCTCATTAGTCTTAAAGCCTGCTAATGTACCAAATGTTTTTGATTTGTCTGCATATATTTGAAATCCTATTAAAGGATCTTTCAGGAGAAACACTGTCATCAGCAAAAGTCCTTAACTTATACTTTAAATTTAATCAAAATTCTGAATTCTGAATTCATTACTGCTGTGGCTTACTCATTTCTTTACTCAATCCACATTCAGTCATGAACTTTTCATTGTTGGCTCCATCTCTCCTAATTTTCCTAAACACCTTCCTTAAGTACTCCATTCCTCACTTCATTTAACTTAAGTTTGGGTTTGTCTGATACACCAGTTCTTAATTCTGTGTAAAAAAGTCCCCATAAGCACTTGCTTAAATGCACCCATTTTTGCTTCTCTGACATTTATTCATTCTTCAGAATATCTTCCTTTTTTTTAACAGATTAACAGAGTTGCAAGGGACCTTACAGGTCATCTAGTCCAACCCCCTGCCCAAGCAGGAGATCCTACATCTGCCTCTTCCTAGGATTGAACTCACAACCTCCTGATTGTGAGGCAAGAGCTCCACCTCTAGGCCACAGCATCTTGTCCTTCCTTCCTTCCTTCCCTCCCTCCCTCCCTTCCTCCCTCCCTCCATCCATCCGTCTGTCTGTCTGTCTGTCTGTCTATCATCTATCCCGCCACAGTCTTCTGTTCTTGTATTTCTATTCAGTATTTCAAGAACCAAAATAAACATTGATTCTCAAGAATAAATTCTTGCAAAATTGTTTTCAATCTATTAGCTAGGAGTGTTGTGAACAACTTGTAATCATTATTCAATAATGCTGTTGGCCTATAATTTCTTGTTAAAGTCAAATCTTGTTCCTCTTTGGGTATTAATGCTATATTTGGCCTCTTTCCCACTTTTGGGCATTTTTCCTCCCTGTAGTATGGAGTTCAGCATGTTCTGTAAAATTTGTAAAAGTTCATTCTCAAAACATTTATAATCCATCTGCTCCTGGCACCTTTCCTGGCTTAATATTTTTTATAGTTTCAGAATCTTCCCTTATTTTTATAGGTCCATTCATAATTTCTTCCTGTTCTTCTGTAATGCTTAGTAAATTTTGTTTCTTTAGATATTCATCTATTTTCTTTAGAAATATGTTGTTTATTTTATACAAATTGGAATAATACTGATGAAATGCTTTTTGTATGGCAGCATTGTCCATTTTCCAATTTCAACATTTTTTCCCCTTTTGTACTTTATACGATAGCTACTTCCCTGGTTTATTTGCAAACTGACAGGCTTTTTAGAATTAGAAATAACAGAGTTGGAAGAGACCTTGGAGGTCTTCTAGTCCAATCTCCTGCTTAGGCAGGAAACCCTACACCACTTCAGACAAATGGTTATCCAACATCTTCTTAAAAACATCCAGTGCTGGAGCACCCACAACATCTGGAGGCAAATTGTTCCACTGATTAATTGTTCTAACTGTCAGGAAATTTCTCCTTAGTTCTAAGTTGCTTCTTTCCTTGACTAGTTTCCGCCAATTGCTTCTTGTCCTACCTTCAGGAACTTTGGAGAATAGGTTGACTCCCTCTTCTTTGTGGCAGCTCCTGAGATATTGGAATACTGCTATCATGTCTCCCCTTATCTTTTCATTAAACTAGACATACCCAGTTCCTGCAACCGTTCTTCATACGTTTTAGGCTCCAGTACACTAATCACCTTTGTTGCTCTTCTCTGCACTCTTTCTAGAGTCTCAACATCTTTTTTACATTGTGGCGACCAAAACTGAATGCAGTATTCCAAGGGTGTTATAAAGTGGTATTACCACTTGCCTTACCAAGGCATTATAAAGTGGTATTAACGCTTCATGTGATCTTGATTCTATCCCTGTTTATGCAGCCTAGAACTGTGTTGGCTTTTTTGGCAGCTGCTGCACACTGCTGGCTCATATTTAAATGGTTGTCCACTAGGACTCCAAGAATCCCTCTTACTGTTGAGCAAGGTACCACATATACTGTACCTGTGCATTTTGTTTTTCTTGTCTAAATGTAGAACCTTACTTTTTTCACCAATGAATTTCATTTTGTTAGATAGCAACCAATGTTCAAGTCTCTCAAGATCCTTCTGTATCTTAAGCCTATCTTCTGGAGTGTTGGCTATTCTTGCCAGCTTGGTGTCATCTGCAAATTTGATGAGTTCCCCGTCTATCCCCTTGTCCAAGTCATTGATGAAGATTTTGAAGAGTACTGGACCTAAAACAGAGCCTTGGGATACTCCACTGCAAACTTCCCTCCATGTAGATGCAGTTCCATTGAGGACTACATGTTGAGTGCAGTTGGTCAGCCAGTTACGAATCCTTCTGGTGGTGATGCTAACCCTCATTTTTCTACTTTATCTAGTAGTAGGTTATGGTCTACTTTATCAAATGCCTTACTGAAGTCCAAATAAATTATATCGGCAGTATTCCTCTGGTCCACAAATTTTGTCACTAATTTTCTTTTGCTTCAGATGATTCGTTTTTAGTTTTGTCTTTATTTGTCTTCTCAACTATAAAAAAAATTGGCTGTCTACACTTACTGCTAATAAATCCAGTCACTTTGTAGGGATTGAGCTTTTCAGTGAAGTCCAACCAGTTTCAGTAAAGTCTCTGAAGGCTTTAGCTCCTTATTAAAACAACAGTTCTTCCTGAATAAAGTCTTATCAACATTTACCATAATTTTCTGTTTAAAACTTTCTCTTCTTTCCTCGTGTCCTATAGCTTGGAATGGCAAGGGATAACTTTTCTTTTAAAGGAAAATATTTGTAGCTAAGGGTTGAAATGAGGGGTCCTTGGTGCTCTCTTTCTTGCAGACATTTCATTATCCAAACTAGGTAACATCATCAGTGCATAGCTAAAGGTCTATGGAGATTCTCAGTCATCCAGGAAAACAAAGACCAGTAGCCTTTGAAAGAAGCACCTTTGGGATATCAGTGCACTGATGGTGTTACCTAGTTTGGTAATGAAATATCTGCAAGAAAAAACTAAGCTTAGAGAGGGACCCCTCACAACTTTTTTTAAAATTTATTTATTTATTTATTTATTTATTTATTTATTTATTTATTTATTTATTTATTTATTTATTTATTTATTTATTTATTTATTTATTTATTTATTTATTTATTTATTATTGGTTCTTCTATGCCGCCCTACTCCCGAGGGACTCAGGGCGGTGTACAACCTTATATAAAAACACTAAATAATAAACACTGTTAAAAACAGGATTAAAAAATTTAAAAAGTTAAAAAATATCCAACCAACAGACATACTGGGGGAGAGCTCAGATGGAACTAGTCTCACCCCCTGCCTGCAGGAAGAGCCATGTCTTAACGGCTTTTCGGAAGGCCAGCAGGGTGGGGATGGTTCGGGTCTCTGGGGGAAGTTGGTTCCAGAGCACGGGGCCACCCACAGAGAAGGCCATCCCCCTAGCCATGATTTAGTAATGCTAACCACAGGTCAAATTCCTTTGAGTTTTAAAACTCCATTATATGAAATAATGAGCAATTGTGCTGTGATGACTATAATAAGGAGGTAGAATACAGGATTTAATCTGGTTGGTAACCAGGACCAGAGGTTTAGTCTTTTGAGCTCTTGGACTTGTGCTGGAACCCATCCTCAAGAAACCTCTCTCTAGCAGAGTCCATCAACTTCATTCAGAAGGTAGAATACATTTGGAGATGTAATCATTTTAAATATTTCCTATAGGTTTCTGCATGTGTTGCATTGGTCTATTTTTTACTTTTTTATTATTTTGTCAAGTACGTGTTAGTAATATACATAGATGTAACATTGTTTATGTACATAAGATTGGTACTGATAAGAGGGAACATAAGGACAGGGACGGTAGGCACGCTGGTGCACTTATGCACACCCTTTACTGACCTCTTAGGAATTGGTTGGGGTTAACAGTGGACAGTCTTATGGTAAAGTTTTGGGGGTTTGGTGATGAAACCACAGAGTCAGGTAGTGAGATCTAGGGATTTACCACTCTGTTGCTAAAGTCATATTTTCTACAGTCGAGTTTGGAGTGGTTCACTTTGAGTTTGTATCTGTTATGTGCTCGTGTATTGTTGTGGTTGAAGCTGAAGTAGTAATTGAGAGGAAGGACGTTGTAGCGGATAATTTTATGAGCTATGCTTAGGTCATGCCGAAGGCGACGTAGTTCTAAGTTTTCTAAGCCTAGGCTTTCAAGTCTGGTTGCGTAAGGTATTCTGTTGTGAGTAGATGTATGGAGGACTCTTCTCGTAAAGTATCTCTGGACACTTTCTAATGTATTTATGTCTGATGTGTGGTGTGGGTTCCAGACAGATGAGCTATATTCGAGGATTGGTCTGGGGAATGTTTTGTATGCTCTGGTTTGTAGTGTGATATTACCAGAGAAGAAGCTGCGTAAGATTAGGTTAACAACTCTTGAAGCCTTTTTGGCGATGTTGTTGCAGTGGGCTTTGGCACTTAGGTCATTTGATATGAGTATTCCAAGGTCTTTGACAGAGTGTCCTCTAGTTTCTAAAAAAGTAAAAACCACTAATTGTCTAGACTGGAATGTCTCTGCATTGCCAAACCTTTCTTTCTACTTTCTCTTTCTCTCCACATTTCAATGGTGTATTCTTGAAAAATTGTTGGGCACCCAAAGAACAAGGGATAAAACCTACCTGAGCTGTATATTGCTGAAATAACAATAAACAGAAAATGAGGCCAGCCGACTATACAAGTGTTTCTTAACATGAAAGAAAATATGTGAAATGTTACCAAGATGGTACCTTTATTTATATTGGGCCAATGCTTAAGAAATATCCACTGAGACAGTAAAATACATTTCTCTTTTCCCAAAGTTCAGACTCAACATAAGTGATCATGCCATTGTTATACCAGTAACTCAGCTCTTTCCCTTCCCTTTAAAATTGTATGTTAAGCTCATGATGCATTCGAAAATTTAGGAAAGAAAAAAATAATTGATATATTTGTCCCCAATATATTATTTTGCTTTACATTATAAAATGTCCTTTAGTAAAAATAAAAGCTTCCTTCATGCCATGGAATGGGATCATTGCTGCTCTCTGAGTTTGCTGGGTTTTTTAAGGTAACATCTTCAATGCTAGAAGGGAGTGGGATTTGCTTACTGTTTATAAATAGCATCTTGCCCTGTTAGAAAGGTGGAGAAGATTTTTTTTTAGGGCTGTAATTTATTGTTTGTTTGTTTGAGTTTATATTCCCTTGATTAGAGTATTGTTTGTCTGGTGTTAATCCTGGCTTATTTGAGTGTTGATTGCTGGTGAGGAGGTGTTTTGATTTGGTGAGGAGGTGTTTTTGTTTCCTTTGTAGCTTTTTTATTGTTTCTTTTGAATGGCATGTAAATATAGTTTATCACCTTTTGATGGGTTGTGAAATTAAGGAGTTTTCTTCTGACTACTAATTTGGTGTTCATGGATGTGCTCTGGTAGTCATTTGCCTTCCTGTGGATGACTTCTGTTTTTAGTTCTTGGGCTACTGCGTATTTTAAGATGTTTTGGAAGGCTTTACTTGGTTTGTGCGGTGTGGAAATGCCATATGCATTATCGTTTTATTAATTAATAAATCAAACTTTTATTACAATCACAGATCAGAGTTAAAAATTAAAACATTAAAATAACTTAAAACAGAACAGAACAGGACATGAGCATTTATTACAGTTAGTGATGAGATCATCACCAAATCTATCTAATTTTACAGAAAATGTAAAACTCTGTAAAACTCTAAAACTCTGGAAATGAAAG
The DNA here is from genome assembly GCA_023053685.1 of Diadophis punctatus similis. Lineage (NCBI taxonomy): Eukaryota > Metazoa > Chordata > Lepidosauria > Squamata > Dipsadidae > Diadophis > Diadophis punctatus. The sequence continues at coordinate 126,829,161 of JALIGW010000003.1, forward strand.
AAACATTGACCAAAGTGTGCACACAATTCAACTAAATATTATAAAAAAGATGCTACCATGCAGAGGTGGGTTCCTACTGGTGCGGTCTTGTCTATTCATCGCCGCAGAGCCGAAGAAGCTGTTGGCGTTCGCGGTGCGGGGCTTCTCCTGCCCGCTTTCCCCGGCCGCCGGGATGCCGCCATTTGTGTTCTTTTGCCCTCTGCGCATGCGTAAAGCGTTCTGCTTGCACAGAGGGCAAAAGAACGCAAATGGCGGCATCCCGGCGGCCGGGGGAAGCGGGCGGGGTAAGCCCTGCGCCGCAAACACCAACAGCTTCTTCGGCTCTGCGGCGATGAACAGGCAAGACTGCACTGGTAGGAACCCACCCCTGCTACCATGTTTACCATTCTGACAAAATTTGAGAACATTCCCATTTGAAAAACTCAGGAGGAGATATACCTATGCAGAATCTCTGTTTTCTCTATCATCTTTCTCTATCATCAAACACATACATAAATACACACAAACAAAATAATATCATACATTACAATATGCTTCATTTTAATCTTGTGGCCCTCAGTCTTGCAAGCATATGTAACATGAATGATTTTTAATGAAGATAAATGTCCATTTTAAAAAATGTGTTTCCTTTAAAAAATTAAAAACTTGCCTCTCTAATTTGTATATCCGTTTGAGTCCCTCTCCTCTAATGCAGTACTGAAATAGCTGAGTTGTAGAATCTTTAATTGTATAATTTTTCTCCCCCTGTTTTTTTTACTTTGCCTTTAATTTGTTTAATTATGGAAGTAAATGCATACTTACTGAAAGATTGTTTTTGTCAAACCTTGTACAATAATTAGCATTGATTGTTCAAGTGCCTTTTAAAATAAATGCTTAGTGAAATAAAACTTTTTTAAAACTTGAGTGATAATCTAGTTTTTTTAATCTGTCACTAACCATTTTTCCATTAATTTACATAATGCATTTCTAAGGAATTATGTTTCCATAAAACATAAAACAGTAAAGATGTCCTAACTTCAGGTAAGAGTATTTCTTCCCATACTTCTTATGCCTACATCATCTTTTACCTCAAGTGTATGTATATGTGTGTATTTGTTTGTTTGTTTGTTTGTTTGTATGTATGTATGTATGTATATATATATATATATATATATATATATGTGTGTGTGTGTGTGTGTGTGTGTGTGTGTGTGTGTGTGTATACACATATATATATATATATATATATATGCATATATGCATATATGCATATACACATATACATACACACACACACACACACACACACACACACACACACACACACACACCGTATTTTTTGGAGTATAAGACGCACCGGAGTATAAGACGCACCTTAGTTTTTGGGGAGGAAAATAGGGGAAAACAATCTGCCTACCAGGTATTCATCTGGCTAGCATCCTTAGTCTGGTCAGCTTCAGCACATTATTTTATCCCCTGGTTAGGACTTAAAAAAACCTTCTTCTGAGAGAATAACAATGAAAGAGCCTGCAAGCCTGTAAGAGCTGGGAAGATAGTTAGCACCTAGTTAGGGCTAGAAAAAAACTTATTCGGAGCAAGTAGAGCAATGAAAAAAAACCCTGCAAAGACTTAGGGCTGGAAAAACATTCTTTGGAGAGAGTAACAATGAAAAAGCCTGCAAGGTAAGAGCTGGGAAGATCTGTTAGCACCTAGTTAGGGCTGGAAAAAAAGCTACATTCGAAGATTAAGACACACCCAAATTTTCAGCCACTTTTAGGGAGGAAAAAGGTGCGTCTTATACTCCGAAAAATATGATATATATATATATATATATATATATATATATATATATATATATATATATATATATATATATATATATATATATATATATATATATATATATATATATATATATATATATATATATAAAGAATAAGGGGTAAAACCTACCTGAGCTGTATATAAAATGGAAATAAAAATGTTAGTGTACAGTCTAATGCAGAGCAGGCATTAGAGGAGGAAGACGACCTATCTTTTTCAACTATCTTGGTAACTTTTATTGGAATCAATTATTTTATTTTCATAGTGTTATATAGATGCCTGAGGTTGGTCATCTCTGCTTTATTAATTTTTCCCCAGGGAAGGTGGCCTGGAAAGAGAAAAGAATATTTGAAGGTAGAGCAAGGTTAAAAGCAAACCATGCATTAGTAAAAAATGATTATGGAGGGCCATTTAAAAAAAGTAATGTTTCCAATTGCATTTTTGATATTGCCATTTGCCATACTTTAGGTTGTGATTACATTTTGCCATGTGTAGAAATATTCTTCTGAAGACTCTGAACCATAGACAAAGCAGTTAGTGTGTTTATTAAGAAACCAAATCACTAAGCATCAATAATACTATTCATCATACTTTATGCCTTTCACTGTGTCCCTACACTGAACTGAGGAACAGAGTTGTCCAGGAAGATATCCACCCTATTTTTTCATGCTTTAAAGAAAGAAATTGAGGCTTCAGGGCCATTAAAAATAGTTCTTCAGGTCTCTCCACTACAAAACTGTATGATCTGAAATCAGGTGTACTCCAAAGCTCCATCCTAGTAATTCATAGGAGATGAACATTTTAAAATCAAAATGGCACATCAATTACTATGTAGTTGAATCATCAAACTGACAGATGGCAGTCCAGTCTCTTCTTGAAACCTCCAGTGATGAAGCTCCCACAACTTCTGAAGGCAAGCTGCTCCACTGGTTAATTGTTCTCACTGTCAGAAAATTTCTTCTTAGTTCTAGGTTGGTTCTCTCCTTGATAAGTTTCCATCCACTGCTTCTTGTCTGGCCTTTTAATGCTTTGGTAAATAAGTTGATCCCCTCTTCTTTGGGGCAGTCCTTCAAATATTGGAACACTGCTATCATGTCACCCTGGTCCTTCTTTTCACTAGACTAGACATACCGTTCTATTCCTGCAACTATTATTCATATGTTTTAGCCCCCAATCTCCTAATCATCTTTGTTGCTCTTCTCTGCAGTCTTTCCAGAGTCTCAACATCTTTTTTATATTGTGGTGACTAGAACTGGATGCAATATTCTAAGTGTGGTCTTACCAAGGCATTGTAAATCACTACTAACACTTCACATAATATTGATTCTATCCCGCTGTTAATGCAGCCTAGGATTGCATTGGCTTTTTTGATGGCTGCAGCACACTGCTGGCTCATATTTAAGTGATTGTCCACTAGGACTCCAAGATCCCTCTCACAGTTACTGCTATTGACCCTGGTACAACCTATTCTATATCTGTACATTTAATTTTTCTTGCCTGTATAAAATCTTATTTTCTCACCATTGAATTTCATTGTGTTAAATAGGGTCTAGTGTTCAAGTTTGTTGAAATCCTTCTGGATTTTGAGCCTATCTCCTGGGGTGTTGGCTATTCCAGCCAGCTTGGTGTCATCTGCAAATTTGATAAGTTTCCCCTTCTATTCCCTGATCTAAAGCATTTACAAAGATATTGAAGAGTACTGGGCCTAAGACAGAACCTTGGGAAACCCTACTGCTTACTACCCTCCATGTAGATGTAGTTCCATTAAGAATCCTAGCCACATTTTTCTAACTTACTAAGAAGTATAGTGTTATGTGAAGTGTTAATACCACTTTATAATGCCTTGGTAAGGCCACACTTTGAGTACTGCATCCAATTTTGGTCGCCACAATGTAAAAAAGTTGTGGAGACTCTAGAAAGAGTGCAGAGAAGAGCAACAAAAATGATTAGGGGACTGGAGGCTAAAACATATGAAGAACAGTTGCAGGAACTGGGTATGTCTAGTTTAATGAAAAGAAGGACCAGGGTGACATGATAGCAGTGTTCCAATATCTCAGGGACTGCCACAAAGAAGAGGGAGACAAGCTATTCTCCAAAGCACCTGAGGGCAGGACAAGAAGCAATGGGTGGAAACTAATCAAGGAGAGAAGCAACCTAGAACTAAGGAGAAATTTCCTGACGGTTAGAACAATTAATCAATGGAACAACTTGCCTCCAGAAGTTGTGAATGCTCCAACACTGGAAGTGTTTAAGAAGATATTGGATGACCATTTGTCTGAAGTGGTGTAGGGTGTCCTGCCTAGGCAGGGGGTTAGACTAGAAAACCCCCAGGGTCCCTTCCAACTCTGTTATTCTGTAAGTTCTGTAAGTAGATTTTGGACTACTTTGTCTTACTGAAATCCTAGGATACTATGTCTACAGCATTTTGCTGGTCCACCCATTTAATCATTTTGTCAAATAATAACATAAGATTTGTTTGGCATGATTTGTTTTTGACAAATCCATGTTGGTTCTGGTTATAACTTTGCTTGCTTCTAGGTGTATGCAGATCTGTTGCTTATCTTTTCCAGGATCTTCCCAGGTGTTGATGTCCAGCTGATTGGTCTGTAGCTTCCTGGATACTTGTTTCCCCTTTTCTGAAGATGGGAACCACATCAGGTCTTTTCAAGTCTTCTGGTGTACCCCAATTTTCCAGGATTTTTGAATGATATGGTTCTGAGTTCACAGCTGCCAGCTCCTATAGAACTCTGGGATGTAATCCATTTGGCATTGATTTAAAAAAATTGCTGTTCAGGTATGCTCTGTGTTTGCACTAGGTGAATAGGCTCCTCCTTCAATTTATGCATGAAATAAACTATTGTAATTGCGGCTATAATTCAGAGTAGCTACAGGATACAGGTAGATATTTAAGCGAAGCATTAACAATTGTAATCCAAAGTTCTTTGAACCACATTGAGTACTAAGATTTGCTGGTGTGACTCCAAAAACTGACTGTATTAATACATTCTACAATGTCTACTTATGCACAGCTCACTGAATTGTGGCATCCTTGTCCTTAACAAGAGAACAGCACACTTAATTCCTGAACATTTGACTAGCTGGCAAAAGGCCTTGCTCAGTAGCTAAAAAAAATTAAATCCTAACTCATGACTCAATGGAATAAAAAGTGTTAATAAGAAAGGAAGTCTTTTCTCCAGGCTTAGTGCTTGCTAACATCTCAGTTTTATTTATCTTTCTCCTATAGGCAAATTAAGTGTATTCCAGCTACTCTCTCTTAAATAAACAAAAGGAGTAGTAATCTGTCTGACTTTTGAAAGTTTTAAAATATTACCTTTTTTTCTTCCAGATCACAACATATTTTTGTTCTTTTAACTTCATTTTTCAAAAGAAATCTAAATCTTCTGAAAAATCAAAAGATATTTAAAATGTAAGATTTATTTGCACATGTTAATACAAAGCCACTTTCATTTACTCTCTTCTTCTTTTACTATTAATAAATTTTAGAATAGAATAACAGAGTTGGAAGGGATCTTGGAGGTCTTCTAGTCCAACCCCTTGCTTAGGTAGGAAACCCTACACCACTTCAGACAAATGGTTATCCAACATCTTCTTAAAAACTTTCAGTGTTGGAGCATTCAAAACTTCTGGAGGCAAGCTGTTCCACTGATTAATTGTTCTAACTGTCAAGAAATTTCTCCTTAGTTCTAAGTTTCTTCTCTCCTTGATTAGTTTCCACCCATTGCTTCTTGTTCTACCCTCAGGTGCTTTGGAGAATAGTTTGACTCCCTCTTCTTTGTGGCAACCCCTGGGATATTGGAACACTGCTATCATGTCTCACCTAGTCCTTCTTTTCATTAAACTAGACATACCCAGTTTCTGCAACCGTTCTTCATATGTTTTAGCCTCCAGTCCTCTAATCATCTTTGTTGCTCTTCTCTGCACTCTTTCTAGAGACTCAAAATCCTTTTTGCATCGTGGCGACCAAAACTGAATGCAGTATTCCAAGTGTGGCCTTACCAAGGCATTATAAAATGGTATTAACACTTCACATGATCTTGATTCTATCCCTCTGTTAATGCAGCCTAGAACTGTATTGGCTTTTTTGGCAGCTGCTGCACACTGCTGGCTCATATATAAATGGTTGTCCACTAGGACTCCAAGGTCCCTCTCACAGTTACTACTGTTGAGCAAGGCACCACATATACTGTAACTGTCAGGCAGTGATTTTATATTGCCTGTTATATGTATATGCAGGGAGCTGCATCCCTATCAAATATAATGGTTTATTCCTGAGCACGTGATTAATATGTTCCTAGTACGCATGTGTACATTCCTTTCTTTTATCCGTCCTTCTATTTCAACTTCTGTAAGAAGCAAGACGTGTTTTTATAGCTAAAATGTGATTGATGAGAATTTATTGTTTTTGTACCGAAATAAATATTTTCTACTTAGAACTTTAAACTGCGGTTTCTTTTCTAATGTCAGAGTTCCAGGAAAAGATCTATTTTGCCTCTGATGAGAGTTATTCTTATCTGTCAGTAACTGTGCATTTTGTTTTTCTTGTCTAAATGTAGAACCTTACTTTTTCACCATTGAATTTCATTTTGTTAGATAGCACCCAATGTTCAAGTCTGTCAAGATCCTTCTGTATCTTGAGCCTATCTTCTGGAGTGTCGGCTATTCCTGCCAGTTTGGTGTCTTCTGCAAATTTGATGAGTTCCCCATCTATCCCCTATTGGTTTGAAGACTTTTGGTAGTGAAATTAGCTGTATCTATTACCTTCATATTTTATTCAGACCACAAAATGAGAATCATTTGATGATGAAATGCAGACAAAAATGTAGCATTGTGTACCTCTGACTTTACTTAGCCTCCAAAGGCGTTTAACAGAGTAGATGGAACAAACTATATTTTTAATTGAGTTGAATCTTGGGACACCTAACAATGCCATTTTCTTTCCTTCTTGATCAAGCTCATAATAAGCAAATGGATTAACACATAGCATAAATTTTATCAAGTTTTGCATACCGATAGTCCTTGACTTACAGCAGTTCGTTTAGTGACTGCTCAAAGTTATAACAGTACTGAAAAAGGGACATATGACAGTTTTGAAAACTTATGACCATTGCAGCATCCCCAAGGTCACATGATCAAAATCCAGACACTTGACAAGTGACTCAGATTTATGACAGTTGCAGTGTCTTGGGATCATATGATCCCCTTTTGTGATCTTCTAACCAGCAAAGTCTATGGGGAACCCAGATTTACTTAATAACCATGTTACTAACTTAACAACTCCACTGATTCATTTAAGAACCGTGGCAAGAAAGGTCATAAAATGGGGCAAAATTCACTTCGCAAATGTCTCACTCAGCAACATAAATTTGGGGCTCAGTTGTGGTCGTAAGTTGAGGACCACCTGTATTAAAGATAGATAACTCTGTCAGAAGGTGCATAGCCTAATTCTTACTTTCTGTTCAATGGCTGGCACGTACATTAACTCAACACAATAAAATCAGAGACTCATAGAATTACAGTTCCAAGAGACCACTATGATCATAAAGTCCAACACTGTGTAATTTTCAGGAAAGAAACCATTCTTTTTGTTTAAAAAAAACAAATTTGTACAAAAGATAAAGGAAAAGGGAATTAAAATGAAAAAAAAAATAGGGAAGGGGAAAATGAAGGGAATAATGAAAAAAGAAAAAAATGGGAAAGGATAACTTCCAATTTTCTTTGATACAGTTACAAATCTAAAATACATTAAGTTTTTGATTTAAACTTCTATAATGCATAGTATTTTTATAATCATAAACAATTCTAATCATCCAATCCCAAAACTTATACAGCATTTTCCATTTAGAAAAGTCCTAAAGTGATTTCCATGCAGAAACAAAGCTAGAGAAATGCTTTTCTTTAACAAGGTAGTTAATTTTGATAACTCAGCCAGTTAACTTCACTGTGCATTCTTCCATTGTGGGAATCTTTGCGTCTTTCCATTTCTATGTGTACAAATGTCTCGCTGCATTTATCATATATGAATATATAATCCCATGCTTTTTCCCAAATGCTTATCAACAAAACTTGAAAGAAAAAGGTCTAGTTTCGATTGTACATTTGTTTTAATAATTCCCTGAATTATAATTTTATTAAGATTCTTAAGATGTGATTGAGTAGCCTCTTCTTAAAAAGTTCAAGAAATGCAGAGTTCACAACTTTGTAACAGGCATTTCCACTGTTGTACAGATACGGTCTCATTCGAGACAATGATGAATCCGCATACAGACGGGAGGTTGAACAACTAACCTTGTGGTGCGACTGGAACAATCTGGAACTGAACACACTCAAAACTGTAGAAATGGTGGTAAACTTTAGGAGAAACCCGCCCAGACTTCCACCTCTTACAATACTAGACAACACAGTATCAACAGTAGAGACCTTCAAATTTTTAGGCTCTACCATATCGCAAGATCTAAAATGGACACCTAACATCAAAAACATCATCAAAAAAGCACAACAAAGAATGTTCTTTCTGCGCCAACTCAGAAAGCTCAAACTGCCCAAGGAGCTGCTGATACAGTTCTACAGAGGAATTATTGAGTCTGTCATCTGCACCTCTATAACTGTCTGGTTTGGTTCTGCAATCCAACAAGACAGACACAGACTTCAGAGGATAATCAGAACTACAGAAAAAACAATTGCTACCAACCTGCCTTCCATTGAGGACCTGTATACTGCACGAGTCAAAAAGAGGGTTGTGAAAATATTTACAAACCCCTCACATCCTGTACACAAACTGTTTCAACTCCTACCCTCAAAACGACGCTATAGAGCACTGCACACCAAGACAACTAGACACAAGAACAGTTTTTTCCTGAAAGCCATCACTCTGCTAAACAAAAAATTCCCTCAACACTGTCAGACTATTTACTAAGTCTGCACTACTATTAATCTTCTCATCATTCCCATCACCCATCTCCTCCCACTAATGACTGTATGATTGTAACTTTATTGCTTGTATCCTTACGATTTATATTGACTGGTTCCTAATATGATTTGATTGCTTATTTGTACCCGGACTATCATTAAGTGTTGTACCTTATGATTCTTGACGAACTTATCTTTTCTTTTATATACACTGAGAGCATATGCACCAAGACAAATTATTTGTGTGTGCAATCACACTTGGCCAATAAAAAATTCTATTCTATCTATTCTATCTTATTGTCAAGGAACTTTTCCTTCTACTTAAATGAATTCTATGTAACTGCAACTTGTATTCAATATTCAAAGTGTAATATTATCTCCCAAATTAGATTTTTACAAGATTTTCATCATGCTCTCTCCCCCCATCTCTCTCTTACACACACTTTCAATAAAAAGCAAACACCCTGTTATTAGTGACTTCAAACTCATTTTTATTTTTTCGCTGAACCAGACAAAAGTTATTTGAATTTCTTTTTATTAAATATAGGATAACATTGTCTTTAGGTTTGCTATAAATGGTGATGAAAATTACAGATGCAAAGTCAGTGATTATATGACAAACTCATATCTTCAATAATATAAAATATAAAATCTTACATTTTAAGGCTTAGAGCTTGAGCCCAAGGATGTTTGTTAAGAAATAAGTTGCATTAGTTTCTGCCTTCTTTCAAGCAAATACACTTAGGATTACAATGAATATGAAAATATTAATGGATCAAGCAATAATCTAGCGAAATCATACAAAAATGCCAACCCACTAATTGCTCACAAAAAATAGATCAGCATAAATAATCCAACAAAGTGCTTTTGAATATTAAAGTACATGTTGTGATGTTGTAATGGAAACTCCTCCTTTTTGTATTTGATACAATATTGAGACACAAGCAGAAAAATGTGGAGATTGCGTTTTGGCTACAAGACTACAAGATTACAGCAATGAGAAGATCAGAAACAGTACCTCCAATATCAGTCTGCCATACTGAGAGACAGGACAAAGTTCCATGGTAGGCTTAAAGCTGGAGATGGAAAAGAATTGTGGTTACCCAATGTACAAAAATATACAAAAGGAGGGACACAGTAGCTCAGTGGCTAAGATGCTGCGCTGTCGATCAGAAAGGTTGGCAGTTCGGCGGTTCGAATCCCTAGCGCTGCATAACGGAGTGAGCTGCAGTTACTTGTCCTAGCTTCTGCCAACCTAGCAGTTTGAAAACATGTAAAAATGCAAGTAGAAAAAATAGGAACCTCCTTTGGTGGGAAGGTAACAGTGCTCCGTGTGCCTTTGGTGTTTAGTCATGCCGGCCACATGACCACGGAGACGTCTTTGGACAGCGCTGGCTCTTCGGCTTTGAAACGGAGATGAGCACCGCTCCCTAGAGTCGGGAACGACTAGCACATATGTGCGAGGGGAACCTTTACCTTTTAATATACAAAACACTTTATATACACAGAACTAGAAACAATTAATAGAAACAATCAAACAGAACAATCTACAGAAATAACATCCAGATTGTGTATCTTAGTATACTGATCCCTGTTACTGTGTGATTCAGATGAGCATTGTTTCTCACAGTACACTTGGATAAACCTTGTTTCTCACAAATTTCTAATTTAACTGTATACATTTATATCTTTGGAAGCTTCTGGATATGGATTCAGAGTCTGTCACTCACAATCATTTTCCAAAGGCCTACTTCTTTTTATAGTGCACCCATACAATTTACATCTCAGAGACTAGAGAAACAGTCCCTGTTTTTTTAATCTATGCATTTCTCTGTTGACATCTTAGAGACTTCTGAATCCCAATCCAAAATTTCCTCCCTTGCCTCTCTTGCCGCCATTCTTCATTCTCTCTTTTACATTATATTTTCAGCTCAATTAAACCTGGGCCCTGGTTATTAAGAAGGTTGTACCCAGTGGTGAAATCTACTTACTTCCCTATCGGTTTGGAAGCACGCGTGCCACTGTTGCACGTGCTATTTCACCCTCTCTGCATGCGCAGAAGGCTTTGTACATGCACAGAGGGTTAAAAAAAGAAAATGGTGTCATCCGGGCAGGTGGGTGGAGCCTCATGCTGCCGCCGCTACCGGTTCTCCGAACCACCTGCGACCACCGCTACAGGTATGCCCGAACCGGGCCAAAGCGGTAGCATTTCACCCCTGGTTCTACCCCAAAAAGCAAAGCTGTTGATTCCTAATAAACTGTGTATTGGCCAGCTGGATGTCTGCCTTGCCCAAGTGTAGTAGATTTTGGAGCAAATGGAATTTATCCATTCACTACAAATGTAATGACCATTAGAAGCATATCCTTGAGGTTATTTCTGAGCATTTTTATACAGAAATCCATTTCATCGATTTCAGTGGGACATACTTTCAAGAAAGTACAGTAAAGCACTCTAACCAGAACAGTATTTAATGGTATCAAAGGCATGTTTGTAGAAAGAGATGAGATGGTCGACACAGAATTATGATTCACATCCGATCTCTCTTATATGTGTGCTTATGTCACAAGCACATATAAAAAAGGAGCGTCTTATATAAAAAATGCTGATCTGCCACTTGTCTGTCCTGCAGAAATCTGCCCACCATACATTGATGACACCATTTACCGGTAAGCATGTTTCTTAAACATATTTCAGCATATCTTGTCCATTGGACAGAGTGTCTGGATAAATCCAAGAATCTAGTATTTAAGTCTCATCTGAGCGAGGCGAGAGTGATCAGTTAATTCATTTTAAATATTGCACCATATACAAGGGATACATTTTTCTGCCTCTCTTAGAATCATGTTAGAAGGACAGATATTACACAAGGTCATTTACTTAATGCTTAATATCACATATCATAACATACATTACATTTTGTTCTGAGCTAAAAGGAAAATGTACATTATGTGAAGAAATCTAACTGTGCTTCAACTGTTATGACCAGCTTTTGGCTTTGATATGTTCATCCTGCTAAAAGCTTTTTCCCTAGGATGCATTCAGCAAGACATAGTAGAAAGCTATGTTAAGAAAACTGATCTTCGGATCTTGTATCAGCTAAAATCAATGAAGAACAAAACTAAAACAACTTGGCAAAGGGCCAGAAGCATCCATTAAAGTACATAGAATAGTTAGCATTATCAGCCCTAACAAACCTAAACAAACTATTTGTTTTTTGTATTTGAGGCCTTTATTAATAAGTATTCATTTCCAGGATATTTTTACAACACTTCCATATAATATTTTGCTATACTCTTCAAACAGTTGCCATCTATTTAGATTTCCTATTAGTTCACCTAATCCAATATGATTTTTCCAACAATGGTAAGTGTGATCTCAGGAAGGTGTGTGGGTTGCAATGGGTAGGATAATGATGTAAAATGGATAGAATCACATCATGTCTGGTAACTAGATTTTTTATGGTTTCCCCCTTGATAGAGCTTTCTCTGTATGTATTTTAAGTAGTTTAAAAAAACTATGTACCATGTTATGTACATGGGTGATGGTCAGAGGTGGGTTTCAGCAGGTTCTGACCAGTTCTGGAGAACCGGTAGCGGAAATTTTGAGTAGTTTAGAGAACCGGTAAATATCACCTCTGACTGGCCCCGGTCCCATCTATTCTCTGCCTCCCAAGTCCCAGCTGATCGGGAGGAAATGGGGATTTTGCAGTAACCTTCCCCTGGAGTGGGGAGGGAATGGAGATTTTGCAGTATCCTTCCCCTGCCACATCCACCACGCCCACAGAACCGGCAGTAAAAAAAAATTAACACCACCACTGGTGATGGTCATGGCGATATGAAATTATGTTTTAATCTCATGCACAGCATTCATTCATTCATTCATTATGGTTCTGGGATTTCTGCAATATGGGCTTTGTGGTTCTAAAGAGGGTGTTGAGCAATTCCCATTGTGGCTGATGTCTTATATCCTGTGCTGGATTTTGGGTGAGGGTCTGCTTGCTTTAATTTTATCACACTGCTTTTGTTAGCTGTCAAAATTGCTGTAATGGGTTTCCAAATATCCTGTCTTGAATGTACTCCTGCCAGCAGTATTTGCTTTGCTTATGAACGGAGCCATCTAGATGACTTCCTCTTTCAATCAACTCGTTATCTCCTTAAGTGCCAGCATCTGCAGTTAGCTTCTTGATACAATGTTTTCTTTAGGTGTCTGGCTGGAATGTGGAATAGACTTCAGGCAGTTTTTTTATTAGCGTCTTGGTCTTTTGGCTTTTCTGAGGTTTTTCCTTATGGCTAATGTTTCTAAGGCTTTTCCTTAGAAAATATTAATATTATATTTGGGATAACAGGGAGCGGGGTGCGGGGTGTTGATTTCTTCTTACATTGCCATGAGGCTGCCTCTGTAAGAAAGCTGAGCTTCACATCAGCTCTGAACCTTTCTCAGAGGCTGCAAAGAACTGTTGTAAGGAATATCCTTCTGGGTTCAGTTCCAAGTGGGGAAAAAGACACTGGATTCATGGAAGATGCTTGGAAAGAAGGTTTAATGGTGGACAGGAGCACATGGCATGAGCCCCTGTACAGAAAAGGTAGATCACATGCTTCCAGATGTGGGTGAAGAGAAAAAGGAAGGGAAAGATGCTGAGTCCCTTGGTTTTATACCCTCTGTTGGGCCCCACCTCTTAGTTTCCTGTTCCTGTGTATGTAATGCACTGATTGGTGGTCAGGCTCCCAGGAGGCCATGCAGTGGCAACTCTATAGGCTTTTGTCTGTCCCAGGCTTGACTGAATGAAAGGGCCTTGGGCAATTCCTAATATGACTATGACTGAAGGAGATAAATCTTTGTTATGTAGAAGACTGCTCCTGGCTATTAACGAAAGGGGGAGGGGGCTAAGAGTGAGTCTGTTTCCTTTCTAGGATAAAGTGACCAGATTTTTTTTTTTAAGTGGGACACCGACGGGGGGCGGGGCTGCCTGAATGCCGCAATTTGAGTTTTGCCCTCTGCGCATGCGCAGAACGCTGCGCATGCACAGAGGGAAAAAGACAGCTAATGTCGGCGTCCAGGTGGGGGGGGGAGTTTCACACCGGCTCTTCCGCCAGCTTCCAGCCGCCACCGGAGGAGTCAACGCGGGACGCCCGCCCGCCGCCAACGCCGCCCACGGCCGGCCCGAGCTAAGAGGCCTGCTGCTGCTGCTGCTGCCCCTGTGGCTGGGCCCCCAGTCCCGGCTGCCCCGGCTGCGGGAAGGCTGCGGCGGCGGCCCCGGCCGGCTGAGCCAGCGTCGGCCCGAGGGCCATCTTGGATGCAATTCCTTCCCTCGGGCCGCCCCGCCCACCGCGACGCCGAGAGGGCGGGGCTGCATCAGGCGCCTCTTCACCGCCCTCCAGTGCCCGCCGAAAGTTTAACTCCTCCCCCAAATCTCGCACGCCGCCCTTTCAGGCCGATTTTTTGAAAGAATGCCCTAGTCGTGCATTCTTTAAAAAAATCGGGACTTTTTAGAGGACGGGCGGGACGTGGGACAAATCATGAAAAAGCGGGTCTGTCCCGCCAAAATCGGGACGTCTGGTCACCTTATTCTAAGAGCATGTTTCTCAATTTCTCTAGGGATATTCTATAGAATATATTCTGCCTTTTAATATTTCCTAGGATATTTCATTTTTCTAGGAGAGGGGTGGGTGCTAACTTCCTACAGAGCAAAAAGTTAAGTTGGTACTACTGGGCCTTTGAGCTGTCTGAGGAGCAGGCCAAGTCCCTGAGTGGCTGAGTGTTTGGGTGGGAATGAAACTCAAAGCCTGCAGGAAGCTGATAGGGCTTACATGCTAGAGCAAGCCTGAGCAATCTTGGGTGGGAGGGTAGCGGGTCCAAAGACTGTAGGAAATTTACAGGATGGGATGGGTGGACATATTTCTCATCTCTTCCCCCCACACATACACACAAAGTTCTGTTCTTATGCATTTACTTGATTTTTGAGAGACTTTATGCTTTTGGGGGGGGAGAAAGGAAGAAATAAAATATGTATGTTTATACATATGTTTATGTGTGTACTTAGAAGAAAAGCGGCTGTAGCAATTTGCTTTGTTGCAGAAAAACAGAGTGGGAGGGGGATAATATTCAGCAATTCTTTTCTCTGGCAGCTGTACTTGCCACTCCCACCCCCAATTTAAGGATTAAATCCAGGGAGGTGGTTGAACTAAAAGAGCAAAGCATATGGGTGGGAAAATAACCACAGGCCTAGCACGGCTTACTTTCAGCAAACAAGCAAGCTATCAGTGTTTTATGACCTTTGATTAAATGTTTACATTTGGTCTCAAGATTACTATTAAAAGCAAAGCAGCAGGATTGTTGAAAATACAACTGTTAATTCAAAGTATGGTTCATTGTTTGAAACGATCAGATGGATCAATATTTTCCATTCCGAGTGATAAAACTCAACTGTCAAAGTTCATATAAAGCCAAAAGTTATGTCAGGCTTCTCCACACACTCCCATTTACTGGACCATTGATCTTAATGGACAAAACACGGAGGAGGTGGGGGGAAGAATCACACTGCTATAAGACGCAGTGAAAAGAAAAGCTAGGGGTGGTAATGGTAGTGCTGGTGGTAATGTTAAATGAACATTTTCCCCCCTTCAGGCCTCTTCAGAATTTAAATAAGCCCTTGATAGCCATGCACATGGTCATTCTGTTGAAGAAAGTAAGAATTTATGTTTAAAGTGCAAGTAATAAAAACAGCATCTGCAACAGTGCACAAGTCCAATCAGCTATGTTCTGACTATAATGAATGAGGAAGAGGAGGACGAGGAGGAGGAGGAAATGCTACAGGCAAGAAGCTTCAACCTTAGTGGACCTCACATCAGACCAAAGATAAATTCTAAATTCTTAAGGTAACATTTCCTAGATTCTTTCACCTGCTGGGCTGGACATCTGGAGTTTTACTTGTCACAGGAGTTAATGGGTATCTGCTTTGTGTTTAATTGCACCGGCTGAGAGATTTTAAAGCCCATACCGAGTGCAGAGGGGCAGTACAAACCAAATCCTCGTCACTGTCTTCAAAGATGAACATTGCATGACCTGAATATGAAAATCCATTTTGGGGGAGAGGGTCTTTGTAACAGTGATAGATTTTAAAATGTCACCATTTAATGTAAGGCACGCACTGTAAACACGTTGCTTGGGGAAACACTCTTCATGATAATAGTTCCTGTCTTTTTTTGTTCCTTTCCATTTTTACTAAAAGAATAATTTCTGACTTCCCTATTGGGTCTGTGTTCTTCACAATAGGAATCATTTCTGCATTTATTTTCTGAATTGCTGTTCTGGAACCAATATAAAGATAAGAAGGGGCAACTGTGCAAGGACATACTCAACCACAGAAATGTATCAGCAATGAATCTGTAGGCTATTACCGAGAACTGCTTTCAAGCAGATGACTGGGAAAAAAAAATAGCGACATGTGTTTTACTGTTTGGTGGTATTTCCAATCACTCACTTTATTGTAACTACATCTTAAACATGTTGTACACATCTGCTGACCCCAATTCTCGTCAGTCAGATCCAATCAATTTCAGTTTAATATTAAAGGCAGAGGAATAGAACTGCAGGGGGAAAAAAATAAAACCTACACTTGAAAGTGACAGTACCTTAGGTATTTTATGGTGCAGTAAATATTCATGGTGCATAAGAATAATAGCATGTCTCCCTTTCTATCAATGATGCTTAGGAGATGCTTATTTAGACATGATGCTCTGTTTTGTTTTTGTTTTCTTTTTTCTTAGAAACCTGAGGTCCAGAGATTTGTGCACTTTTCCGAAAAAGGTAGCTGGGAAAGAAGATTCCTTTAGAATGAAAAACACTTGAGCAAATGCTTAGCTGAAAAATAATGTTTTTACTATTAGAAATGAACCACTCATTTCACATATTCACATGTGCAAATCCATTCTTTGCTCTGCAAAAAAAAATCCCTTTCATATAATTTATGTAGCTTTTTAAAAAAAATTTCTTTATTAATTTTCCATTTTATACATCATAATATTTTTACACATTTTCATACATTACTATTTTGTTTGTAAAAAAATTTACATTGTTTTTCCATATTTATAAAGTCTTGTATCTTCGTCTCACATTGTCTCTCAAACTTCTCTTTTTTTGGGTCCAATCGTACCATTTTGTCCATATTTCATAATATTCTGAATTGTTTTGTCCTTTCAGTTCAATAGTTAATCTGTCCATCTCAGCACATTTGTATATTTTTTGCCATTATTGCATTCTCTGACGGTACTTGTATGTCCTTCCAATGTTGTGCATATGCAATCCGCTGTCACAATATGCAATATTAAATATTGAATGTCCTTTGGGTGTTGTTTTCTGATTATTCCAAGTAGGAAAAATTCCAGGGTGTATTCTATTGCTCTTCCTGTTATTTCCTGTAGCCAGTTGTATATTTTCTTCCAATATCCTCTCGCTTCAGGACACGTCCACCACATATGAAAGAAGGTACCTACGTCTTTTTACATTTCCAACAAGTCGAATTTGAATTTGGATATATCTTAGCCTATCTTGCTGGGGCCAAGTGCCACCTATAAAACATTTTGTAGCTATTTTTTTTAACACAGAAACTTTCTGTGTTTGAGATGCTGGCTCTCACACAAGCACTCTTTTACTGTTACTTTAAGCATCCGTACTGTCAAGGAAGGACCATATGAAGCATTTCCACCTCCCTCCTGGAGTATCCACAAAAGGAAAATTCTGCCATTAAGAACAGACAAAGCCAACTTTACTACCCTGTTTCCCCCAAAGTAAAACATCCCCTGATAATAAGCCCAATTGGGCTTTTTGCGTGCATGGCAATAAGATACTTGAATTTAAAAAATGACAACTACATAGTTTTGGATGTGGAAAGCATTCTGTATGTCCACATGAGCATTTCTGAGATTGGAAATCTGATCTGATTAATGAAAGTGGTTTTAAAACACAAAGATTTATATATAGAAAATATATTACAGGGATTTGAAAAACCTAGAATCTAGATAGTTACTGTATTTTTTGGAGTATAAGACGCACCTTTTTCCTCCCTAAAAGTGGCTGAAAATTTGGATGCATCTTATACTTCGAATGTAGCTTTTTTTTCAGCCCTAACTAGGTGCTAACAGATCTTCCCAGCTCTTACCGGCTTGCAGGCTTTTTCATTGTTACTCTCTCCAAAGAATGTTTTTCCAGCCCTAAGTCTTTGCAGAATTTTTTTTCATTGCTCTACTTGCTCCGAATAAGTTTTTTTCTAGCCCTAACCAGGTGCTAATGATCTTCCCAGCTCTTACTGGCTTGCATGCTCTTTCATTGTTACTCTCTCAGAAGAAGGTTTTTTTAAGCCCTAACCAGGGGATAAAATAATGTGCTGAAGCTGCTCCGAATAAGTTTTTTTCTAGCCCTAATCAGGTGCTAACTATCTTCCCAGCTCTTACTGGCTTGCAGGCTCTTTCATTGTTACTCTCTCAGAAGAAGGTTTTTTTAAGTCCTAACCAGGGGATAAAATAATGTGCTGAAGCTGACCAGACTAAGGATGCTAGCCAGATGAATACCTGGTAGGCAGATTGTTTTCCCCTATTTTCCTCCCCAAAGACTAAGGTGCGTCTTATACTCCGGTGCGTCTTATACTCCGAAAAATACGGTATATCCCACCAGGAAGAAATTTTTTAAAACTGTTTTCAGTGTGTATTCCTGAAGAAAGGGAGAAGGAATCTTATGGCAATTTTAGAAGCAGTTAGAATGAAAGTTAAAAAGGAACTGGTGCAAACTGCCAGGAGTTTGCTACGAGAAGAAAAAAGTTATAGCTGCTAGAATTGCATATGTGCAATGTTGGATGAACCCCAATACGCCCATCGAAAGCTTGATAATTAAGAAAATATTTGATTGCGCAGAAATGGACAAGTTAACCATAGAACTTAGAGGACAAAAAGACTCAGATAACTATGAAACATGGGGAAAGTGGTATAAATGGATTGATGATAGAAAGTTGAAGAGAAAATGTGGGATGAAGATGTAGAGTTAGAAAGTATTGTAAGATAATGTATAAATTGTATAAATGCAATAATAATGTATATAAAAGGCTGTAGATCTGCTTAAAGAATTGTTATTATATGTAAAATGTGAAAAATCAATAAAGACGTATTTTTAAAAAAGTTAGATTGGGTGCTAAGGATGTGGTTTCATGGGACTGTAACTAGAAGCCAAAAGAATGAAATAAATTCTTCCAAATATGAAGGTAAAACTGAAGTAGACAAGTGATAAAAATACTACTGGCAAAGAATTCTGAATTGGAGACATCTAGAAAGTAGAGCGTATGTCACAAAGTGTAGAAATGAAAGATGTGAAAACAGTTAGGAAAAGTTATAAAAAGTTGTGAGTACAACACACACACACAAAAGAATAGGGTGAATAAAGGAAAAGAACAGAAGTGTAGCCTGGAGCAATACAATAGGTAGGAAAATGAGTAAAAAGGAAAGATTAACCTAGAAAGGGACAACATAAATAAAAGAAAGTAATAAGAAACCAAGTATCAAAACACAGAAAGAACCTACTCATGAATAAGGAAGACATAAAAAAGGGAAAACCATAACGAGAGAAGAAGAGTAATTTGGGGACTGTATCTGCATTTTTTCTCAAGCAGAGCTGGAGGCTGGAACCATGACTCAACTACCTCAATACAATATCAGATTAAACTAAAATTGGCGGCAGTAATCTACCTCCTTTTAAAGGTAACAAGTTTCATGTAAGAACTCTGCTGTTTTCTTAGTGTATGGTATAAGCTATGGATTGTTTGTGCAATAATGAACACAACAATGTGTTTTGAACTTGAACCAATATTCTCCAAAATTGAAGCAATATGCTCAATAATGGCCATGCTGCTTGGGGAATTTAGAAGCTGAAGCTGGGGTGCCCAGGTAGAAGAAACATACTCATTCCCAGCCTCATAGAAAGGGAACACATTTGATACACAAGGTTGAATTATATCTTTAAATTATCTATCCATATATCCTTTCATGTTCAGAATTATTTAATCTCAGAGAGTGAATCTCTCATGTTGTTATCATTCCAACCTCCTGTTCGGGATGAGATTCAAAAATTTTGGCAACCAGTTCTCTGCCCGGTTGCTGTGGGGGTGTGGCCATGGTGGGCATGGCCTACTCGGCCTCCTGCACCATGGTGTGGGGGGGCGTTTTCATCCTCCCCAGGCTCTGGAGGCCTTCCGGAGGCCAGAAATGGACCCGTTTCCGGACTTTCAGAACTTCCGGGAGGCCCATTTTTCACCATCCCCAGGCCCCGGAGACTTTCCTTGAGCCTCTGGGAGGGCAAAAATGGCCTCCCCCAGGCCCCAGAGAAACAGGCCCGTTTCTAGACTTCCGGAACTTCCAGGAGGCCTGTTTTTTGCCTTCCCAGAGCCTCCACGTGGGCCCTGCACTTACCTGGCATCCAAAATGGGCCGCATGGAGACTCCTGGGAGGGGAGGGGAGGGGCGGGGTGGGTGGGGCCAGCCAGTCCTTGCAACTACTGGTTTGGCGAACCAAATGTAAAATTAGCATCCAGTTCGCCCGAACCAGTCGGAACCAGCTGAATTCCACTCCTGCTCCTGTTCAATATCACAGATAAGATTAAAATCTGGAATGTATCAATAGCACAGAAGTGTATGGTTTTGTGCCAGTTCATTTGTAATGGATGATTGTAGTAGTTTAAGTGTTCAACTAGGACTGGAGAGATCTACATACAAGTCGGCCTTAAACCACAGCAGCTTCCAGAACATCCCTGTTTGACTACTATGCCTGTTTATACTGTATTTATAGCACTGCTTACCGAATACAACACTTATAGTGATTGCATTTGTTCTAAAAGTCTCCTTCACATATGTTTTCTTTTTATTATTATTTGCTGTTCTTATATGCTGCCCTACTCCCTGGGGACTCCAAGTATTTTCCCCAGGTATTCCTGTTAAATTTAAAATAAAAGAAATTTATCTCAGGAATAAAAGGGAATGAAAGAAAGCAATTTTGGTGAAATCCATAAGAGGTTTTGTACTTAATTATGAGGCATCTGTGAAATCCATAAGATATTTTGTACTAATTATAAGGCAAGGTGTGTGTGTGTGTGTGTGTGAATGTCATATTCTTCATTGCACAATCATTCAACCAGCAATGGAGAGATGTGTAATATTGTAATATAAAAATATATTGGACATGTAGATAGCAAAGTAAACCCAGAACTATACTAATATCAGATTGTGTGGAAAGGAATTGCAGGGTAAAAATTCAAATAATCTGAGCCTCAGATATTACCTGTATCTTTACACTGCTTGATGAAACCCCCAGTTTCTTTTTTACTAGTGAATTGTCACCACAATAGTAACCAGTTCCATTTTTTTATATGTGTATCACTAAAAGGTTAGTGGCAAATCTATATCCTGGATAAATGGATATAATAATGAATTTTATGAGTTTCTTTATTATGGATTTTGAATTTTGTAAACTGCCCAGTGTCATCGTGTTGAGTTGGGTAGCCATATAAATTTATCTGATAGTTAATTAAATAAATCCCTGACATTTTTTACTATGATGCCACATACAAGACTATAGCAGCAATACCAGAAACTATTTTTGTAAGCTTTTGATTCCCACCATATAGATAGAAAAAGAAATTAAAGATCAATAAAATGTCTGTGGCTTTTAGAGAGCCCGAAACTTCTGGTCTTATTTTATATGGAAACCACACTATTTTTCAAAAGAAACTGAGTTCACATATCATGTGAAGGCATGGTTTGCGCTGCTATAGTTTTTCTAAATAAACCTAATTAATTTCTAAATAAAGTTATTTTATTTATTTTTTAATAAATCACATATTTAATATTTTAATAAATCACAAACTGTAGATTGTGTTTGTACAGCATGCTGAGAAATAAAGGTATAGTTAAAAAGCATGTCATGTCAAAGCTATAAAACATTGTATATGATGGATACTGGTTAGGTAGACAAACAACTTGCACTAAACAGCACACAGCAGACACATGTTGTTATTGACTTAATTATTGCTTTTATGAGTTTTTTTCCTCAGCAAGTGATCAAACTTAGCTGACTTGTTTAGACTCTGAATCTAGGCAGGTTGAGAATTGGTTAGTAATTGGATGACAAACCTCCAGGGAACACAGAACTATAAATGGTTACCAAGACAACTGAATAGATGTGTCCATGAAGCTACTACAAGTTCAATTTGGATTAGACAACTTGTTAGGGCTTCTTCAAGTTTTTCATGCCATTATCTTATTTCCTCCATTTGAACTTGTGAAGAAGAAGAAAATATTCCCCAAATAATGCTATATTAAAAAAATAAATTACCATGAATAATGTCTCATAGATGCTTTTTCAAGAGGCAACTGGACTTTCTTGTTTTTCTTTGAAGATGTTTCACTTCACATCCAAGAAGCTTCTTCAGCTCCAACTGGATGATGGGGAATGGAAGGATTTATATTCCTTGCAGACAGCTGGTCATTTGGATTATTTTAGAGAATCGTTGATGCCACTTGGAGGTTTATCTGTGTCCCCAGGGTCACCTGAGTAGTGCAAATGGGTGTGGAGCCTTCTTGGAACTGCTGAAAGGACTGTGTTGTAGACAGGAGATAGATGATGTTGTATCCCCCCCTCTGTTGAGAGAGGACTGTTCAATTTTGACATAGATTGCCTCTTTAATCCTTCTTTCAAACCAGCGGTCCTCTCGTCCAAAATGTGGATTTTGCTGTCTTTAAAGAGTGGCTCTTTGCCTTTGTCTCATGAACCTTGTCCTGATGGGTTTATTTTCCAATGCTGTGCCATCAGTGGTGGGTTCCTACCGGTGCAGTCCACTCTATAGCACCGGTAGCGGCCCGCTGGTGACGTCACAGTACCAGTGCGGTTGGTTGCCGGTGCCTGGGCACCGCCATTTTTTTAAAAAAGAAATTTAATTTTTTTAAAAAAATTCTTCTGCACATGCCCAGAAGCCGAGCTTCCGGCACTGCGCATGCGCTGCCTTCCTACCTCACAGTGAGTCCAAGCAGGGGAGGATGGCTGAGGGAGCGGGTGAGATGCTGAAAGAACGGGCGGCAGGAGCTATCTCCATTCCCCTCCCTTCAGCAGTCCGAGAAGCCACGAACGGGCAGTGATGATCCTGGGCATTTTTGCATGTTTGAGGCTTCACGAGCTGCTGAGGGGAGGGGGAATGGGCAGTAGGACCTATCTCAGTTCCCCTCTCTTCAGCAGTCCAAGAAGCCACAAACGCGCGGTGATGATCCCAGGCATTTTCTCATGTTCGAGGCTTCTCGAGCTGCTGACAGGATGGGGGAACGGGCGGCAGGAGCCTAGGATTATCAAATGGGGAGAAGCATTCAGGCCGGATGGAGCCTCCTAGAAGAACCGCTGCCACGGTCTTGCTGCTCCTGCTGCAGGGGGCTGCGTTGCGGGTGGGCAATGCCCCCCCACTTCTCTGGCCACTGCCAACTCCTGAGGCCCACTCCCACCCAGTCACATGGCTGGCAAGCCACACCCACAAAATAAGCCACACCCACAGAGTGGTAGTAAAAAAAATTAGGAACCCGCCCCTGTGTGCCATGCATTTGTGAAGTGGTTGTTTTGTTTCCCCAATATACAGAACCCATCATGACAAGATTCAGCAGTCCATCTGCATTTAAAAGACAAAGCAAACTCCACATTTTGGACAGAGAGGACCACTGGTTTGAAAGAGAGTTCAAGGAGGCTATCTATGTCAAAATTGAACAGCCCTCTCTCAAGAGAGGGGAAGGGATACAACATCATCTATGCAAAATATCTTCAAAGAAAAACAAGAAAGTCCAGTTGCCTCTTGAAAAAGCACCTCTGGGACAACCATGATCTGGATGACTGAGTATCTCCATAGAAAGTCAATAATGTTGCAGTCAAAACAACCATCATTTGTCTGTTCTCTTTGTAGAAGGAGATCTAACAAAATATTTGTTTCTGTGTGAGAATCACATTACTGTCAGACTTTTTAAAAAGTAGTGAAGATAAGACTTTTTACTAAAACCTGCATTTCATTTATCATTATATATTTAAAACATTTCTTTTGCTGTATCGATGTTTGCATTCAATGAACAGACATGAACACCTTCTGCAGTAAAGAAATGAACAAGATTTGAACATTGCAAGTGAATTTATTAGAATGTTGTTGTTTTTTCAGTTTTAGACACAATCCATACAAGCTTTAGACATCATTCCAGCTGACATACAGATTAAAAAACAACAGATTACATGCTTATTTCCTTATTTCTAAGGCCAGGAGACATCAAGAAATGAGAATGAAAGGGGATACTCAAAGAAGTATTTTGCCCACAGCACTATTTCAGTGAATTGGAAATAAGTGGACTGGCCATGTGGCACAGGTGGTGTTAGATGAAGAGGAAGACAGAGTCTTTCATGCTTTCTGGTGATTTCTGCTGTTGAAAATAAGGGTGTCAGGCATTAACCTGTGAAACACCATTCAGTTTCCTTTCTGACTTTCTGCTTCTAGTCACATGAGTAAAGGATTCAGCAATTTGAACAAGAGTTCCCTATGAAGATAAATTATTCTGGGCTGGACAATTTCAGTGTTATATGTGGAAAGTCTCCAACAATTCCTGCTTAAAAGTTAGGCAATTTCTACCTGAAATGTATTTATCAAGAACACGCATTCCCTAGTACAACAGATTTCTGTCCAATTGCTGTATTGTATTTTCATGTATATATATATATATATATATATATATATATATATATATATATATATATATATATATATATATATATATATATGTGTGTGTGTGTGTGTGTGTGTGTGTGTGTGTGTGTGTGTGTGTGTGTGTGTGTGTGTGTGTGTGTGTGTGTGTGTGTGTATTCTGAGGTTTTCGCGGGTGTTTGTATGTAGGTCTTTGGTTATTCGGGTTTTCTCCCGCGTGAAATTGGAAGTGTCTTGGCGACATTTCGATGTGTGTGTGTGTGTGTAAAAAGAGCCGAGGTGGCGCAGCGATTAGAGAGCAGTACTGCAGACTACTTTAGCTGACTGATCATTTGAGTTCAGCTGTTCAAATCTCACCGGCTCAGGGTTGACTCAACCTTCCATCCTTCCGAGGTAGGTAAAATGAGGACCCAGATTGTTGGGGGCAATGTAAATATATACATTGCTTAATGGTGTAAACCGCTTAGAGAGTGCTTGCACTATGAGGCGGTATATAAATATCACTAATAAATAAATTATATATTTATTTATTAGTGATATTAATAAATATCACTATTTATTAATAGTGATATTAATAAATAGTATTAATTTATTACTATTAAATTTATAGTAATAAATTTAGTAATAAATTTATAGTAATAAATTTATTAATAGATTTATAAATTTATTTTATATATTTTATGAAGACTGTAATCTGATTCACTAACTATTCTAATCTCTGCTGTTTCACTGTTTAGTTTTAATGTAAAATCAGATTGATTTTTTTTTCTTTAGCTTTAAAATGTGAAGAGTACCAGAAGGGGGAAAAAAACCCTAAGCAACTGAATTGTTCGGAGTTAAAAGCATTGTTCTTACAATCCTTTGCCTTTAGCCCCTCAACTTAATAAGAGTTAAACCATCATAAAAACACCAAGCTGTCCCTTCCAGCTATAAGGGAAAGTACGATATAATCATTGCATCATCAAATATTGAATTCTAATGACAACAAGAGGTTTTTTTAGTATTCAGAAAAGAGCATAAAGGCAATTCTTTTTGATTAACTTTAGTTTGCTTGTTATCTAGTGCTGCTTTGGAGTTATAACCATACATGTTGTCTTCGTAATAGGCTAAAACTTCACAGTCAGTTTTTCAACATCTGTGTCAATGTGAGGTCTACCAAATAGAAATGTATTGAGTTTTGAAGTTAACAATAATAATACCCAGCTGCTATTTTTTTTTACCTTGCGGTCTTTTGTAGCATTTCTAAGTAAAACAGAGGTGTTGCAAATATACAGGGCACAAGAAGGAGCAGCATGAGTTGAATGGGAAAATGTCAGTAGAATGCCAGCCAAAAATGATGGTGGTGAGATTGCTATTTATATGAAATCAGGAGGTCATTGAAGTGGAGCTAGATTAATTATAGCTCTACTTCCATGACCTCGTGTTTTCATATATATAGCAATCCCACCATCATCATTTTTGGCTGGCATTCTACTGTCAATTTAGGAGCTGAGATAGCGCAGTGGTTAAAAGCAGCATTGCGACCTTCAGCTGATTGCTAGTTCAGCAGTTCAGCTGTTCAAATCTCACCGGCTCAAGGTTGACTCAGCCTTCCATCCTTCCGAGGTGGGTAAAATGAGGACTCAGATTGTTGGGGGCAATATGCTGAACTCTGTAAACCGCTTAGAGAGTGCTGTAAAGCCCTGTGAAGCGGTATATAAGTCTAAGTGCTATTGCTATTGCTAATATCCTCAGCTCCTGGAGTGGAGCTTCATTTGTAAGAAATGGAGTTTGTAAGCTTATACTTCCTGTAACTGTTAAGAAAAGTAACATACCAATTTGGTTAAAACATTTTCATGATTTTTTTTGTAGTCATTTGTGAACCAAAAACTGGAACTGCATAGTATTTAGCTTTTGGGGTGGCAAGTATGAGAAGGAAAAGCCAAAACATTACAGCATGATTCACTGCTAGAAGAGTTTGATCTTGTCTCTAAGCTTGATTTTTGTTTTTCTGAAGCATCTCTATCTATATCAGAACAACATCAGTGCAAGAACCTCATTAGTTTATGCAGAATATGTATAATAAAATGTAACATTTGTTTTTACTTGCTTCTCCCTAGAGTACAAAGTGCAATTCCTTAGATACTCTTATTTTATGAACTGTGTATCATTTTATCAATTTAGAAAGTGTTATTGCCATTCTGGAACAGAAATCTTCCATTGGATAAGATGGATACAATCTTCAATGCATTTGAGAGAAATCATTTATATTCATCTTGTACTGGGAATTAAAACATACTGCAGGATGTTTCTGTCTGAATATATATTGGACCGGTTACACGTGCAAAGTCTATATTGACAGGCATTACATAAATTGATAGGCATTCTATAAAAGCAAGCATCTCTTCCATGGGGATTTTACACTCTGATGAAGTCAACAGGGGTTGACGAAAGCTTAGCAATTTTAATAGTAGTTTTAAATAAAATTTTAAATGTTCCAGAGATCGTGATGGCTATCGCTTCTTTATCTATCTATCTATCTATCTATCTATCTATCTATCTATCTATCTATCTATCTATCTATCTATCTATCTATCTATCTATCTATCTATCTATCTATCTCTATCTCTATCTCTATCTCTATCTCTATCTCTATCTCTCTATATCTATATCTATATCTATATCTATATCTATATCTATATCTATATCTATCTATCTATCTATCTATCTATCTATCTATCTATCTATCTATCTATCTATCTATCTATCTATCTATCTATCTATCTCTATCTCTATCTCTATCTCTATCTCTATCTCTATCTCTCTATATCTATATCTATATCTATATCTATATCTATCTATCTATCTATCTATCTATCTATCTATCTATCTATCTATCTATCTATCTATCTATATCTATATCTATATCTATCTATCTATCTATCTATCTATCTATCTATCTATCTATCTATCTATCTATCTATCTATCTCTATCTATCTATCTATCTATCTATCTATCTATCTATCTATCTATCTATCTATCTATCTATCTATCTATCTATCTATCTATCTATCTATCTATCTATATTTCTAGAAGCCATTCCTTAAGAGGGAGAGAATGCTGGACTTTCTGACATAAGGCTGGTGGTGAAAAACATATTGCTTTCTGTGTTGCACTGTGATGATTTAGCATTGGATTAACTTGGAGTGGGAATGGGCACGTGAGAAACCAACCCCTGTTTTCTATAGCCATAGCACACATCCACTGGACTTCTCTGTAGCTCTTAATGAAGTGATGAAGATTTTCCTCTAAGACAGTGGTTTTGGTGTAGTGGTTAAAGGAACTGGACTAGAAATGGGAGACTGTGAGTTCTAGTCCTGCCTCTTACACACAAAACATACTTCAGCAAAGGGTACCATATTATGGTATGGAAACCTGTACCAGCTTCTCTCCATATCTTGTCCTCAAGAAAGGATCTACAGTATATATCAATCCTGGAATAGTTAGGCTGTTTCTTTTGAGTAAAATACATTCTAACCTTCCACCAAATTGAAACAGATATTATCAATGTGCATAATAATAATAATGACTTTTAATTTGCTGAAAGCTGGTTTGGTGTAGTGATTAAGACATCAGGTTAATAAAACAGAGAGCATGAGTCTACTCCTCCCTTAGGCACAAAGCCAGCTGGGTAACCTTGGACCAGTCACTCTTTCTCAGCCGTAGGAAGGAAGCATTGGCAAACCACTTTTGAAAAACCTTGCCAAGAAAACTGCAGAGATTTATCCAGGCAGTCTCTGAGAGTCAGATACAATTGAACAGAAGGGGGGGAAATAGTCATATACCTGATAATACATACTTCGTCTCATAGGAAAAGTTGTGATTTGTATCAGGACAGGATTTCACAGCGTAAGAGTAGCCAGTCTATAAATTGACTAATGATTTCTTCAATTTATGACTAATTGAGGAGATAATTATTTATAACTAATGAGCAAATAAACCAGTTATGGCAAACACACACACACACACACTTGCTTACACCCTTAGAATAATAAAACATAGTTATAAATGCTCTGTTTTTCTCTTACTAATTTGTCACTCATTCAGTGTCTATCACTTGCTCTTGGGTGCATGGGTGCTCAGGGAGGGGTAGCACCTCTGGTGTAGGGGCATGTCATGTCCTTTTACGGCAGCTCATTTTAGGGCAACTTTTAGGGCAGCTCGTTCACCTTTGGTCCCCACCTGTCACTCAGCTCTCACCTGTGGCTCCTAGCAGCTGTAGAATGTGCAGCGGCCACACCCCGGGCAACAGTTTCGACAGGCTGGCCAAATCAGGTTGAGAGTAGCCGGTGGGTCATTGACCTTCAGTGAGATAGGGACTTGTCTATCCCGAGCATGTGAAGACAGATTCAGGTGGACTGAGCGGATGAAACCTACTAGAATAGGACAACGGTCATGAAGGCGGTCTCTGCAAGCGTTGTGGTACGCTAAGAGCACGGCAAGACACGAAAGACGCCCTGGTCAACCACTGCGCCCAGCCCATCTCCAACTGTCTTGACTCCTGTCCTGGTATTTGGAGCAAGATGGAATCTGGGAAGAGAGAGTGAGGCTGACTATGTGCACATCTCCCTCACTTTAATCCAATTCACGCGCAAGTTTTGACATCCCCCGATGTCAAGGTCCTCTTCGAACACGATGGACGAACATCATCATCACTTGCTCTTGGACAGATGATTTCCAAGAAAGTTTTCAACATAAATATCCATTGATTTCATTATTAATTATAACTGGATTCACAAATCCCACTATGTCTGACATTTCCTTCCGCTTACTGTAGGAATTATTTTAATATTTAAAACTGAACATGACTTTGTTAGAACTCTGATATTAAAACCAAGCATTTCAGCCTTTAAAAACAAATTACTATGTATGTAGAATTGTACTTTATTGAAAAATAGATTGATTTTGTAATTGATGGAAGCAATCCATTCATTTGTCACTCAATAGCAACAACAAAGAGTAGAACCTGCATTCTGTTAAAATGATTGGCTTAAATTCCATTAAACTTACATTATTTTTGTATATAAGTGCAGAGAAAACTATAGGTTTAGAAAAAATGTAAAAGAAAATAATTTGAAATTTATCTCTTACAAAGCTTTAAGATCCTGACCTTAATATAGCAATAACAGTTCATTTCTTGCAATACAATTATTGCCAAGGGAAAAATAATGAATGAAAAATATTCTGGGTATTCCAAACAGAAAATCACATATTCTTTTAGAAGAGTACAATACTTTGCATTTGTAAAAGTTAGCTGGCTTTATATAGCATCTTTCATTTTCTTTTAGTATTACTTTTTATAATTTAATTATAATTCCGTAATTATATTTATTTTCTATATCATGTCTTGCTTATTATGAAAATAATTTCTAGATTAAGTTGGAGAGTTTATAGAAAAATTCTACATGTTGTTATCTGTGCTGGCAATGGCAAAATGATTACTCATTTTGATCCAATATTTTGACAACTAAATTAATATTAATATGGTTTTACTTTCTATTTTTCCCCAGGTTTTTATAAAATTGTGCAACTTAAGACATAATTTCTTTTTTTTTCAATTAGCAAAGTAATTTTTAAAAGATTACTTATTTCTCAACAAAAGTGTTTTAGACAGAAATGTTTCAATTTTTATGATTAGAAATGTAGTTTCATGTACTACAAAACTATGCAGTAATAAGGTCTCACGTAATTTTAATTTGTTTCTGTTCTCTTTTCTTTTTCAGAATGTTGTTGGTATTTTTAAATAATATTGTTTTTTAAATTATATATAAATATAATTAGTATTTTTCCTTGTCTAGTACATTGTTCAAACTTATTTCCATAATTGTTTTCTTAAAATGTAACACTACTAGGCTACACCGAACATTATTTCTACAAAATTTCCTTTTGTTCAAAGAATTCAGGGCATTGGATAGTTATTATCTAATCAGGCCATATTAGAAATCTATTTTAAAATAGTTTTCAAAAGGGTAGAAATTAGAATTATAGGAACTGTTAGCAAACCTTCATTTCAAATGAGTCATCATGTGACAATCTAGGATCTAAACAGCTTAGGAAATGTTATTAAAAACCAGAAAAAGAAAAAAAGAAACCTTTACACTGAATCTACCAAAACTGAATTATCTTTTACTGCTTTCAAGAACTATAGACAATCTTTAGCTTAAATTTGGATTGGTAGTTACAAATTTTTGAAAAGTCAGTTCTCCCCGTATTTGTGTAAATAAAAAGAAAAATACTTTTTATTGGATCATTCAGGATCACATATGGAATTTGAGAGAAAGTGGCTACACGATTATGGAGCCAATCATAAAAGAACTTTTTGCCAGAGATAAATAAGTGAGGTTGTTTCCTGATGCTGGCATGCAGATAATAAAACCAGAGCATCTTCTATAGTACTTCCCACTCAATGTTTCTTGTTGTCTCCCCTCACTCCCAAATAAGGACTCACATTTCCAACAATATGTTGAGCTGCAAATCCTCATCAGAATGGCAAATTTTCAGAGGGCCATCAGCAGACTCTTGCATTTTTTTTTTTGAAATTTTATGATAAATATAACTTTAATTGCCACTTCTGGGTTGTGTGCACACACACATACAGACTTTTTTTTAAAGCACCTCATTTCAGTGCTTGAACATTATGAAGAGAATATTTTGGTTCCCTCTAAGATATATGCTGCTGAAATGGTACTGGAAGGCTGATAATAATGCCTTATAAGACTGTGATCTGTGCTGTTGTGTGTGGATTTTTTAACACGATGTTTAAACCTCCAAAGTTGTAAATCTGTCTCTTTTCACAGGCCCTGCATTCACTCAAAATAATTTTCCAGAGTAGCAAATAAATATAAGTGCCCATTGGAAAAAAGATTGAAACATTTGCTGCACCTGCTCGACATGGAGCCCCATCAATGCTGTTGCTAACCACTGAACATCAATCATAGCACACTTGAAATAGGGCATGTCATAGCAGACAGAGCCTGTCATGCCTGGGTTCAACTTCTTCTGAATTATAAGAGCAACCGGCTTCTAAATCTCTGCAAAGAGAAGTTTACTAATCTTTGAAAAAAAGAAAATCATGACAATAATTCTCCAAGTCTCTTACTCTCACAGTCTAGATTTTAGAATCCCTCTTTTGTATTTTAAATCTAACCTCAGCCACGTTTAATTTCTTGCTTTTTGTTTGCTTGTTTCTTTAAAGTTTCTTTAGAATACTCCTAACAGCTAAGGTCACAATGAAGAATGAGTCATTTTTTAAAATTGTTAGAACAATAGTGTATATTCATACCACAATTATTCAGTTGCTCTGTTATTATGTAGAAATTCCAGTGGAATTTTAATATAGAGGTTAATGATGATAGCACAAAAAGAATAGGATCAAGAGTTTTGGGAGAGAATTTGAGAAGAACTTCCTGGTTTGGTTTGACTTTTATAAAAACAATATTGCTAAAATTATATTTAGCCTATTTTAAAGTGCATTAAAATATGTGCTGTCTGCAAATTGCCATCGGAGAGGGGCTCTGGAAAAAATGAAAATGAGATTCAGAGGCTGCCAATGGCCTTTTGCATTCCACGTTGCCCATCCCTACACTATTCCTTAAACTAAATATAAGTATTTATTTTATTTTATTTATTTGGCTTTTCTTATATGCCGCCCAACTCCCGAGGGACTCAGGGCGGCGTACAACACAAGGAAAATACAAGAAATAACCAATAAACAGAATTAAAAACATAATATAAAAATTAAAAATTACAGTATAAAAAAACAACCATTCAACAACCAAACATACCCGGGGGAGAGTTCAGCTGGAATTACGCTCTGCCCCCTGCCTGCAGGAAAAGCCACATCTTAATGGCTTTTCGGAAGGCCAGCAGGGTGGGGATAGTTCGGGTCTCTGGAGGAAGTTGGTTCCAGAGCGCGGGGCCTGCCACAGAGAAGGCCCTCCCCCTAGGACCCGCCAGCCGGCATTGCTTGGCTGACGGGAGCTGGAGGAGGCCAACTCTGTGGGCCCTAACCGGTCGAAGGGAAGTATGAGGCAGAATGCGGTCCCGGAGATAACCTGGTCCTAAGCCATGAAGGGCTTTAAAGATGATGATCAACACCTTGAATTGGACCTGGAGACTAATGGGCAACCAATGCAGCTGGCGGAGTATAGGTGTCACGTGGGTGTACCTTGGTACACCCACCACAGCACGCGCAGCCGCATTTTGTACCAGTTGGAGTCTCCGGATACTCTTCAAGGGTAGCCCCATGTAGAGCGCGTTGCAGTAGTCCAAACGGGAGGTGACAAGGGCGTGAGTGACCGTGAGTAGAGCCTCCTTCTCCAAATATGGCCGCAACTGGTGCACAAGGCGAACCTGTGCAAAGGCCCCCCTAGCCACAGCAGTAAGATGATGCTCCAATTTTAGCTGTGGATCTAGGAGGACCCCCAAGTTGCGGACCTGGTCCGAGGGAGTCAGTTTCGCTCCCTCGAGAACCAAGGAGGGACAGTTGTCGTAGTCCTTAGGAGGCAATATCCAAAGCCACTCAGTCTTGTCAGGGTTGAGTCTGAGTCTGTTCCTCCCCATCCAGATCCTAACGTCGTCCAGGCACCGGCACATTACATCAACTGCCGTACTGAAGTCAGACGGGGTGGTGATGTACAGCTGGGTGTCATCAGCGTACTGGTGGAAACGCACCCCATGTCTGCGGATGATCTCACCCAGCGGTTTCATGTAAATGTTAAACAGGATGGGCGAGAGAACCGACCCCTGAGGCACCCCGCATAACAGGGGCCTAGGGGAGGATCTCTGCCCTCCTGTTAACACCGACTGCATCCTATTGGCGAGATAAGAGGAGAACCACCGTAAAACGGTGCCTCCCACTCCCAACTCGCCGAGACGATGCAGAAGGATACCATGGTCGATGGTATCGAAAGCCGCTGAGAGGTCAAGTAGCACCAGGATAGAGGAATTTCCCCCATCCCGGGCCCGCCAGAGATCATCTATCAGAGCGACCAAGGCAGTTTCTGTACTGTACCCGCGCCTGAAACCCGACTGATAGGCATCTAGATGTTCTGTTTCATCCAGAAGTCGCAGAAGTTGAGTAGCCACCACCTTCTCCACAACTTTCCCTAAAAAAGGTAAGTTGGAGACCGGACGATAGTTCTTCAAGTCAGCTGGATCCAGGGAAGGCTTCTTCAGGAGGGGTCTCACCACTGCAGTTTTTAGCGACTGCGGTACGGATCCCTCCTCCAAAGAAGTGATGACCACCGCCCGGATCCAGCCGCATGTCACCTCCCTGCTGGCCGAGACCAACCAGGAGGGGCACGGGTCCAATAAACAGGTGGAGGCCCCCATCACCCCCATGGCTCTGTCCACATCCTCAGGAGAAACAGGCCCAAACTCCTCCCACAATGGTGGACTAAGACTAGCCCCCGTCAACTCCATGGACTCTGCCCAGCCAGAGTCCAGGTTCGACCGGATCCGAGCGACTTTATCCGACAGAAACTCTGTGAATTCCTCAGCTCTACCTTGCAAGTGTTCCTCGCTCCCCCCTTTAGCAAGGAGGGAGCGAGTCACCCTAAACAAGGCGGCTGGGCGAGAATCTGCGGACGCAATAAGAGCGGAAAAATAAGATCGTTTTGCCGCCCTTATCGCCACTAAATAAGATCTGATGTAAATTCTTAATAGTGTTCGATCGGATTCGGTCTTGCTGGACCTCCAGCGGCGCTCCAGACGTCTCTTCTGGCGTTTCATCTCCCGGAGCTCCTCGGTAAACCAGGGAGCTTTTCGGGATCCACTGCCACGGAGAGGTCGCAAAGGCGCAATTCGGTCTAAAGCCCCTGATGCTGCGGTGTTCCAAGCATCCACCAGGGAGTCAGCCGAGTTGCGTACCAGGGTTTCAGGTATTTCCCCAAGTTCCCTCTGGAATCCTTCCGGCTCCATTAGGCGCCTGGGGCGGAACCACCTAGTCGGTCCCGCCTCCCTGCG
This sequence comes from Diadophis punctatus similis, assembly GCA_023053685.1. NCBI lineage: Eukaryota > Metazoa > Chordata > Lepidosauria > Squamata > Dipsadidae > Diadophis > Diadophis punctatus. Next base: position 126,863,648 of record JALIGW010000003.1, read on the forward strand.
GGGGAGGAATGGAACTGCGAAATCCAACCTCAGTAGGAAATGATCTGACCATGACAGAGGGGTGATGACTATGCAAATACCATAGCAAATTACTATTCAAAATCACATAGTTGTTAGTCTGCAAACATTTGTCTGATAAAGGCATTTTTTTAAAAAAATCATCCTCCCCTTCCCCCTCCATTTTCCCCAAAACAATATTTTACTTGATATTGTTGCACTGCAAAGGGGCAATTGATACAAGTAAAACTCTCCCGAATATATTTGTATTTGTATTTGTTTATTTGTCAAGCATATATGATTATAAGCAAAGTATAAACAGTAGAACATGAGTGAATATATATGTAATAGTACAAGCATGAATAAGAGTAAAAGAGGTATGAATATATGGGTACATTAGGACAGGAACGGTAGGCATGATTGTGCGCTTATGCACGCCCCTTACCGACCTCTTAGGAATGGGGTGAGGTCGATGGTAGATAATCCGATGTTGAAATTTTTGGGGTTAGGGGAAGAAACTACTGAGTCAGGTAAAGTGTTCCAGGCATTGACCACTCTGTTGTTGAAGTCGAATTTTTTGCAATCAAGTTTGGAGCGGTTTACATTAAGTTTGTATCTATTGTGAGCTCATGTATTATTGCGGTTGAAGCTGAAGTAGTCGTTAACAGGTAGGACATTGTGGCAGATAATTTTGTGAGCTACACTTAGGACAGATCGAAGGCGGCGTAGTTCTAAATTATCATGTCCCAAAATTTCAAGTCTGGTTTCGTAAGGTATTCTGTTGTGAACAGAGGAATGTAATACTCTTCTTGTGAAGTATCTCTGGACATTCTCAATTGTGCTAATGATGTATTTCTTCAAGGATTCTAAGTGCATTAGAGTTACACATACCGCAGAGTTGGGAGAACAAATTCATCACCATTGAGCAGAGCTGACTTTCAAGTTGTCCTTCAGGTGTGGCAGTTTGTGATTTGAAACAAGTGCCACTTCCTGGATGTCTTCTATTTTTTATGGCTCCTGGTGCACATCAATAATATGAATTCCATTTTAATTCTTCTGTAAGGGATTTTATTTATAGAGCAATTTTCACTGCAGTGTCTTGTCCCTGTGTAATGATTGCCAACTCAGGCTGCAGTTAAAGTTTACAGCTTAGGTCTTCTCTCAAGGTACAATATGGATATTACTTTTCCCCCAAAAAAGTAATTTAAAATACTAAGTAGTGGTCACACACTAAGTGCTTGAAAGCTTATTCAATCAGGACTTAGTACTCTGCATAAGTGAAGGAAAATATCATTTGCTCTCAACATTTTCTGATGAACTAAACTTAATCAAATTTGCCAAGGAGCGTGTATCTCTATGTTTTGTCCATAAACAATCATGCACGTAGCAGTCCATGAAGAAGGAAAATCTGCTTTTTTTTCAGAATCAAACCCAACCAGACTGTTTTTCCCAAGAATGCCCAATCTACTCTTATGTTAAAAATTGAGAATAGTTGATGGGGTTAGTGCTAGAGCCCACTGTAACAACATTGCTAAGAAGGCTCTGAGAGTTGTTAATCTAATCTTGCGAATCTTCTTCTCTGGCAATATTACACTGCTAACCAGAACATACAAAACATTTGTTAGACCAATTCTGGAATACAGCTCACCTGTCTGGAACCCGCACTACGTATTGGACATAAATACAATTGAGAGAGTTCAGAAATACTTCACAAGAAGAGTCCTCCACTCTTCTACTCGCAACAGAATTCCTTATTCCACCAGACTTGAAATTTTAGGCTTAGACAACTTAGAGCTACGTCGCCTTCGATCTGATCTAACTGTAGTTCATAAAATCATCTGCCACAATGTCCTACCTGTCAATAAATACTTCAGCTTCAACCGCAACAATACAAGAGCACACAATAGATTCAAACTTAATGTAAACCGCTCCAAACTCGACTGCAGAAAATACGACTTCAGCAACAGAGTGATCAATGCCTGGAATGCATTACCTGACTCTGTGGTTTCTTCCCCAAACCCCCAAAACTTTAACCTTAGACTGTCTACAGTAGACCTCTCCCCATTTCTAAGAGGTCTGTAAGAGGAGTGCATAAGCGCACCACTGTGCTACCGTCCCTGTCCTACTGTCCTATTGTCCTCGTTTATCAGTACTTTTTACTTACGATATGTTTATACAAACAACTATTATCCTGTACATGTTTGACAAATAAATTAAATAAATAAATGGATAAATTGACTGCTTTGATCAAGGAAAAAACCCAAAAACAAATACCTTTGTTTCTATCTGGAAACCACTTCTGGACTTTGTGCTTGAGGTAGAAAAAAAATGAAAATTACACTTTGATTTTGGGCTTTGCCGATTAGATATGGTATTATGTTTAAATTACTATGTAAAACTAAGAAGTTGTAGTTTGATGTTATTACCCAATTTTACTCCACCAAAGGGAGTTAGAAGCCAATGCCCTTTCTTTCTTTCCCACCTTCTTTTCCACACTTTTCCCTTTCCCTTCCCCATTTCTCCTTTTTGCTTTTGTATTTTTTTGTATATCATAAATTCATTTAAAAATGTTATAAACAAAAACTAATAAAGACATTGAAAAGATGTGATTTTAAATTTAAAAAAATTGAGAATGCCATGATATGACATATATGGTATTTGATAGCTTGCCAAATGCTAAACTCTAGCAACATATTTTCATATAAAAATAAGAAAAATAAAAAAACACAACCTTAACAAATAGCACAAAGTATTAAAGTATACAAATTTAACCATTTAATTACAACAGAAGTACAGTAATTAAAATAGTCTGGTATGTACATTGCTAACATAATCTACTTAAGCCCCAAATAAAGCAAAATAATCAAGCCTATACTGGATGGCTGAGTCAAGAGGAGATGTTTGAATTCAAACAGAGATTTGTGACGGCTGATGGTTCACTTTTTATGTGTCTTATATTGATAAACATCAAGAATCTACAGAGGCTTATTTGAGCCAGATTGTTAAAGAGTGTGCAGATCGACCCCTGAGTTATCAGGGACATGCGCAGAGAAATGGGGAATTTCAGCGTGGCAACCAGTGGATAGGAGTAATGATCCAGTCACAAACAGATTCATTAAAGTGTATAAAATAGTTTACTTTTAGATAAATAGCACAGTCCAATTAAACCGTCCAGGTCATTCACGTTCAGTCAGTCAATATCAAGAAGTACAATAATCTTCTTACCAGCCTGTCTTTGTCTTAAACATCAAACAAAGATTACAGCTTACAAACACTTCAATACTTTCAGAGAGTAACAGAGCTTCACACAGAGCTCCCTATCAGACACAAAGTCAGTCACGAATGAATCAGCATTCCGGAGCACAGCAGCTCCCAACTACGATCTATGGCTCCCTCTTATGGCAAACTTGAAACACCACAGCCAATCAGAATACAGCAGTACATTTAAAGTTATAGTACTTAAATATATACTAACATAGATTGATGGCTTGTTTATATATTAACAACCCAACCGTTTGAACATAGTCCTAACACAGATGATATAAAAATTTGAAGCATGGACAAATTCTTATAAACCTAAGAATTCTTAAATAGTTATTCCCATTAATTAATTCAATGACTCCTCTGTTCTTTCAAAGCTGTTTCTAGGAGTCCAGTTCTCTATATAGCCAATATGTCTATATAGAGAACTGACAGTAATGGAATGGATTCCAACAAGAAGCAGAAATTTGGTGGGGGAGAAGTATTGATTTGGAATAAAAATCTTATCACTGAAATTATACATTTCCCTAATTTTTGAAGATGAGGGGTGTGTTGCCTAAATAACTGAGGGGAACATCACTGCCTCTTCAGTAACCTCTAAAAATCCACACCTTGAACCCCATATTTAAAAGCAGAAGCAAATGATATGTTTCCAGTATGCTATTGGTAATCAACTCAGTTATTTGCATTTTATGCAAATAAGTTTGGTTTCGTAATTGGTTTTTAATTAAATTCATATTATTTCAGTTTAATTGGAAAATTCATGGCACCACTGACTTCTAATATTGTCTACTTGGGAAGTAATATTAGAGCTGAATATAAGAAATACACAAACTCTTGACATTCAGAATATTGGATAGGGGATAGGCAGGTTGAACAAGAACATTATGTAAAAAATAAAGAGAACCTCACAGCGAGCTGATGTGGAAATTAACATTTGTGTATAATCTCAACAGTTCACTAGCAGTACAAATTGGATCAACAAGGAATTCATTTATTAGGGTATAATTTCTTCTCAAGCAGCTGAGAGGATAACATTTTTCTCTGGTTTTGTATTAATTGGAGTATTTTGCCTGCTTTCTTGTAGTACAAATGCAAAGAAAATTGGGGAAAAGTGCAAGGTCTGATGGCAAAGATCACCTTAAGAGTCTGGAAGGTTATACAATGGCCCCAAGTAAGAGGCTTTGTCATAATTTAATATATCACCAAAGTACTACAGCCTTGGATTTCCAATTAGCAAACACCTGTTTTAAAATAGGCAAAATCCAATGCTCCCTGGGCAGGTGCTGAGATATGAATGCATTATTCAATAAAAACATGTTTGGTCTCACTTCACATACTGCTGTTTAAATATGCATCCTGAAATGATAGATTCATCAGTTTTCTACAATGGACCAAACAGCAGCTTTGGGCAAAGAATTTTCCAGGGAGAATATGGTTCAATACTTTCCCTAACAACTCAAACATAATTAGAGACCCAATACTGTTTATTAAAAGATATTAAGATATTAAATTGTCTACTGTTTTTCTTGTAAGTTGCTATGTCCAGTTCTAATGAGTTTATTTTTTGTGAATATGTCCAGTTTGATTTTGCACATATACACACAGAGAAAGAGAGAGCGTGAGAGAAAATCTATGCATCTATGGTATAGCTTGATCAAAGCACAGGCATTTTGGTGATCAATTCTGCACCGTTTTTCTAAATGATTTCCCCTCAATACCATACCTTTTGTATAATATTTACATGAACGTTTGCATGTATTTATTTATTTGTAATTTAAATTTCTAGGTCTGCCAATCATCCATATCTCTCAACAGCATGCAAAGATTAAAATTGAGAACCAATACTTTAAAGCAACTATCAAAAGACATGCATGAAGAGGAGTGGTGAAATAATGAAATGATTGAATTATCATCTACTTTAGCCTCTATTATTATTATTATTATTATTATTATTATTATTATTATTATTATTATTATTATTATTATTATTATTATTATTATTATTATTATTATTATTATTGTTGTTGTTGTTGTTGTTGTTGTTGTTGTTGTTGTTGTTGTTGTTGTCGTCATCGTCGTTGTCGTTGTCGTTGTCATTGTCATTGTCATTATTATCTCTTTTATTCATTAAACATGAAACTCAGTCAACTGAACATTTTAAAAAGTGTCACAAATACCACTGGTGTTAAGGGTCGATATGGGTTCCTGCCAGCATCCTAGGTATCAACCAAGTATCTTCTTAAAATATATGATGTTCCGAGTAGTGCAGTTTTTTGCAGTTCCGCTGGTGTTATTGAAGGAAGCTGCAATTTCTTGATGTGTTTTGTGAAATTCTTGGATGTGGTACCAAGTGCCCCGATGACAACATCATCATCATCATCATCACCACCATCATCATCATCATCATCATCATCATCATCATCATCATCAAACACGTACAAGATAGCAGGTATAGTATAAACATAAATATGAACATAGTAAATGGGAACAAAAAAGTGGAGACAGTAGGACAGGGACGGTAGGCACGCTGGTGCACTTTTGCAAGCCCCTTACAAGACCTCTTAGGAATGGGTTGAGGTCAACAGTAGACAGTCTAAGGTTAAAGTTATGGGGGCTTGGGGATGTAACAACAGAGTCAGGTAGTGCATTCCAGGCATTGACCACTCTGTTACTGAAGTGGTATTTTCCGCAATCAAGTTTGGAGTGGTTTATCTTGAGTTTGAATCTATTGTGAGCTCGTGTATTATTGCGGTTGAAGCTGAAGTAGTCATTAACAGGTAGTAAGTTGTAGCGGACAATTTTGTGTGCTACGTTTAGGTCCTGGGAATTGTCCTGCAAAATGTGGAAAAGAGCATATTTCAAATGATAACTAAGGTTAGATTTATGTAATAGTTCCTTAATGCAAAATAATCGCCCCCATTCCTTTTTATAAGGTTTGACTTGAATTCTAGTATGTGAATATCTCTCTCTCTCTCTCTCCCTCTCTCCCTCTCTCTCTCTCTCTCTCTCTCTCTCTCTCTCTCTCTCTCTCCCTCCCTCCCTCCCTCTCCCTCTCTCCCTCTCTCCCTCTCTCCCTCTCTCCCTCTCCCTCTCCCCCTCCCCCCTCTCTCTCCCTCCCTCCCTCCCTAAGGCCAAGATATAATCAAGTCCTTTTGTTTTTATTTTTTGCTTAGGCAGATCTCGTTTCTTAAAATGTAACCTTTTGTTTGGGAAGTGCATTCTCTGAGATGGAACAGAAGTGATAGAAATGGAAATTAACACTATTTCACCTGGGCATTATTTTCTGAACCTGAGTGTTATCTTAGATTGTTATTCCAGTGGAATTATTACGAAAACAGCCAGTGAGCAGAATGTAACTTGAAGTGCAGGTAACCATGGAAAATATCAGGCTCTAGTGCTGTAGCCTAATACTTTGACATAGCATACGATGGATGTATAAACCCTATTTCAGATTAAGCACTTTTGTGAATCCCCTCCATTTCAAAAAGATAGTTAAGCATGGATTAAATTCATATATAAATAAGGACATAAAGTTGCTCCCATTCATATTTGCTTGAAAATCATTTCCCCTCAGGACTTACATGGTAGCCTTAACCATAGCTGTCAGGGAGTAAGCCCCACAGATAGATTTTCGGGGTAAACATTAATAGTCTGCATATTGATACACTAAGAATGTCCTAAATATTAATTGAATCATCACAAAAATTTAGAACTGTTTCATCACAGCCCAAAGTTGTTTTCCAGAGCAATTTTCATTGCTGACCTAGGGCAGTGATGGTAAACCTTTTTTTGCCCGGCTGCCAAAGGGGTGTGTGTGTGCGTGATAGTGTGCGCATGCCTACCCACACCCATAATGCAATGCCCTCCCCTGTGTATGCGTGCACAACCCGCCCGGTGCTGCCTCCCCCGCGCATGCGCGTAGGCCTCACTAAAGCCTCCGGACTTCAGGTAGGCCCGTTGGGCCATTTATTCCCCTCCCCAGGCTTCAGGAAAGCCTCCGGAGCCTGTGGATGGAAAAAAAATGCCCAATGGGCCTACCGGAAGTTAGCCCATTGGTCCTTTTTTTGCTCTCCCCAGGCTTCAGGCGGCTTTCCTGAAGCCTGGGGAGGGCGAAAAAAGGCCCAATGAGCCTACTGGAAGTTTGTTTCTGAACTTCTGGTAGGCCCGTTGGGCTATTTTTGGCCTCCACAGGCTCTGGAGGCTTTCCTGAAGCCTGGGGAGGGTGAAAATGGCCTTCCCCTGCCCTCCCGAAGGCCAAAAAACCACCTGGCCAGCACACACATGTGCACTGGAGTTGACATAGGGCAACTCCTCAAGTGCCCTCAGATATGCTCCGCGTGCCACCTGTGGCACGCATGCCATAGGTTCGCCATCATGGACCTAGAGAATATTGTTCACTAAGTGGAGAAGAATTTACTTCCTAAGAAAACCTTTTTAAGATTGTGCTATATGTCAACTTTTAGTATCCATACTTCTGCCAAAAAAGAGAGATGCAAAGAGAAGTTTCTATCGTGAGTTTGAAAATATAAATATCCCCATGTTTTTGTGTTTGCAAGCATTTGGTGAGTGGTTACTTGACCCTTTAGGCCTATTGAAATGTCAGTTATTCAGTGACTGAATAATGCATTGGCACGTATGTGTCCTCTTTTCAAAAGCTTTCCCCCAAATATGAATTATTATGAATGATTGATTGATTTTTCATAATTTCACACAGATACCCTCCACCTATTTTATACATGCAAACAAACCTTGTTCATCATTTTCATTTTTCTGCTGTAGCTTTTAGAGAGAGTGATGTTAGAGAGCATAAAAAATATGAGTGGGCAGAAGTAACTTGTTTGTAGATGAATAAGCAACCTTTTATCACAATGTATATCCTAATAGGCAGGCATCTGTGGAATTTTATCACCTATCATGAGTCCTTTAGTACTGAAAGCTTTGTCTGACTTAAAAGTGAAATGTAGAATTACCTTGACATCTGAGCCTAAACAGGTAATAGAATAAAGGCAAACATTCCAAATTGTATACTGCAATCCAACTTTCTGAGTTAATTAGAACACAGTTTATAGACACAATAATAATTTTTCATTAAATCTGTCTAAAACTAAACTCCTATTACCAACTATATTGGAGTGAATAGACTCGGCAGAACTTACACCCAAGTAGCAGGGGTGAAATGCTACCGATTCGGCCCAGTTCAGGTTTACCGGTAACGGCGGCCGCCAGTGGTTTGGTGAACTGGTAGCGGCGGCAGCTCGCGGCTCTGCCCACCCACCCAGATGCTGCCATTTTCTTTTTTTTACCCTCTACACATGCGCAAAGCCTTCTGTGCATGTGCAGATGGTGAAAAAGAGCACATGACAATGGCACACGCACGCGCAAATCACGCACTTCCAAAACAGTAGGGAAGGTAAGTAGATTTCACCACTGCCGAGTAGGTATATATAAGTGTGAGTACATAAAGATGAACTAATTGGAACCCAAAAGGTGATGTAGACTATTTCACATGACAATGATCCTTTTCCTCGTTCTATCTGTCTATGGAGATTCTCAATCATCCAGGTCATGGTTGTCCCAAAGGTGCTTTACAGAAGGCAATTGGACTTTCTTGGTTTTTTTTCCTTGAAAATGTTTTACTTCTCATCCAAGAAGCTTCTTTAGAATTGAGAAGTGAAATGTTTTCAAAGGAAAAAACAAGAAAGTCCAGTTGCCTTTTCTAAAGCACCTTTGGGATTGTTGGCTCCATCCCTTCTCAAAAAAAAAAAAAGTACACTACAGTACAAATGAATGTGGTTGAATAGTCAGAGCAAAATGAATGAAGACTGTTTAAATCTTTATTCCAATGCTTTCTCATTCATGATTATTTATTAGGCCAACATGAACAAATGTCTGGGTTTTGGTACACCATCTGGTGAACTAAACTGTTGCTGAGATGCCTGGATAAAATAGAACCCAGTTTTTACTTCCTCCAAACACCTCCCTAGTGCAATTCCATTTGTGCAATGGCACAATTTGTGAAAAAAAGACAACTTTTTAAACATTTTTCCAAGAACTATGAAGAAGTGGCCTTTCACTATTAGATAATATCTGATTTATTGACTAAACCCAAAATATTAAAGAGGGAGCAGTTTCCTTGACTGTGCAAAACAACATTCTCCCCAATGGGCTTGTTTCCATTTCTTCTCTACATTTTATAAAACTAAGGTGATTCCAGAAAAGAAGATAAATTGGCTGACCAATGATCCTCTAAGTAGAAGGAGCCCTTCTGATCTCTTTCTCACATTCTCTCTGCAATGGTTGAAAATATGCAGAAACGCAGGTTCGTTTTCACATATTAATCTTACAAAGTCCACATGTCAGCGGTGGGTTGCTCCCGGTTCAGACCGGTTCTTAGAACCAGTAGCGCCGGCGGTGGGAGGCTCCGCCCACCTGCCTGGGACGCTTCTGCGCATGTGCAGAAGCTTCTGCACCTGCGGAGAAGTTTCACGTGCATGCGCAAGCGCACGTGTGAACCGCTGGCAAAATATTTTACAACCCACCACTGCCACACATGATTTTATCTGGAATTCTGTTGTCTGATTTATTCCTTTTTTTCCAACAAGGAAAGGAGACCACTCTGTGTGTACTTAGATATGTGGCTTTATGAGTTTACTAAGTCTCATAAAATGTTACCTGTGTAAAAGATAACACAATGCAGAGCTGCCTTTTATATTTTGAAAGTATTATTTTTATTTTATTTTATTTATTTAAATAGATTTGTATGCTGCCCAACTCCCAGGGGACTCTGGGCGGCTAATAACATGTCAAATCCATTATTAAAATATAAAATCACATAGCAGTTAAAAATTATAAAAGTTAAAAAACATCCAACATTCATGACCAGGGGGGAGACCCAAATATAATCTGATTGGTCTCACTTTCACCCCGCCTGCCGGAAGAGCCAAGTTTTTATTGCTTTACAGAAGGCCAGCAGGGTGCGGATAGTCCTGATCTCTGGAGGGAGTTGGTTCCAGAGGGAGGGAGCTCCCACAGAGAAGGCTCTCTCCCTCGGCCCCGCCAACTGGCATTGCTTGGTCGATGGGACCTGGAGGAGACCAACTCTGTGGGACCTAACCAGTCGTAGGGAGGTATGCGGCAGGATGCGGCCCCGAAGGTAACCTGGCCCTGAGCCATGTAGGGCTTTAAAGGTCAAAGCCTTTACAGGTCAAAGTAGCACCAAGTTTAGTAAGTTTTATATTTTGAAGTTTTTGGTAGGAAGATCCAAAGTACCTTTCTTTTTATTCGCCTAGTTTTAAACTGAATGGAAATGTCCCTGGTAAAAGGACCTCCAAACCTCCAAACAAGACAGATGTTGGTGTGTTAGGAGGTTCAGTTTGAGTAGTGGTAACTTATCATATATAACATTTTGTATAAAATTCTTGGAAGAAGAGAGCTGCCAGCTATGATTGAAATTACTTCCCCCACCCAGTTTGTTACAATCAACTTGAATCAATCACATTTTGGGCTTTTTTTTCTCCTCCTGAGCTGAAATACTATCCGCCAACCTTGACATGGCAGAAAACTGCCTGCGTGATGTTGACATCCCATTGCCAATGCCCGTTTCAAGTTCACTACAGTTATTGACTCCCCTCCAAGATAATGAATTACAAAGCTTAACAGATGTTGTACACTTGCGATTGCCCTTGGACAGTATTGAAATAAGGAGAAAGCACTTCAGCTAAGGACAACTTAAGTCTGCCTCACTCGTGGACGATACATAAGAGGAAAGCAATGTCATGGGGAAACAGCGAGGAGAGAAAAAAATGATGTTGCAAGGGCCAGTTTGAGCTGTGATTAGGTGCAAGTGGTAAAATATCTCTCAGGCTAACAGGTATATTGCAATGATAAAGGGCTCTGTTTTCATGTTCAAATGTTAATCCCACGAGGTTTCCCAAAAAGAGAGAAGTATCTTGATAAAAAAAATTCGAGCTATTGTGAACTACCCATTATATGGAAACTTTTAAGAAAACCAATGTGGTTAAATAATGGTTAAAATATTGGACCAGGAAACTCACAATGAACCATGGATATTCACCAAATGTGTATAGGCTGGTTACCATTGTAAAATTTTGTCTAGTAGGTTATCGCCTACTAAAAGATTTCTAAAAGTCTACAGATAAGATAAAAGAGCACTGAAGGAAAACTTAAAATGAAAAATAATTACTTAAGTCTTGTTTTATATGCCTGACTGATAGAAAATATGGGTATAATGTTAACTGCTGAATAATAATACAAACTCTGTAAGCCTGTAAAAATGTGTTTATTTTTCTGGGATTCTCCTATCTTTTTTCTCGAAGTCTCCTATAAACTTTGGAATATGTGTAAAGAAGAGCAACTAAGATGATTAAAGGCCTGGAGACTAAAGCATATGAAGAAAGGTTGAAGGATTTGGGTATGGCTAATCTAGAGAAAAGAAGGTGGGACATGATACCAGTATTCCAGTATTTGAGAAGTTGCCACAAAGAGGAGGGAGTCAACTTATTTTCCAAAGCACCAGAGGACAGGACAAAAAACAATGGATGGAAACAAATTAAGGAGAGAAGCAACCTCGAATTAAGGAGAAACTTTCTAACAGTGAGGACAATTAACCAGTGGAACAGTTTGCCTTCAGAAGTTGTGGGTGCTTCATCGCTGGAGGTTTTTAAGAAGAAATTGGGCAGTCACTTGTCAGAAATGGTATAGGCCCGTGATGGCGAACCTATGGCATGCGTGCCACAGGTGGCACGCCAAGCCATATCTGAGGGCACGCGAGGCGTTGCCCTATATCAGCTCCAACGCGCTGGCCAGCTGATTTTTGGCCTTCCAGAGGGTGGGGGGAGGTCATTTTCACCTTCCCCAGGCTTCAGGAAAGCCTCCGGAGCCTGTGGATGGTGAAAAACGGACAAATGGGCCTACCAGAAGTTCGGAAACAAACTTCTGGTAGGCCCATTGGGCCATTTTTCACCCTCCCCAGGCTCCGGAGGCTTTCCTGAAGCCTGGGGAAGGCTAAAAATGGAAGTCTGGAGGATTCAGTGAGCCCTGCATGCATGTGGAGGGGGGCACAGCATGGGGGAGGGTTGTGGGAGCATGCATGGGGGAAGGGCATTGCATTATGGGTGTGGGCATGCGCACGCATGTGCCCTTTTGGCACCCAAGGTTCACCATCACTGGTATAGGCTATCCTGCATGAGTAGGGAGTTGGACTAGAAGACCTCCAAGGTTCCTTCTAGCTCATTTCTGAATTGATTGATTGCTTGCCTATACCTTTGCCTAGAGAGGCACCTTCTTGTACAACAATCCTGTTGAATAAAATTACCTTCTTTTATTCCCTAAATGTGATTTATTGGTGAATACAGTTAAAAACCCATTCCTTCTGCAAATGGACATTTCTACAATATTACTCTCTCATAACCTAATATACCTTACAAATTGCTATTCTAGGAGGGAGATCCCTTGGTCCACATGAGAAAAGGAAGGATACAGATTTAATTCATTAATTCATAATAACTCCGACAAGGTTCTGTTATTTAAAATGACTTCTGCAGGAGAAATGCCAGAGCTAAGATTTCTCCCCTCCCCCCAAGTAGTCAAATAAATCTTATGGGGACAAAGTAAGGAAAAAAAATCAAAGCAAAACTTGTTTTGGTTTGAGTGAGACTAATAAATAGATGCTATCTATAACTATCATCTCAATCTGGAAGAATTTGAAGAAATTAGTATACAGGTAGCAAAGTTGGTGATTCAATTGTGCTGGAAAATATAAACAGAATCAATTTGATAGCAACTGTCAGAGTTTTTAAAAAGGGGGATTCATTTAGAAATTAGAATACATGCAACACTGACTCAAATAAAATGTCAACAGTTACCTATTGGGACAAGAATTACTTAGGTTGCCTTTGCTTAGTAAAGGAATCTATTCAATGTATAATAATAAATTAAACTCAGTAAATACATCTATAACTCTTATAATCTGGAAAACCTGTCCCTTAGAAATCATATCTCATCATCAAGTTTGAGAAAAGAATTAAACTACAGATGATGAAGGATTTCAAACAAAGGTGAAAAAGATGTCACCATCTGCAATGAAAGACATATAAATCAGTGGATAATTGTTATTTAAGCTGCCAATTTTGTTATCCTATGCAACAGACAGGCTGTTGCATGGGATAGGATAGGACAACAGATAGGATAACCTTTTTATCTTTTCTCCCTCCTCTAATTTCTATTTTTCACTTTTAAGTGGCATTTATAACTTCACAGATCCCCACCTTAACAAAATATATCAGCAGCAAAATACCTGCCCCGGGGTGAAATTCGGCAGGTTCTGACAGGTTCTGGAGAACCGGTAGCGGAAATTTTGAGTAATTTGGAGAACCAGCAAATGTCACCTCTGACTGGCCCCAGAGTGGGGTGGGAATGGAGATTTTGCAATATCCTTCTCCCAGGAGTGGGGAGGGAATGGGGATTTTGCAGTATCCTTCCCCTGGAGTGGGGTGAGAATGGAGATTTTGCAGTATCCTTCCCCTGCCATGCCCACCAAGCCATGCCCAAAGAACCGGTAGGGAAAAATTTTGAATTTCACCCCTGATCTCATAGTATAAGAGAATGCCTGCCTACATGCCTACCTGCAAGTCAATGTTTTCTACAGTTTTATTGGCAAAAATTTTGGAAGTAGTTGGCCATGGTTACTTCTTAGGTCTGGCCTAAGCTACGCTTTCCTGCTTTACATATTATATCATTCAGTGAATAGACAATAACGTCTGTTGTTATCAGGATGTTTGATTACCCTGCAGATAAGTGGTTGCTATTGTGAATTCAAGTGCATCACCTGCCTCATATTTCTTCCCCACTACAGTTTGTACATTTATATTGCTTATAAATTTAACAATAACAGTAGCAACAAAATTAAAATGAAGCAATAATCAAAACTGATGCTTTTCATTATGTATGTCTGGCAGGTGTACTTTTAGTATATACAAAAATCACTAGGGAAGGAATGTGAGGTAATGGTTAAGAAGTTAGACTAGGGATATGGAGAGAGGAGGAGGACGATCAATTGACAATGCTATAGCAGTATGTCAAATTGCAGATTGATTGTTGAACAGTGGGAGCTGGACTAAAAGAATTCAAAATAATTTCCAATCCAATGCTATTTGTTTATGTATAATATGAAGGAACTCTTCAAGATATAATTTTGTCTACAAACTAATACATTTGCTCTAAAGATTTCTGATGCTACAATTCCTTTCCCTCTCCTCCCATTCATTTTTTCTCCTTATCTCTCTCTCACACACACTCATTCATATACAATGTGACAACTCAGCAATAAATTTCTCTCTAAAGGGAACAGCCTTATAATTCACACTAATAATCAGGAATCAACCACCATCATTCCACATAACATTTATCTGAAGGCACAACAGCGTTCATACATTTACACCTATTTATTTCCTTTCTTATTTGAGAATAAAATGGAATAAATGTATAAACAGCATTTTTAAAACTCTAATAAAACAATGTCATCATTTATGAGTGATGAAAAAAACAAATTATTATTAATCTTGGGACATATTTATTATATTATCTTAAAAACACTTGGTCTTTAATATGTTGAATTACAGTTCTACATTGTTCCAGTAATTGTGGTCAGTAGATAAGGGTGCTGGGAGTTGTAGTTTGACAGTATCTGAATGCCTACAACCAAATTTTTCTTAAATGACATTTTTAATTTTAGCATGCTTTGGATACATTATTCTTAGTTCTTTGTTTCGATACTAAAGTTGGAGCTCACAAGAAGCTTAAATTTCTGTTGCCATTTAGCTAAATGAAGCAGATTTTTTAAAAAACAAAATGTATTCTGAAAATTACTGCAAAGGTTCATTGCCATTCTATACAACATCTCCTACCTTTAATTTGCTCTGGAAATCTCATTTGCATGATTGCTTGTTATATCCTTTGTCTCAAAATATGTTAAGTGTTACTGTTGATTGGGAAAAAAAAGATTGTTATAGAGCACCATTTTCCCTCAAGTGGCATACGATGCAATCATATATGTCAATGTCAGATACCTTTAGATTTACTCATTCTTTGCTGATGGAAATTTTGTTAACAGTAAACATGAGGATTTGCAGCTTGGTAATTTACCTATTTCCAAGTGCATAAAAGTATTGCTCTCCAATTTGTCATTGGGAAAAGTTAAAAATGCCAACTATGATATTGCCCACGTTGGCAATTCTAATTTCATATACCAGGTTTCCCATTAGGATTACACTTTTATTTGGGGAGGGGTGTGTGAATCAGACACAGGAAACCATTGGACTCAATGAATAAAATTCAATTTAATGTAACTAAAGGCAGTTAAAATTGAAGTAAACAACATACTTATTTAGGAATAAATAAATACACCGGTCATGGTTTCTAACATACACATACCATGGCGAAAATGCCATGCTTCAAAAAGAATCAAAGTGAACATGTCTTATAGAAATTTGAGAAACTATTGGTAAACTATTGGTAAATTTAAGCATTTTAACCTGCTCAATGGTGCATCCATCTAACTTCCAGATTCACTGTTTCAGGCATTTGAAGAAAGTAATTATCTTGGTTTTGGCTAAGTTATTGCTAATGTCTTCTAATCTATTGATGTGCTCCCAAAGCTATTTTAAAACCAATAGAAGCCAAGGACAAAATTACTGTAATACACTGATATGGAGTTGTTTGAGAGGATGAGCTATTTTAAAATGAATAGAAGTCAAGGACAAAATTACTGTCATACACTGATACGGGGTTTTTGAGAGGATGGACGATGGAATTGCTTAATTAGAGTATCAATGAATTTATATAATAGTTAAATAAAGCTGGAGCCAATACATAACTTTGTCTAACTCATCTCTATATTGACATTTCCTTGGTAACATGTACCACATCTGACCTTCAGAGTAGAATTCCCATGTATTTAAATCAGAGGAAGCAAGTGTTTGCTATTGTAAATTATTTAAGTTTATACCGCAGTTTAGATCTAATTACTGTGTCAAAAGCAAATATAAAATTAACAAATTCTGCAAAAGCATGTCTGTGGGCATACTTTTCTGCCAAATTCTATAGCTGCTAAGCATGGTGTAATGTTGACTGACCTACCATTTCAGATTAACAGAGTTGGAAGGGATCTTGCAGGTCATCTAGTCCAACCCCCTGCCCAAACAGGAGATCCTTACATCTGCCTCTACCTAGGATCGAACTCACAACCTCCTGATTGTGAGGCAAGAGCTCCACCTCTAGGCCACAGCAGCTATCAATAGTTTAGACCTGCTCTAAACACCACTTGTTTATCCATCAAAATGTCTTCTGATTCAAGTCAGTTAAGAAGTTTGGTTTGTAGGTATATTGCATTTTGCTATCTTGGCTTAACAACCTAATTGAGCAGAAATAACCAGAATGACCAAGAGCAGGCAAAAACAAAACAAAACAACAACCAATGGAAGCAACAGTGACTTCCAACTTCATGCCAGCTTCCCTACAGAGTTTCCTTGTGGTGATCTGGTAGAGAGCATTGGAAATCTCCCTCCCCTCTCCTTTCCTAGCAGGCAGGTAAATGGTTGCTGCTGGGTGTGGGATAGAGTGAGATAAAAAAGAAAAAAGAAAAAGCGCCACGGTGGTGCAGTGGTTAGAATGCAGTACTGCAGGTTACTTCTGCTGACTGCCAGCTACCAGCAGTTCGGCAGTTTGATTCTCACTGGCTCAAGGTGGCCTCCGCCTTCCATCCTTCTGAGGTGGGTAAAATGAGGACCCAGATTGTTGGAGGCAATATGCTGATTCTGTAAACTGCTTAGAGAGGACTGAGAAGCATTGTGAAGCAGTATACTGTATAAGTCTAAGTGCTATTGCTATTGCTATCACATAACCACAGGAGCAGCCCAGCAGCATAGAAGCAGACACAACTTCCCCAAATTTAATTTCCTCAGAAGTCATGGGTCTTGGATTGGGGGGGGAATTCTGTAAGTTAGCCTATTTGAGCTACCTTGGTTCAAAAATGGTTGCCCTGTGATATTCTATTTCACTATGTTAAGGTCATGACAATGAGTGTTTTAGTAGTATATACTGTAGATGATATAGAAGACTCAGATTTATACATCTAAATGCAAACACAATGGGTCCCCCTTATTTTGTATACAATACAGTAATTATCACACATCAACTTGGATCCACATTGCACCAGTCCTTAAGGTCTTAACAGTTGTATAAGTATATAATTATTAAATATAGCTCTAAATGACTTGGGATTTGTGTTCTACAGTCTCCCTGTCTTTTTTAAGAACCTCCTAGACATTAAACTATAGGAGAAGTCCTTTAAGATCAGTACATCTCCTAGAGGTTAACTTTTCCACCATATAGGAATAGGAAAGGCTGCACCCAAACTATGAAATTTTTCTAGGCTTCTGTGCAGGTAAGGTACAACCTAGCCTTCGTCTTGCAAATTAGTGTAATTTAGTGCTTCTGCTGATAGTTTTGTGACCTATTTGTTTGGTATTTGATTAGATATATTGTAAAGCAATATTATGTCTACTGTATTAATATACAGTACTTTTATGAATAACTTTATATTTGAGTTCTTTCTAAAAGCTACCAAAAGCTAGCCACATATCCCTTAAAATAGTGTTATTCATTCCTTAGGGCTTCCCCTATCCATTCCAATGACATCATAACATAACCAGCTGCACTGAAGTTTTCAGGCAAGTCAAAATAGCATAGGGCAATTCCTAGCTCAAGAAAAATTGCTAGAACCTGACTAGTTCCTACTTTTTTGTTGATAATAATTTTGTTTGACAACCAACTATACATTTGTGAGATAATAGAACAACACTACATTTTCCTCTGTCTTCTACTTAAATCTATGGGGAAGAATAATCTTCCCCCAAAGCCAGAATTCTCCTTAACTCTTTTTGCTTTCTAGATGACAAATATCATAGCAACATCAAGTTGTAGGAAAAGCCACTTTTCTCCCTTCTTCTTTTCTTGGCAATGCAATGGCTATGCAGTTTATTAAGCTAGCATGTTTTGCAATGATTGTTAGCAAAGTTTGGAACCACACTCAAGATTTGGAATTACTTTTTTAATGTAATCCTAGACTGCTATCATATTATTATTATTATTTACAAATTACAGTTTTCTTTGGATCATTTTTGTTTTAGCATATTAGGGCAAAGAAAGATTAATGGAGAGGCAAATTAAAAGGTCATGGATGGCATTTATTTCCTACTCAATACATTTGTCTGGACAGGAGTTATTGGGTCATAGATCACAGGAGTTCACTGAATTTCACTGGAAGAAAAATGAAGTGATGAATTTGGGGCCAAAGTATCAACAGAATTTAGTGGAAAATCAAGAGCTGTTTAATTGTGTCTTTGTTCTGCAATGGTCAAAATATTCTGGGAAGGAAAGAAGGAAAGGTGAAAATATTCATAATTCATAGATTGGTAGAGAAGCTTTCTGGACAAGCAGAATGTTTCCAAGATTCTAAAGGGAAAAAAGGTTACCCTAAGAGCTCCATTCAATTGCATTCACAATTTCTGTTGATACTCTATAATTGTAATTGAAATAAAGAAACTTTTCCTAGGTGTGGCACACATACAGACTATATATACCCTTTGCTTCAACTAATAAAAAACAGCTGTTAAAGAATCATTAAAGGAAAAAATTAGATCCAGGAAACTACAGACCTATCAGCCTGACCTCAATACCAGGGAAGATTCTGGAAAAGATAATCAAGCAATGAATCAACGAACACCTAGAAGCAAAGAAAGTAATAACCAAATGCCAACATGGTTTTGTCAAAAACAGATCATGCCAGACTAATCTTATTGCATTCTTGGACAAAGTGACAAAATTAGTGGACCAGAGGAACACTGTCAATATAATTTACTTGGACTTCAGTAAGGCATTTGATAAAGTAGACCATAACCTACTACTAGATAAAGTAGAAAAATGTGGGTTAGACAACACCACCACCAGATGGATTCAAAAATGGCTGACCAACCACACTCAATGTGTAGTGCTCAATGTGTAGTGCTCAATGGAACTGCATCTACATGGAGGGAAGTATGCAGTGGAGTACCCCTAGGCTCTGTTTTAGGCCCAGTACTCTTCAACATCTTCATCAATGACTTGGATGAGGGGATAGATGGAGAACTTATCAAATTTGCAGATGACACCAAACTGGCAGGAATAGCCAACACTCCAGAAAATAGGCTCAAGATACAGAAGGATCTTGACAGACTTGAACATTGGGTGCTATCTAACAAAATGAAATTCAATGGTGAAAAAAGTAAGGTTCTACATTTAGGCAAGAAAAACAAAATGCACAGGTACAGTATATGTGGTACCTTGCTCAACAATAGTAACTGTAAGAGGGATCTCGGAGTCCTAGTGGACAATCATTTAAATAAGAGCCAGCAATGTGCAGCAGCTGCCAAAAAAGCCAACACAGTTCTAGGCTGCATTAACAGAGGGATAGAATCAAGATCATGTGAAGTGTTAATACCACTTTATAATGCCTTGGTAAGGCCACACTTGGAATACTGCATTCAGTTTTGGTCGCCACGATGTAAAAAGGATGTTGAGACTCTAGAAAGAATGCCGAGAAGAGCAACAAAGATGATTAGGGGACTGGAGGCTAAAACATATGAAGAATGGTTGCAAAAACTGGGTATGTCTAGTTTAATGAAAAGAAGGACTAGGGGAGACATGATAGCAGTGTTCCAATATCTCAGGGGTTGTCACAAAGAAGAGGGAGTCAACCTATTCTCCAAAGCACCTGAGGGTAGAACAAGAAGCAATGGGTGGAAACTAATCAAGGAGAGAAGCAACTTAGAACTAAGGAGAAATTTCCTGACAAATCAGTGGAACAGCTTGCTTCCAGAAGTTGTGAATGCTCCAACACTGGAAATTTTTAAGAAGATGTTGGATAACCATTTGTCTGAAGTGGTGTAGGGTTTCCTGCCTAAGCAAGGGGTTGGACTAGAAGACCTCCAAAGTCCCTTCCAACTCTGTTATTCTATTCTATTCTATTCTATTCTATTCACAGAGTTCAAAAGAAAATATATCTGTATTGTTGTTTACTACAATAGAAGACCACATCTGGAAACAGAATATTATGGACAAAATGCAATTGGTAACTGGTTAGAATGAAACTAGAGTTGTATCTTCCTCTAGGAAAAGAAAGAGAAAGTCTAGTTGGTACAAGACTATTGTATTTTCATGTTTGGCAAGGCCACAAGGGAATGTGTCATTAGTATTTATAAGTGCTTAAGTTTGTCATATCTGTTCAACACAATTAACTCATAGAAATGCACATCAAAAAATGTTCCATTTTTAATGTTTCAAAGTCAATGTGTATGTACACACACACACACACACACACACACACACACACACACACCGTCTGTGTTTCTCTCTCTCTCTCTCTCTCTCTCTCTCTTTCTCTCTCTCTCTCTCTCTCTCTCTCTCTCTCTCTCTCTCTCTCTCTCTGTGTGTGTGTGTGTGTGTATAAAGTTTCAGTAGCCCTCTCCAGTAGTTTTGAACTTTAGTTTCTCGTATCATGAGCATGAGCCATTCTGAGTGGGATGATGTAATGGGAGTTGATATCAGACATTACCTGGGGTACTATAGATTCTCACTCTAATTCAATGTGGGACCTGCCTGGTTTCCAGACTGTTTCCAGACTCCAGCTGTGAACATTTTTATAGATAACAAAAACATTACTCTTGATATAGGCATCTGTATAAAAAGAATGCGAGAAAGGCATATTTTAAATGTCAAGGCACAAATTTCTCCATAGACATAGACCTTTGCCAAATGTGTTTGCTGTTCCACGTGTTCCGTCATATTTGATTACACTCAAATCCGCTTAAGACCTTTAGCTGAATTACACAATCATCACATTGTTTTGGAAACAAAGATGCACCCAAGAGCCTTTTTCATTTTGACCATAGGTTTCTTGACTGCCATGATCCATTTTAACAAGTTTTGGAAATACCATGTCAGTCATATAATTGAATCTGATAGATTTGATTCAGTAGATATTGGAAAACATTGCATAAATATACAGCTTGGACTTTAAGTCTTTAAATAACAATACATGAACATCTTTTGAACCAGAAGAAAAATGTCTTCCAGATGGAAAAGGTGAAAACATGTAATACCTGGGGTTTTTTTTTCCTGGGAAAAGTAATTCATAGCACATTTGATTACATTTGTCTGTATTCTTGAAGACTATGCACAGAGACATCACTCTTATGTCTTAACGGAGTCTTCATTATTTTGCATTCATTCTAATGAGCAGATGCAAAGCAAAGATTTTAGACTATACTGCCTTACTTCAGATAAAATATGGGTATTTCTCTTTATCTCTTCTTCTGCTGTGTCTCATTTGAAATACATTAATGTTTCATTTTTTTAACAAAATTAAAAATAAAGATATGAAATAAATACATCTGAGAAAAAAAATCAACTAGCCAAAACTTTTTATATCTTTCTAATCTCAACTAATCCTCCTCCTCCTCCTTTCTTCTTCTTCTTCTGTAACCACAATGAACTGAAGCGCTAAGAGACTGTTCAATTTAGATCTTTAGGTTCTCTGTTGGCCTCCCTTCTGTATTTCAAATCTACAAGACTACAATGATCCCTTTAACAGATTTAACAGATTAACAGAGTTGGAAGGGACCTTGCAGGTCATCTAGTCCAAACCCCTGCCCAAGCAGGAGACCCTAAATCTGCCTCTACTTAGGATCAAACTCACTGATTGTGAGGCGAAAGCTCCACTTTAGAGTCAAAAGTAGGCCAAACATTTATTGGCTTAAATTTTGGTTCTCCAATGGCTCATTAGTCCCAATAATTCTCCTTGAAAACGTTTTAGCAAGGTGAAAGCAAAAACCAAAGCTTACTTATGTTACTGCTGTCTCTTTCTCTCTTCTTTGAGGCTTTTATGTTTAAAGAGATCTAAAACTGAAAGCTGTATATATATTATGGCATACAGACTTAGCAATGGTAGGTTCCAATCCTCAAACCGGGGGTGAAATTCAGCAGGTTCTGACAGGTTCTGGAGAACCGGTAGCAGAAATTTTGAGTAGTTCAGAGAACCGGCAAATACCACCTCTGGCTGGCCCCAGAGTGGGGTGGGAATGGAGATTTTGCAGTATCCTTCCCCTGAATGGGGTGGGAATGGAGATTTTGCAATATCATTTCCCTGCTATGCCCACCAAGCCTCGCCCACAGAACCAGTAGAGAAAAATTTTGAATTTCACCCCTGCCTCAAACTACTTGGCCAGTATCATTTGCCTAGTGCTCTATAGAGCTTTTTTCTTTGACTCCTTTCAATGTTTTTTCCTTCTGTTTGTAAATGGGAGATACAACAGAACTCCATTCAATGAGAGATGCTCTTCTAATGGTCAGAATGAGCTGAAGACCAAATTGATGTATTTTTGCTTTTCTTTTACGGTAATACACATGCTAGTATACCTTGATATCTTTCCAACAGAAACAAATCTATTGTTAGGGAGAGATAGTTCATTTCAGACCATAATGCTACCATAATTGATAAGGTTGTTAAGTTGCTAAGAGATTTCTATAACAAGCCTTAAAATGTTCTAAACACCAATATTATGAAACACAGGTATTATAAAAAAAAATTCTTCAATGTTCTTCTTTATATTCCATTATGAGTCGAGGTGGCACAGCGGTTGGAGTAGGGTACTGCAGGCCACTTTAGCTGACTGTGATCCGCAGGTCAGCGGTTCAGATCTCACCGGCTCAAGGTTGACTCAGCCTTCCATCCTTTGGAGGTAGGTAAAATGAGGACCCAGATTGTTGGCGGCAATATAAATATACATTGCTTATGGGTGTAAACTGCTTAAAGAGTGCTTGCACTGTAAGGCGGTATATAAATGTCATAAATAAATAAATAAATAAATAAATAAATAAATAAATAAATAAATAAATAAATAAATAAATAAATAAATAAATAAATAAATAAATAAATAAATAAATAAATAAATAAATAAATAAATAAATAAATAAATAAATAATTTTATTTCAGTTTATTTTCTTAATTTTTTTCTTTGAGGTCACAACTTTTTTAGGTGTCATATAATTGATTCACTGCTTTTGTTATTCACATTGCTTTTGTGTATATCTTGATGATCATTGACTCTAATTAAATTAAATAGTGATGATAAAAAAACTCTTGCTTCATCATTAATGTCTTTGCAGAATACTACAGAAATATCCATGAGAAGGTATGTAGCAACAATTAGTAAAATATGAACTTAGTCCAAGAAAACAGGAAAGCATAAGAAAGAAACTAATTTTTTTTCTGCCTTGACTTTGTTTGGTATGAGAAGGGAAATGGAAACACTGTTCGGATTTTAAAATTCTTGCAGTCTATACAAATAAATTCCTGCGTTTTTTCATGGTAACTATTTCATACTTTGGCCTTACCTCAAAGGGCTGATAATATATTTAAAATTTGGTTAACCATTATAGTTCATTATTATGCAGGACTATATAGAGAGCCAATTTTCTGTAAAACATATTGATATCACAAATAGTAAAAAAAATCCCTTTGAAATAACATAGCATGTCCAATACACTTTGAAGAAAAAGAAGGTAAATAATAGAAATGTTGGCTTCTGAAATTATTTAAGATATGCACAAATCTTTGTAAATCATGTGTTCCTAGAGACATGCAGACTTTTTTCTGACAGATGGACAACCATATACATTTGTTTAATAAATAAATGAATAATTACCACAGCTAATTATTAAGTACTTGGCAAATTACCGTATTTTTCGGAGTATTAAGACGCACCTTAATTTTGGGGGAGGAAAACAAGGGAAAAAGGACTCTGCCTCCAAGCAATTTGCCAAACAGCAAACAGCACAGATGATATACACTGTTTGCTGTGTATTTCTGTGCATGTGTGCCTGACCCATAGAAATAGCAAAGAATTGGAGAAATGTACATTATGCCAGAAAGTTTTCTTAAATGTAGTCACACTAACTCCTCCCAATTATTTAAATAGATTTACTCCAAGGTAAGTCAGGATTTAACTCTAATACTAAACAGGACACTGTTACATTTCAGACTATACTTGTACAGAGCTGTTAAAATTAATTAAAACTTCTGGAAGTATACATTATTCTCCATTATTTAAAAGAAGATACAATAGCACTGGACCTCTTCAGAGCAAGCATTTATTTTAAAAAGCTTCTTTATTTTGTTAAGTTGTCTAGAGGTCTCCAGCCTTGGCAACTTTAACACTTGTGGACTTCAGTTCCCAGAATTCCACAGCCAGCAAAGCTAACAAAGCTGGCTGTGGAATTCTGGGAGTTGAAGTCCACAAGTCTTAAAATTGCCAAGGTTGGAGACCCCTGGCTAGAACAATAATAAAGCAGTCTTTAAAAAATAAGTCTAATAATTTGAACATTCTACAGACAAGAATTGAGATTAGAATCTCAGGAAAATAGTGTCATAACCCAGCCACAGGACACAGATTCTGAATATCAAGAAGTTGCTCCAGCTGAACCTGTGGAATGTCAGCCTGAGGAAGCACCAAGCCAACAATCACATGAGGCTGATCAAACACAAACACAACCTGTATAAGGCTGACATAAGGCTTCGCAGACTCTGCACCAGGTAAGTAGAGAAGGAACAGAGCAGATACATTCCATGAAGTTACTTGCTAAGCAAAGGAATACCTCTCTTAATGGTGACAGCTGCAGCATCATTTAAAAGCCACTCTAAACTCCTGCTCTTTTTACTGAAAATGTCTGATTTCCTGTAAATCCTGTTCATGTAAGAAGCCTTGAACCTCTGACCTCAGGACAGGCTGACAATCCTGGCCTGGCTCTCCAAACCCTGGAATGGATTTGGACCATTCTTTTGTGCATTTCTATTTCAAAACAGACTCTTCAGGTAAGCTGCTGTTTTGTTTACATTCCTTTGTTTCTGGTTATTTTTTCAGCCTTGAAATAAAATTCTGTCTTCATAAGCAACTATGATGAGTATGTGTGGTTTAAACCGAAAGCAGGACAGGTGAGTTTAATTTATCTGATTGCAAAAATACCATTGGGCCAATATTTTATCAATTATCTTAGTAGAATGACACTATAATGGAATATAATCCCTTACTGACAATTGGAAACTTAGTATCTATTTCCTATACAATCATGCCAAGTGTTTGGAATGGAATGGAATGGAAGCGGATTCATCATTGTCTCAAAATGAGACCAATCACTGTTGTGTCATCTGCGAACTTCAGTAGTTTAACAGATGGATCGTTAGAGATGCAGTCATTGGTATATAGAGAGAAGTGGAGAGAGCACACAGCCTTGGGGAGCCCCTCTGCTCATTGTACAGGTATCTGATGTGATTCTGTTTAGCTTCATCTGCTGCTTCCTCTTTGTTAGGAAGCTTATGATCCACTTACAAGTGTGTTCAGGTACCGCTAGCTGGAAGAACATGTAATACAAAAGGTGTTTTATTCTTAGGAATACAAGTGTTAAAAATGGGCATATTAAGATCTTAACTGAGTTTTGATGAGACTCATGAATATCTAACAATTGGAAAATTGGAAACTAAACAACCCCCTGAAATACCTTGAGCATCCCCTACTTGCAAATATATTCATGGCCTTCAGTATGGAAAGACCAACTTGTTAGTTTAAAAAACAACAACAGTATTTTTCATTTCTTCAGGTGTCACACTTTTGCAGTATGGAAAGGATAGATAGAGTATAGGATCTCTCTCTCTCAATCTTTCTCTCTTCCTCATTTCCATATACTTCTCAGGGTAGGAACAGGAAGGTCAGAAACTTAATGAAGTCCATTAGGATTTAGGCCACAACTCTTGTAGAACCATCTCATCAATCCCATTGGCTGGAGCTGATTCAAACACCCTCATGAGTATTATAAAAACAACTTGTTTCTTAATAAATACAAACAATTCAACTCAGAGGGGTGGTAGCATCTAGAAGCTCCCATTCCAAATAACAGTTTAAAGAAACTCGGCAGAGTTGTTTGCTGTCAACTTGGAACAGATCTAGTAGAAGGCATGTGTTTTGAAAGCTCTGTCGCCACCAGCACATGGAGGAAAACAAACAAAGAAAAGAAGGGGATTTTCTTATTGATACGGAGTGAATGATCCAGAGCACAGGTGCAAACTCACTTCGTCATGGCAGTGTCACGTGACGTATCGGGACTTTTTTTTCCCCTTTGCTAAACTGGGTGTGGGTCAGGGGCGGGTTGCTCACTTACCTCGCTGCCAGAGCCATGCATGCGCATCTCCATACTTCGGGGGGGCGCTCGCTACACACGCACACCCCCTCGCGCGATTTTGCTTCTGCGCATGCGCAAAAGCAAAATCTCACCAAAATCTCACGAGGGGACGCACACACGATTTTGCCGCATGCGCGGAGGCAAAATCTCGCCAAAATCTCTCTCGCGCGCGCATCCCCTCGCAAGAT
The DNA here is from genome assembly GCA_023053685.1 of Diadophis punctatus similis. NCBI lineage: Eukaryota > Metazoa > Chordata > Lepidosauria > Squamata > Dipsadidae > Diadophis > Diadophis punctatus. The sequence continues at coordinate 126,890,443 of JALIGW010000003.1, forward strand.
TTCGGCACGATTTTGCTTCCGCGTATGCGCAGAAGAAAAATCGCCCAGAAATCACCGGAAGAAAATGGCACCGCGCCGGGTGGACCGGCAGAGAGGTCTCCGGAGTGGTTGCGCAATCCGCCGCTCCCTACCGGAGCTGTGTATCGTGCAGCTCCGGCAGGAACCCACCTCTGGTGTGGGTGTGCCCATTGCGTGATGCATCCAGCCCATGGGCCTTGAGTTTGACAGCCCTGGTCCAGAGGAAAAGAAATATAAAGGCACAATAAGGAAAAAATGCAAGTATAAGAGTACAAAGTGCAGAGTTGCAAGTACTGCACATGCTGGCCATTAACTGGGGGGGGGGAAGAATCCCAAAGAGAGGGATTAAGGCAGAACTGTATCTGTAAGAACAAAGCATTGTTACATAACAGCAATGCTATAGAGTATAATAGTAAAAAAAGGAATGTTGTAATAATAAGAGAGTATAGTATAGAGAAAATACTATATATTGAATAGTAATCAAATACTGTAATTTTATAGTAAGAGTAATTAATGTAGTAATATAGAAATAATAGTAATAGAATATAGGACAGGACAATAGATCCCACTCACATGTAGATCTCTGAATTTCACATTTCACTTTATCTCCTTTTTTTTCTAAATTAAAACCCTCCAACCCTTATAAGGAAATATTTTAAAACCTACCTGTCCAAGATCCAGTCCCTTTGGTGACTTTTTTAAGTCTCAGTCAATCTGATTTGGTACAGTGTTTTTTTTAAAGGTGACAATTGATTTCCCAGTCAAGAAGGTCTCAACAAAGATGCTATCCAAGAAGTCAGCATTATGAGAAGGACATTTGAGAGAGTCTCTCCGCACCATCTTCCCCAAAGAGTATAATGCAAGGCTGTGAAAGAGGACTGAGGGAAGCTAAAATGACATACAGAAGCTTATTAAGTTGTTAGATTATTTATCAAAAGTAAATTCTCTCATAGTTACTAATTAAGATTTTATTACATGCATTTGTTGCTGGCTAATTAGGTAACTGAAGCTCTTTGTTTACAGTATATCCACTTGCTTTAGAGGGCAAACAGCAATTAGCGTGGGCTGCTGCTGTTGCTTCCTTCCATATCAATTCCCAAAATTACTGTCATTACTTGTGCCTTCTACTCTGCTGCAATCTCCCTCAAGGTTTAATCCATGCACATATATTCAATAAGAGGGAGAGAGAGAGAGAGATAAAAGTAACAAAAAGCATTCTTTCCAAGATTTGGATTTTTAAAAAGGAAAAAAAAAGTACTTCAGGCGTAGATTCTTTTTTTTAAAAGAGCTTAACATAAAATACTTCACCTTTCCAGTACCATAGATCACATAATGAATACAATATACAATGCAATATTCTTCATTGGCCAAGTGTGATTGGATACACAGGGAATTTGTCTCCGATGTATAAGCTCTCAGTGTACATACAAACAAATAACAAAGTAATATAATCATAAGATACCAAGAGCAGAAGGTAATAGGAAAGATGAGAAGGGTAATAGTAATACAGCCCTACTACATGGGTAAATAGCCTTAGACATAAAACAGTACTGTGGGAATTACAGTATATGTGTTTAGCAGAGTGATGGCATGAGGGAAAAAACCTCTCTCTGTCTAGTTGTTTCGGCATGCAATGCTCTATAGCAGCGTCCTGAGGGAAGGAGTTGAAACAGTTTATGTGCAGGATGTGAGGGGTCTGTAGGTATTTTTTCAGCCCTCTTTCTGGATTATTTAACCCAGGAAGGGCCATGGGTTAAGTGTAATGCTATATAGAAAATTTATTTTCTTTTTTGAACCATTTGCCGGGAATCTGTTTTTCAAAAATTGTGTGTGATGGTGGGGGAGGATGACAAAAGTATCATTGCTGGAATTTTGTTTCCTTTATTTATTTAAGATCTATGCCTGAGAGGATTCTGGCACTTTCATGGTGCAATTATCTCTCCAGTGAGGAGTCCTTGCTGTTCTCTGAACTTGGCTATTTTAATTACCCAAACTAGGTAGCCTTATCAGTACTAGTCCTCCAATGGCTTACAAATTTCTTTGCAACCTCCTCCCATAATACTTTTGCTGATCAGGAACAGGCCAGGAAAGCAGGACAGGTGAGTTTAATTTATCTGATTGCTTACACCAGTGTGAGGATGGATCACCAAATATTCCAGGAGGGCAGGAAGAGATGATACCATTCTCAAATGATCCCTAGCCTATTGGAAAGGCCAACTCCACCCCATTTCCTATGCAACAAAAATAATGTTCTCTAACCATTAGTATATAGATGAATAATAGACAAAGAGATGACTACAACAACCTCTGATAACACACCCAAACAAGAACGTCTGCCTACCCCAGATGCTTGGGAAGGACTTGACAAATGGATAAAATACCAAATCTATTTATTTATTTATTTATTTAAACGCTCTTATAGGCCGCCCAATCCCGTGGGACTCAGGGCGGCGTACAGCATGAATAAGAACGTACATTTAAAAACAATCATAATTTAAATTAAAATATAATTAAAAAGAACATTATAAACACAACATTCAGGGGTAATCTGGTTGTCCTATTCACCCCATCTGCCGGAAGAGCCATGTTTTTAAGGCTTTACGGAAGGCCAGCAGGGTGGGGATAGTCCGGATCTCTGGTGGAAGTTGGTTCCAGAGGGACGGGGCTCCCACAGAGAAGGCCCTCCCCCGTGGCCCCGCCAGTCGGCATTGTTTGGCCGACGGGACCCGGAGGAGGCCCTCTCTGTGGGACCTAACCGGTCTTAGGGAGGTATGTGGTAGGATGCGGTCCCGCAGGTATCCTGGCCCTGAGCCATGTAGGGCTTTAAAGGTAACGACCAACACCTTAAATTGCAACCGGAGACTAATCGGTAGCCAATGCAGTTGGCGAAGGAGAGGTGTTACGTGGGTGTATCTTGATACACCCACTACAGCTCGCGCAGCTGCATTCTGTACCAACTGGAGTCTCCGGATGCTCTTCGAGGGTAGCCCCATGTAGAGCGCGTTACAGTAGTCTAGCCGTGAGGTGACAAGGGCATGAGTGACTGTGAGCAAGGCCTCCCTCTCCAAGTAAGGTCGCAATTGGTGCACAAGACGGATTTGTGCAAAGGTCCCCCTAGCCACAGCTGAAAGATGTTGCTCCAATTTTAGCTGTGGGTCTAGGAGGACACCCAAATTGTGAACCTGTTCTGAGGGAGTCAATTTTTCTCCCCCGAGAACCAAGGAGGGACAGTCGACATAGTCCTTGGGAGGCAATATCCAGAGCCACTCAGTCTTGTCTGGGTTGAGCCTGAGTCTGTTCACTCCCATCCAGACCCTCACATCGTCCAGGCAGCGGCACATTACATCAACTGCTTCACTGAACTGACACGGGGTGGAGATGTACAACTGGGTATCATCAGCATACTGCTGATACCTCACCCCATGTCGTCGGATGATCTCGCCCAGCGGTTTCATGTAAATGTTAAACAGGATGGGCGAGAGGACCGAGCCCTGTGGCACCCCGCAAACCAGGGGCCTAGGGGTCGACCTCTGTCCTCCTGTCAACACCGACTGCGTCCTGTCAGAGAGGTAGGAGGAGAACCACCGTAAAACAGTGCCTCCCACTCCCATCTCCCCAAGACGACGCAGAAGGATACCATGGTCAATGGTATCGAAAGCCGCTGAGAGGTCAAGTAGCACCAGGATGGAGGAATAACCCCCATCCCGGGCTCGCCAGAGATCATCCATCAGCGCGACCAAAGCAGTCTCCGTACTGTAGCCGCGCCTGAAACCCGATTGAAAGGGATCCAGATAATCAGTATCCTCCAAAAGCCGCAGGAGTTGGAGCGACACCACCTTCTCAACAACTTTACCCAAAAAGGGTAAGTTGGAGACTGGACGGAAGTTCTTTAAATCCGCTGGGTCCAGGGAAGGCTTCTTGAGGAGGGGCCTCACCACCGCAGCTTTTAAAGGCTGTGGGATGGATCCCTCTCTCAAAGAAGCGATCACAACCGCCTGGAGCCAGCCGCGTGTCACCTCCCTGCTGGCAGAAACCAGCCAGGAGGGGCACGGGTCCAATAAATCCAGTCTAAACATCTGGCTGACTGTGTGATGAGCGATAAAAGAGCCACAACTGGATAGTGTGCTATCCCTTGACATATTTTGTACATGAATAATTAGAGAGAACATAAAAAATATGGCTAAGCCTGGGGTGTCAAACTCGTGGCCCGCGGGCCAGATGCATTAAGTGCTGGCCCCGCCCCTGCCTGGTTTAGCTAATGGGAAAAAAGTCCCAATATGTCACGTGATACCACCATGACGATGTGAGTTTGACACCCCTGGGCTAAGCCAACCACAAGTTTGCATTTGCTAAGCCAACCACAAGTGTTGGTATTAATGCAATCAAGAAGTAGTTTGCCAGTTCCTTCTTCCAGGGTATTTTTAAATTACAATTCCAACTTATATTTGGAAGCTCCTGGCTGTTTCTCACCCAAGTGGTAACCAATCCTGATTCTTCTTGCATTTGTAGATCAAGCAAGGTTAGATAGGTTCTGCAAACTGGCTGAGATCAGAAGCTAAATAGGCTTGGACCTGGTTAATACTTGATGGAAGACCTGTGGGAAGTAGCAGCCTTATTCTAAGGCTCCCAGTGACCGATGAGATCCCATAGAGTTGGTCTCCTCCAGGTCCCATCAGCTAAACAGTGCCGGCTGGTGGGCCCATGGGGGAGGGCCTTCTCTATGGCTGCCTCGGCTCTCTGGAACCAGTTACCTCCGGAGATCCGGACTACCCCCACCCTATTGTCAGTAAAAGCAGTAAAGACCTGGCTTTTCCGGCAGGCTTGGGGCCATCGATCTCGCGATTGTAATTTATTTATTTATTTATTTATTTATTTATTTATTTATTTATTTATTTATTTATTTATTTATTTATTTATTTATTTATTTATTTATTTGTGAGATTTATATAGCGCCTCACAGTGCAAGCACTCTCTAAGCGGTTTACACCAGTAACCAATGTATATTTATATTGCCCCCAACAATCTGGGTCCTCATTTTACCTACCTCGGAAGGATGGAAGGCTGAGTCAACCTTGAGCCGGTGAGATTTGAACCGCTGACCTGCAGATCACAGTCAGCTAAAGTGGCCTGCAGTACTGCCTCTAACCGCTGTTCCACCTCGGCTCATAAATCAGCGAGATCCGACCATGAAATGATATGTAGGGGTTTTAAATTGTTTTAATGCTTAATGTTTTGATGTCTATAATGTTTAAGATGTTATAATGTTTTCTCTAAGATGTTTTAAATGTTTATTTGCTGTTGTTAAGCTGCCCAGAGTCCTTTGGGAGTTGGGCGGCATATAAATATAATAAATAAATAACAACAACAACAACAACAACAACAACAACAACAACAACAACAACAACAACAACAACAACAACGAAGGAAAGAAGAAGACGGGAGTGGCAGATCATTTCCGGATGTGTCCAATTAAGTCAGCAGAAGTTGAGCTCACCTTGAAAGTAACTTTAAGAAAATGGAAAAGTTTTCTTTTTTAAAGTCACACGAAATCCCTTATTCCAGTTTGATGTAATATAGCTATGGAAGGTCCTGCATGAGATCTTTTTAGTAACTGCAGATTACCTCTAACATAAAAATCCAGCATGATGAGACAGCCTGAGGTAATGTTTTCATTTTCATTTCAGGGTGGAAAAAAGCATTGCAGGAAAAAACAAGGATGAAACAAAAAAAAAAGGAGCAGAGAGAAATGCTAGTTTTAATTTTACAGGTAACTTTATAGCTGTCTCTTTCCCCACCTTCCAGGTAATAAAAATAGAAAAAGTCAGCACAACGTTTTACTGCTGATGAAGAAGTCGGTGCTTCCCCTGTGATTGCCACACTAGAGTGATATCACGGGGTTTTTCTTTTATGTTGTTTTGGAGGGTTCTCTACTTGTTCACTCACATTTTTTCTCTCCCTCTCATTTTCTCTCAATCTATCCTAAGCTTTTTGTTTTTCTTCCACCTACTCTAAAATGACACCAGCTTTGAGGAATGATTATCAGATTATACACAACTGCCCTGCTACTTACAAGTGGCAAAATAAAGCATTCTATTATGTCCTGTAGATTTTCCTTGACATGCTTTTCTTTTCATTCTGCTTCACAACAACCACAAAGAATGCAGTATATAATGTTTGTGTTACTCTCCTCCCCTTCTCAAGTCCTTTAGAACTATTTATGAACATGTGCATATTTTTCCTCATTGTCTTCTCCCTCTCCCTGCGGAGGCTGTGTTATTTCTCCCCAATGCATCCATGAAGGAACATTGAAAAGTTTCTCACAACTGTCAAGATGCTTGGACTTCTTGATATCTAACAGGCATTGAACAAAGAACGCTAATCATCAGTGCTCTGCTTACCACAACATTTGTGTTCCTTGCAGAAGAGAAGTTATAAGCCGAGGTGGCGCAGTGGTTAGAGTGCAGCACTGCAGGCTACTTCAGCTGACTGCTAGTTCAGCAGTTCAACTGTTCAAATCTCACCGGCTCAAGGTTGACTCAGCCTTCCATCCTTCTGAGGTCGGTAAAATGAGGACCCAGATTGTTGGGGGCAATATGTTGAACTCTGTAAACCGCTTAAAGAGGGCTGTAAAGCACTATGAAGCGGTATATAAGTCTAAGTGCTATTACTATTCTTTCAAAAGTAGGAAGATATATTTATTTTCACTCCTGCTTCCAAATTTGGAAGCTCCCACTTCCAAAATTCCAGGAACTTTCGCTCCCACTTCCAAATTTGATATTAATGAAAGATGTGTAGGTTTGTTTATGTGCATGCACACCTTTAATATAGCAGCTGGTGGTTTCAATGGAAGACAGACCACCTTGGTTCAAGGCAGTGGTGGGTTGCTACTGATTCGCACCGGTTCGGGTGAACTGGTAGCGGCAGCGGTGGGAGGCTCCACCCACCCGCCTGGATGTCATCAAAAAATGCTTTGCGCATGCGCAGAAGTGCGCTCCCACACGTTCCCATTCCCGAACCGGTAGCAAAGGTAAGTGAAGCCCACTGCTGGTTCAAGGGGATTCAAAAGGTAGCAAAAGGCTTCAGTCTACTTTCATAATGTTGGTATGGCAAAGAAAATATTGCCTGAGGTTTCCATTTCTGAGCCTGGTAACCATTACATAGCAAGCAAGAAAGAAAACTCTGAATCTCTGATACCATCTAATGGTTATTTATAGTTTTATGGCCCATATAAAGCATCTTTACCTTTGGAGGCCCAAATATAGTATCAGTTTGCTGAGGCGACATTGTAGTATAAGCAAGAACTGCTCCACAATTAGTGGATAGATAGATAGATAGATAGATAGATAGATAGATAGATAGATAGATAGATAGATAGATAGATAGATAGATAGATAGATAGATAGATCTTCTTCTTTGGCAACCTTCAGTCTCGAGAGACTATGGTATCGTGCTCTGGAAAGAGTTTCTAGAAAGAGTTCCTAGAACAGCATCTAGTGTGGCTAAAAGATGCTGTTCTAGGAACTCTTTCTAGAAACTAGATAGATAGATAGATAGATAGATAGATTGATAGATTGATAGATTGATAGATTGATAGATTGATAGATTGATAGATTGATAGATTGATAGATTGATAGATTGATAGATGATAGATAGATAGATGATAGATAGATAGATAGATAGATAGATAGATAGATAGATAGATAGATAGATAGATAGATAGATAGATAGATATCACAGCCTCTCCAAAAATATAGCCATGCTTCAGAACACAAAATTTCCCCATGAAAATGGTGTTTATTAGCCAGTGAAAATGAAAACCTCTTTGTAATTTTTTTCTAGGAATGTAGATTTAGGAACGGCAGGAAATCAAGACACTGTCCATGGTAGATACACAGTGTCTTTTCTCAGATCAAAAGATACTCTATTTTTGCAACCAAAAAATCATTACAACTGTTTATGGCTTTACCCACACCACAGCTGTTCACACAACACAGCTGTTCTCTTATCTTAGTTTGAGGCCCACATGCCTGGAAGGAGAGAAATTTATAGCCATATAAAATTTCATTAGTGAAACACTGGCCATTTTATAGACTGATTTTTGTATGGGGATGCAGCTTCCTAACTAAACCACTGTGTGTAAAAGTCAGTGTTTGTCTTACATTGATATACTGACAAATCACCATGGTAGGGAACTGGATTTATTTACTGTAGACTATTGATTTATAGCCAAGCCACCTTCTTTCTAAAGACTCAGAGAAAGTAGCATCAAATTAATTATAAATCTGCAATGACAGCAGACCTCTGATAGAGGTGAAGAATTACATATGAGCTATGCCCAAATTCTCTTAGACACAGGAAACCTTAGCACATCTTGCTATGTTGGATTTATATATAGCTTGAGGAAGTGGAAGGAAAAGGAGGAGTTTCCACACTGGAATATTGAAAATAAGCACATACAGATGTGAATCCTGAGTTTCACTTCTGCTTCGGACATTCTACAATCCTCTGGAATATACTCTAGAAATCTCTAGGTTCAGGACAGATTAAAAATCAAAGAATATTGTAGGCTCTTCTGAACAGGGTTCCTTTTTTCAATCCATACCAGCGTGTAGTTTATTACATGATATCAGTAGTGGATTCTAAAACCCTTTACTACTAGTTCGCATGCGTGCTTGCACATGTGCAGAAGTGTCCTGGGTGGGTGGGCGGAGCCTCCCACTGCCAGTGCTACTGGTTCTTAGAACCAGGCCGAACCAGGAGCAACCCACCACTGCATGATATGCATTATTATAAATGTGTTTGTTGTATGAAGTGGTATGGAATTTGTTCCAAAATCGCTATCTTGGCAATACCAGTGTTGACGGATATTGGGAATTGTAGTTCAGCAATATTTGGAGGGCCACATGAAAAAGAAATTGGCTGATATAGAATCAAGATGAAATAAACACTGTGAAAGTTTTTTAAAAGATCATTACTGAAAAAAATATTTTCACTTGGCAAGTCTTACTTCAGGGATTATTGTAAAATTGGCAAATTCTTTCAAATTTCTTCATTTGTTAGCCCATACAATGCAAGCATTATCTCTAAATTTTACTCATGACGAAATTAAACCCCAGCAATTTCAACAAGTCTATTCTAAACTAGGTGCATACATATTGGAAAAAAAGTACAGTCGTTTTACTCTCTTGATTAGAGAGAGTAATATGGGCAATATTGCAAATCATAAAAATGTTTCTTTGAAACATACTTTGAATGCTGGTAGCTTTTGTACACAACTTCCCCTTACTTAGTTAACTTTCCAAGAACCTTACATTGAATTTCAAATATTCTCAATATTGTCTTTGTTCCCTTATGGACTTTTTGCATAAAAATTAAAAAAAGAAAGAAACTGATTTATATTTTGATGATTTGACATGATAGATTATAGAAAGAAGAGAATCATAATGTAACTTTAGAGAGTGAGGTTAAAATATAATACTTGTAACTGCTGTGAAGAATATTGGAAGATTCTTTATATTTTTCTATTTTTATTGCTCTTTTAGCTTTCTCTATTACTTGTCTCTTGTTTTCTTTGTTCTAATTTAATTTGTTTAGTTATTGCACTTTAAAAAATTAATATAAATTATATTAAAAAAGAAATTGACTTTGTTATACATTTTTCCTGATGTAGCCTTTTTAAAAAATGAATGTAAGCATTTAATGTAAGCCTTTCTTTAAAAAAAACTACATTTCACAGAAATTTTATAAATATTCCTTCTTACATATCTCACAAATACAATCTTATGTGGATTTCTGTTCAGATTTTTAACAAGAAAAATTGTCAAATTTTGTTTAATGGTCCTTGCTGTCTATGCTGTGACAAAGTCTGTTTTGGCAGATGTCACCAATCTTCTCCTATAGAAATCCATGATGGATCGTGTTACATCACTTCCTTAAACAAAGCTCTGTTTGTATCTAATTCTTCTATTACAACAGGAGTGGGGAACTGCTGCCCTTCAACTGGCTCAGGAATTCTGGGAGTTGAAGTCCACAAGTCATAAAGGGGCCACAGTTCCCCATCTCTGTGTTACAGTGAAACATAATCTGAGAGCTTTGGCTATCTATATGAAATTGTAGGAAGTTAGCACCCACCCCTCTCCTAGAAAAATGAAATATCCTAGGAAATATTAAAAAGGCAGAATATTATATAGAATATATCTGGTTGAGAAATGGAGAAACATGCTTTTAGGCAGGAAAAATACTCACTCCTAGTAGCCCCCCACCTTTGTCAATGTGCCATCAAGGTATGGCCCAGCTCACTCATCCACCCACCATCTTTGTTAATAGCCTGGACCAGTCTATTCTACATAACAAAGATGTACCCCTTCAGGCAGACCCATCTAGCAAACAGAAATTCAGCAATGGCACCTGGGAATATTACATCAGCCAAGCCTGGGTCACAGACAAAAGCCTACAGAGTTAGCTAAGACCCCCAGCCCCTGGGAGTCTGACCACCAATCAGAGTGCATTTCTTATACAGGAACAGGAAACTCTGAGGTGGGGCCCAACAGAGGATATAAAAAACTTCCTTCTCTCTTTCTTCAACATCCTTGAGACATGTGATCCTCCTTTTCCTAGGACCTCCGACCATGTGGTCCTGCTGTCCTCCATTAAACCATCTTTTCAAGCAGTCACCATGCTTCCAGTGTCTTTTTCCCGACTTGGAACCGAACCCAGAAGGATATTCCTTACAACAATTCCAAGTCAATTTTCAAATTCCTTCTTTGTGAATGTCATTGGTTAAACTTAAAATAATCACACACATAACATGTAACTATTTTAGTTCCATGCTTGCATTTTTTTATCTGTTTTTCCTTAGCATTTTTTACTTCATTAACAAGGGATATCAAGGGATGACTTTATGACATTTTTGACATTTTTTTTAAATGAGGTGTGTGTTGCTGTTTTGAATTGAAAGTAACAGGAAGATATTTATTTATTTATTTATTTATTTATTTATTTATTTATTTATTTATTTATTTATTTATTTATTTATTTATTTATTTATTTATTTATTATTAGGTTCTTCTATGCCGCCCTACTCCCTAAGGACTCAGGGCGGCGTACAACATTTTAAGAGAACACTAAACAATAAACTTATTTAAAAACAGTTTTAGAAAGTTAAAAAAGACATCCAACAACATACATACCGGGGGAGATCTTGGATATAAAATTGTCTTAAACCCCTGCCTGCAGGAAGAGCCATGTCTTAATGGCTTTTCGGAAGGCCAGCAGGGTGGGGATAATTCGGATCTCTGGGGGAAGTTGGTTCCAGAGTGCGGGGGCCCCCACAGAGAAGGCCCTCCCCCTAGGGCCTGCCAGTTGGCATTGTTTGGCTGACGGGACCTGGAGGAGACCCACTTTGTGAGACCTAACCGGTCAGAGGGAAGTATGAGGCAGAATGCGGTCCCGGAGGTAACCTGGTCCTAAGCCATGTAGGGCTTTAAAGATGATGATCAACACCTTGAATTGTACCCGGAGACCAATGGGCAGCCAATGCAGCTGGCAGAGTATGGGTGTTACGTGGGTGTATCTTGGCACACCCACCAGGGCATGCGCAGCTGCATTTTGCACCAACTGAAGTCTCTGAATACTCTTCAAGGGTAGCCCCATGTAGAGCACATTGCAGTAGTCCAATCCTTGCGTGAAGTTGGGTACCAGCACAGAATGCTGTGCTAATAGAAGAATTTTTTTTAGAATAAGAAATCACTAATCATTGAATGCATTTTTCCAAAAGTAGCACTTCAGCTTTATTTTCCTTTTCTGGCTTGCTCATATAAGTAATAGGGCTAAAGTCCAATGTTAAAAAGAAACATCAAACAATTGCAGCATGAAAATGCCGAAACAAAATGTAATATAATTAAAAATAGACAATATTCAAGCCACTGGATGTAGATTTTAGATACCGTATATAATGTTTGACCGAAAAGAGGGGAAAACACTCAGCAGGCATCAAAAAGCCCATAAATAAGTTAAACCTCTCTAGTTGATTATTCCATGCTTGGACTGACTCTGCTGAGAGAATCTTCTCTTTAATACACTTCATTTGGTACAACTCTGCAGAATATTTTAAGGATTGGCAGGAATATATGGGAGGTGGTAATTTTTTTTAACAATCTGAATCATCTGAGTCATAGGCATGATCATCATTTGGCAACTTCTCAGAGTTCTGGGAATGATGGAAATTAGCCAACCTACGGAGAGTATTTCAACTAGTTAGGAAGATAGGAATGCGGAGATGATAAAAATAATAACAAATAGGGAATATTAATAATAAAAATCCCCCAGTAAGTAACTACTTTGACATAGTTATGGAGGTTGCATCCTGCAAGAAAGATGAGTACTATGACAAAGGTTCAGCCATACAAGACATGTCTCGTAAGAAGAGCCATATAAAGAGCATATCTACCATAAATAATATAGTGAGATGTAATTTATAGAAACTGTATATATTGGATGCAAAATCAACAAACAAGAAAAAAGGCCAAAATAGTGCACCACCAAAAAAGCCAAACAGTGCACCACCAAAATAAGCTAGAAAATAAGATCAGCAAGCTAAGGTCAGATGCAATGAACTAGAACAGATGAAAAAAAAAAACCTACAGAAGTTGAAGGATTAGATCAAAGAATATCTAATCAAGAAATATATTCTAGAAACAAGGAAGTACAAGGGAGCACTGGAAATAATAAAGCAAATAACAGCTATAGCCAAAAAGATCATCAGATACAAAGCTCAAACTGCACACTATAGACAGAATCTCCAACTTCAATCAAATCAGAAACATTTATATTAATTCATCAATTGAGAGAATGCAATGAAACAAAGAAGAAACAGTGTAATTCTGGACAGTGTAATTATGGGATTAACCCAGAGAAATACAACAAGAATGCATTTGGATAAAGGAGGTGGAAAAAAAAAAAAGAAGAAGATGCAACAAAACAGGCAGAACCAGGCAAGTCCAGGCTAATTGCCTACATATCAACAACTTTCTAATTGCTAACTAGAATTGTATCTGACACAGTCAAACACATCTACTTTAAAACAACTCTTTGCACTTGAGCAGAAAGGAAACTGTCCAAACAAGCAGGAACCAAAAAAAAAAAATTCAGCTCCTAATTGACAAGATGATTTTGGAAAACAGCGAGAGAAGGAAAACAATGTGAATTTATGTTAGGTTGATTTCAAGAAGGCATTTGATTCCCTGACACATGACTGGATAATCAAGTGTGTAGAAATAACAGGTATCACATCAGAAGCTTTGTGCAAATATCAGTGGCACAATGGATATCAATGGGAGACTGGGATAAGTTAGCATGAAGAGAGGAATCTTCCAAGGAGACTCACTATCACCATTACTGTTTGTCATAGCATTGATTCCTCTGTCAACAATACTGAATAAGTCCATGGCTATCAAACATCAAAACATCTACCAGGCTATCCCACATCCTCTATATGTATGATCTGATGGAAAAACATCATCTCAAAAAGAACCAATAGCAATAGCACTTAGACTTACATCCCACTTCACAGTGCTTTACAGCCCTCTCTAAGTGGTTTACAGAGTCAACATATTGCCCCCAACAATCTGGGTTCTCATTTTACCGACCTCGGAAGGATGGAAGGCTGAGTCAACCTTGACCCGGTCAGGATCAAACATCTGGCACTCAGCAAAATTAGCCTGCAATTACTGCATTCTAACCATTGCTCAACATAGTCCGTATACACAGCCAAGATAGTTCAATGGACTTTGGATTGGATAAGTGGACCTTACCACCAACAGGTGAAAATAGTGAAAACTGAAAGAATCAAATGGTCTATGGAAATAACATCATGAATTTAGATGAAGATCACTACAAATACTTGAGCATCTTTCAGGCTGACATCATCAAGAGCATTGAAGTAAAGAAGAAGGTTAGAGTTGAATACATTACAAGAGTTAAATTTAAACTTTTTTTTAGATTTAAAGAGAAATCATCACATTTGTCCATTGTTAGCTTTCTAATATCACTTTAATTATCCCACTTTGTGCAAAGTTTTCAAAGTAGCTTAATTTCTTTAACTCTCCAAATCTGCCCAAAGTTTATAATATCCCTCAAAAATCAGAACATATTAAGAGAAATACTTATCTGCTATACAAAAATTCATCTCTTGAACTAAAAAAAGTAAAAGATTCAAAAGTGCAGTAGAAATGGGAGACGGCAGTCTCTGATGTCCATGAACAGGCTGTATTTCAGCCTAATCCTCATCCCACAACCATACCACTCACAATCTGCTTGCAAAGCCTCAAATTTACTTTGGAGATCAAATAGACCAAGTTACAGCTTCCCCATTAAGCTGGAGAAAATAAATAACCTTGCAATAGCCGCAAGGTGTTAAAGGGCTGAGATACTACAGATTGAAGATGATCAATCTACCATGTCCACCATCAGAAGTGAGTGAAGAAGATCTTATAAGTCTAAACAATGGAGGAATTAGCATCAAAACAATTAATACCTGGGCAATTCCAATTAGTAACTACACAGCTGGAATAGTGGACTGGACTCAAGGAGGTGGAAGATTTGCCCATAGATCAGAAAAATAATGACAATCTATCAAACCATCCATGCACGCAGCAGAGTTGGCAGACTCTCCTTACCAAGGAGCACATGTAGGTTATCAAATGTTGCGAGTATATCAAACAGTGGAAGAAAAATAAAAAGGCATTGGAAGACTATCTGAAGGACAGTGAAGAAGGTGCAGTGAAGTTAGTACACTATGAAGACTTACTGAATCTTGGAGAGACCAAATTTGCCTACAATTAAGACCATGAAGAATATATAAGAGATATGGAAAGGCAAATTATTTATATGGCTAGTATACACAGGAGAATTGAAGAAAGAGGCCAACGGGCTAATTCTGGCTGTATAAGACCAAGTCACAAGAACCAATGTATATAAAGTCAGAATTGAGAAGAAAGCAATAGGCACCATTTCTACAAAGAAACAGACAATCTAGCTAGCTGATGCAAGAAGATCACACAGACTTGACTACCAAAAATGGGAGGAATATGGCAGGACAAAGCAATAATAATGGTGCATTGGAAATACCATTTCTCTGCAAGCAAGAATGGTGGATCCACAAAACAGGCAAAGTAATCAAAAATGAAGAGGCTAAAGTGCTCTGGGACTTTTAGAATTCAGAGATATACCAGCCACATAACATTCCAGTTTTAACAATAGTCGGTAAGAAACCCAAAAAAAACTCTGGATAGTGGATATTTCACTACCTGGAGAAAACAGATTAGAAGTGAAAGAACTGGGGGGGGGATCACAAAATACAAAGACTTACAAATGGAATAGAACAACTGTAATAAAAATTGCAAATATAGGACTAGACTAGGGACTAAACTAGACTAGACCAGACGACTAGACTAGACTAGACTAGACTAGACTAGACTAGACTAGACTAGACTAGACTAGACTAGACTAGACTAGACTAGACTAGACTAGACTAGACTAGACTAGACTAGAATAGAATAGAATAGAATAGAATAGAATAGAATAGAATAGAATAGAATAGAATAGAATTCTTTATTGGCCAAGTGTGATTGGACACACAAGGAATTTGTCTTTGGTGCATATGCTCTCAGTGTACATAAAAAGACAAGATACATTCGTCAAGAATCATAAGGTACAACATTTAATGATTGTCATAGGGTACAAATGAGCAATCAGGAAACAATCAGTATTAATATAAATAGTAAGGATACAAGCAACAAGTTATAGTCATACAGTTGTAAGTGGGAGGAGATGGGTGATTGGAACGATGAGAAGACTAATAGTAATAGTAATGCAGCTTTAGTGAATAGTCTGACAGTGTTGAGGGAATTATTTGTTTAGCAGAGTGATGGCATTCGGGAAAAACTGTTCTTGTGTCTCTTTGTTCTGGTGTGCAGTGCTCTATAGTGTAGTTTTGAGGGTAGGAGTTGAAGCAGTTTGTGTCCAGGATGTGAGGTGTCTGTAAATATTTTCACAGCCCTCTTTTTGACTCGTGCAGTATACAGGTCCTCAATGGAAGGCAGGTTGGCAGTAATTTTATTTTATTTATTTATTTTATTTTGCGATTCTTATAGGCCGCCCTACTCCCTGGGGACTCAGGGTGGTGTACAACATATATAAGAACAACAGTATACTATAAAAATACTATAAAAACAACAACAATAATAAGATAGTGATTAAAAGGATAAAAACAACACAAGCAACAGTCACAATCACCCCCCTGCAGAAAGAGCCATGTCTTAATGGCTTTCCGGAAGGCCAGCAAGGTGGGAATGGTTCGGATCTCTGGGTGGAGTTGGTTCCAGAGAGCCGGAGCTCCCACAGAGAAGGCTCTCCCCCTAGGGCCGCCAACCAACATTGTTTGGTTGAAGGGACCTGAAGGAGACCGACTCTGTGGGACCTAACTGGTCGTAGGGATGAATGAGGTAGGATGTGGTCCCGAAGATAACCTGGTCCTAAGCCATGTAGGGCTTTAAAGATGATAATCAACACCTTGAATTGCACCCAGAGACCAATGGGCAACCAATGCAGCTGGCGGAGTATAGGTGTTACATGGGTGTATCTAGAAACACCCACCACAGCTCGCGCAGCCGCATTTTGCACCAATTGCAGTAATTGTATTTTCTGCAGTTCTGATTATCCTCTGAAGTCTGTGTCTGTCTTGTTGAGTTGCAGAACCAAACCAGACAGTTATAGAGGTGCAGATGACAGACTCAATAATTCCTCTGTAGAACTGTATCAGCAGCTCCTTGGGCAGTTTGAGCTTCCTGAGGTGACGCAGAAAGAACATTCTTTGTTGTGCTTTTTTGATGATGTTTTTGATGTTAGATGGCTATTTTAGGTCTTGAGATATGATGGAACCTAGAAATTTGAATGTCTCCACTGTTGATACTATGTCGACTAATAGTAATAGGCACCATGGGTGCAATTCCAAAGCACCACTTGAACACCATCAGCATTGAGAAAATCACCATCAGTCAATTGCCAAAGGCTCCTTTACTTGGAACAGATTACATCCCATGACAATACCTGTAACACCATCAAACAACATATATCTATCCCAGGTCCTTAGGAAGGACTCAGTAGGGAGATAAAAATGCCAAACCCAGTCTAAACATCTGACTGTACAACAACAAGAACAGCAGCAGCAGCAGCAGCAACAACAACAACACCTCTAATGGATAAAACAGAATGCTGGATTGTATTTGCATAAAGGAAAGTGCAAGCAGATGGGCTATGGCATAGGCAGTACTGTGTACAGAAAGGTTTCTTTCATTACTGATTCTCAGTGCTGGTCAATTGTTTCATGGCTTCCATTTCTGATCATAAAAATGCTTATTTTTTTGCCTGTGTTGTGCAAGTTCTTTGTAGAGGCCACTGAGCTCCAGTTTCATAGGATCAGTTTCTTGAATACTGCATGATGTTCTCAATTATACATCACCCAGCAAAAGGAAACAGGTCTCTTCTTCATGGTTTCATGGAACGTTCTTTATTCATGTCATAGGAATAAATGTCTTTTTCAATGAAGGAACAGAATCCACACTTTGCTAATTAACCGAGCCAGGTATGAAAGTGTAATAATTTAATCCAACAAAGTACATTTGTGAATTCAGCTTGAGTTTCTTGAAAACTAGAGTGTCTCAGCTGGATAGATTTCATTTGCCCAGGAAAACTGGATGCATATTCAGGATATAACATGAGCTTTTTGAATTACTTTTAGAAATTTGAAAATCAGTATGGTATTGTGCTGGACTGAGATCTATGAAATGCCTAGTTATTGTATACGATCAGGATTAACTGTTTGAATGCATGCATTTACTGTGTATCTGAATGTGAATTTTGCATAACTTCCTTGGTTCCTTCAAAAAAGAGGTGTATTTAAAAAACAAAACTAATAAACTTGTGTATGTTGTTAGAGGATACACAAAGGGTGATCTAGTTTATTGGATTTTTATTTGGAAGTCTACAAAACAACAGCATGAAGGATTTTGTATGTGAAGTTATGGTGGAAAATTGACTAACCATAATCATTACAGGTAATCCCCATGTTACGAGCATTCCCTTAGTGAATGTTTGAAGTTACGTGATAAGCACCCCCTAGCATTTGTGAACAAGTACCAAAACTATGAATCTTGCAGCACCACGGCAGTTGTTCACCCTTACGAACAACCACAGAGGCTCTGCAACATTCGTCCTGAATGTTGCCAGCCAAAATGGAGGGTCAGATGTGCCCCTCCAACGTTCTGTTTAGGCCTCTGGAGGCCTCGTCCAGCCCGTTGCAGGCCGAAATGGAGCTTCTAGGGGGCAGATCCGCCCCTCCAATGCTCTGTTCGGGCCTCCGCGGGTTCAAGGTATGAAATTCACTCCCACAAATCCTCAGGTTACAAATGGAATGGGCAGGCTCCATTACATTCATAACTTGAGGACTACCTGTATAATGTTGAGTAAGTCCTGAATTAGGGTTAATGAACATAGGCAACTAAATATAGAACTGTGAACCAGAAGCATTCATTTAATCTGGTCGAACTCCTTGACTGGGTCAAATTTGACAGATCAATCAAAACAACAAGTTTCTTCCATCTGCAGGTACTGTATATTCTATATTCTCCCTCCCTCTCTCATACATACACAAAGAGAGTTTAATGATAGCCTTAGCTCAGTATG
Source organism: Diadophis punctatus similis (assembly GCA_023053685.1). NCBI lineage: Eukaryota > Metazoa > Chordata > Lepidosauria > Squamata > Dipsadidae > Diadophis > Diadophis punctatus. The sequence continues at coordinate 126,909,202 of JALIGW010000003.1, forward strand.
GAAGGACGTGACGTTGTTTGAATGTCAGAACTTTAATTACCAAAATTTCACCGTATTATAAAGCAGTTGAACACATCTTAATCACAAAACAAATGCTGATGGGTAAAAAAACAATCATATCCGAATTTGGAAGGGGAAAAATGCTCTTTGCCTTGGCTTTGCAAAAATTACAGGCTTCATCCTTATTTTGCTTATAAATCACTTGCTCACCATATCAGATGACAGAAATCTTCCCACTTCCCTGCACTAAAGACAAGTGCTTTTTATACTTTTTGTTTTGCCTTTAGTTTAATTAAAGCCATTTTCTTTTAGCTCAGAGCTACTTCCCAGCTTCTGTCTTCAGATATTTGAAAGGTGGAGAGCAAATGAGAAGCAATTTGCCCCTTCACTGGATAAAACAATAAAAATATATGCAAAGTTGATTTTTGCGCAAGATGATGTAATATATTTCTTAAGTTCTCCTTGGTATCAGCATGTCCCTTTAGGACACATATGTTTTCTGATCTCTGTCTCTCCAACTGTTTCTCAGCAAACTTGCTGAAAAGTCTTTTCTCACTAACTTCAAAAATCTGGTTTGCAGATTTTCATTTGTCTAATATGAGAAATAATTGATTTTAAGCATGATTAGAGGAGGAGGAGGAGCCTAGCCTTCTTCATAATTTTTCTGGGCAATATCATTGGTTTATCATTGCTTCTAAAAGCTGAAAACTAGAATTCTTAAGCATGATTTCATTGCAAATCTGGTATCTAGTGTTTCCTATCATAAAAGTAATGGAAAATTCCAGTGCTCTCTCTTCTTCTTCACCAGACAGCTATCAAGCTCGATCTTTTGTCTGATAGGGAAAGGCAGTGGGTCTTAGCAGGGCTGTGCAGCAGAATCTCAGGAACAATCTCCTTTGGAATCCTAGTGGGTTCTTCAGTTGTTGAGTGCGGAAAATTGAACAGCTCTTGACTCCTTTTTGTGGTGAGGAGGATAGATGAATCACTAGAATGTGATCTGACATTCAGCAAGGACAAAGAAAATTCCTCTCTCTGATCACATTGGAGGCAGGGTAGACCACACAAAACTTGGTGTCAGAGGTTAAAAGGTAACGTACAGACCGCAGACATCAAATAGATAGGTCATATAGATCAGAGTCCTTTACGAGTTGGGCAGCATATAAATATGAACAAATAAATAAATAATAAATAAATATAAAGATGCAGAAGATGCTGCTGCAGATAGGATTCATTGGAGGAAGCTTACTGCACCATGCATTTCATGCAAAAGGAACCGATGATGATGATGATGATGATGATGATGATGATGATGATGATGATGATGATGATGACACTGCTGCTGCCTAAGAAGGAAACCATATCCGATGTGTGCCTATTGTTTTGGGCCATGGATGAGCTAGATTTGGCCCATGACCATCATAGTGGTTACGAACTATGGATTCATTGGAGGAAGCTTACTGCACCATGCATTTCATGCAAAAGGAACCGATGATGATGATGATGATGATGATGATGATGATGATGATGATGATGATGATGATGATGATGACACTGCTGCTGCCTAAGAAGGAAACCATATCCGATGTGTGCCTATTGTTTTGGGCCATGGATGAGCTAGATTTGGCCCATGACCATCATGGTGGTTACGAACTCCTGAGCTACTTCCAAAGCAAGACCTAGAAACAGCCTCCAGCAGCTCAAGTAGGGAGGTTGCTATGCAGCAGGAAGGCTGGTACATTAGCAACAATCTTAACTGATCTCACAAGCCTATCTTCAGAAACTGTGTCTCACAACTTGTCAGAGTTGTGTACTCCCCTTACATTGCCTTGAGGTTTGGCTAGTGTCATACCCTAAACCCAGCCAGGCACATTTCAGAGAGGGATAATTAAAATAATTATTTATTATTTAATATATTTAATGGAATTTTTAATTAATTAATTAAAATTTAAATATATTTAATTAAATTAAATAAAATTTAAAATAATTAAATTGAATTGTTAAATTGTCCCATGGCGAGTTGTCCCATGATGAGTTGACCATGGTGAGTTGGCCTCAGTGAGTTGTCCCATTCCATGCACCTAGCCAAGTATTTGTAATAATATCCAGGTGGCCTGCTCCTTACTAATAAGATCACAAATAAGAGAAGCTTTGTATTAACTGGCCTGACATTAAGCAACAGTGATTGAACATGGCATCAGTATCAAATACTGGGACATCTTTTCTGGGAGTGGCCTACACTCTGCCTCCTGTCCCAAAGTCCCATATCCATCACATGAATTAATTGATCCGCCCCAAATGTAAGCCATCTTGTCTCTTGCCAACATTTTGATATGTGATGGGTATCAAAGAGAAGATGCTGATTGGCGCTTTAGTCAGCTCAATCAGTCCCTCCCCCAAAGGAAGAAGGGGAAATAAAGTACATTTATTCAGGGGAGGGGCTGATTGAATAAGTGAAGAGTGTCTTTGTGGTCTTTTGTAACTCCATGTATAAAAACAGCTGGTTCAAATTTCTTCTAGTTGCCCAAAAAAGCAGATCTAGTTTGAGGAGACAATGGAGAGGATAAACTGTGAGGAGGAATTATTCAAATTCCTTTTCCCATCCTCAGTTCCCATTTCTCAGGCTGGTAAAAGTTGGGCCTACTATTTTTAAACACTGTTCTTCCATTCTAACAATGGGTAAAAGTTGGGGAATTCAGAAGCTAACTTTGCAGAAGCCAGATATCCAATCCCTCCTAAATCTTGGCTTCCAAGATGAAATCCCCATGAAAATCACTACATACTGGGAGTGGAGGAACAGCCTACAGAGGCCTATAGGAACTGACCTCCATTTCTAACCCCTCATCACATTTGGACTAAAATTAGGTAGGAGGAGGGGTAATAGTGTATTCATATGGGAATGTCTGTGTTTGGAGAAGAGGGCAGACATACTGGAACATCTAAATGCTTTCAGATATTTTAGGCTGCATCCAGAGAAGGCAAAAGCAATATCATGAAGATAAGTCTAGTGATGCTACAGTTAGCAACACATAAGGAAGAGTCCTAAGTGTGAATAACAAATTATTGACTTTGAAAGACCATCAGCTTGTTTCCTACTGTCATGCCCCCCCCCCGTCGGAGTCTGAATCTGTGGGGGAAGATGAGCTGGAACAAGAACTGACAGAGATGGAGAGGCCGGCTCCATTGGCCTTGGAGGAAACTGGGGAAGGGCAGAGTCAGTCCAGGCAAGGCTTTTCTGAATTAGTAAGGCCTGCAGACAGGAGAGTTCAGGAGAAGAGCAAAGATTCTTGCTCCCCCTCCTGATCCGAGAGCAAGGAGGGAAGAGAGACAGCGAGATCAATGCAGATTGAGCCAGCTACGAGGGAGGAGAGTGCCCCGCCCCGTTTCACAAGGCCCACCTGGGGACTGAGATGTAAGGAGGTGCCGATGGGAGGGGCATTTGTCGGGAACAAGCGTTGAATCTGTGGAGCCTCGTGTGCACTTGCCAAAGCCTGGAGATTGCTGTACTCTGTCTTGTGGGGCTTGCCAGTTTGCCTGCTTCGCTGAACTTCTTGCTCTCGTTACTGTTTAGCTAACCTGGCTAATTGGACTGCTGGCCCTGGTCGCTGTTTGATTAACCTGGCTTATTGGACTGCTGGCCCTGGTTTCTGTTTGGTTAACCTGGTTTACTGGACTACTTGCAGCCAGAGGCTTCTGAAGGTGCATGTGAGAGCTTTGCTCCAGGACTTGTAGTGAATGGGGGATCGTTTGGGGGCACAGTTGGAGTAATAAAGGGGAGTTCTCTGATTGTGTTGTTCTCTGGTTGTGTTGCTTTCGTGCCACGCCCCAGGTCATCACACCTACACTATTACACCAACCTATCAGTTTGTCCTGAATGCATCTCCTAATTTGATGCTGCCTAGGAAAAATCCTTGATCCAGGAAGAGTGGGTCAATTCATTTCAAAATGTCAACTAGATGAAATCCTTGGATTCTGTAACTTCCACATATACGATTCTATATTTAACATTATCTTCAGTGCAAACTTCCACAGCTCAAGCTAGCTTGTGTTTTCTCTCTTAGTAACATAACCACACTCACATTAAGGAAAATTACTGAATTACCCAAAGATTAATTAAAAATGGGAAGAAACAGTTCAAAGCACTCTCCAACCTAAAGACCCTGAGATCATCACCTAATGAGTAATGAGCGGAGTTAATGAGCAGTCAACAAGTACTGGCATTAATGAATAAACATAAGGTTTCTGGCTATGGTTATAGATTTTTTCTATCTATTTTTCTTTTGACTTTCTCGCCTCTATACATAATGGAGGTCATGCAACTTGTAAGCATCTGTGTTTCTTCAGAACAAAATTATTTTTAAAGCATTTAAATGAAGTTACTTCTATATCCCTTCTCTCTCTCTCTCTTTCTCTCTGTGTGACTTGATTGGTGACAGATACTGTAATATACTGAGAAGCCGCCAGGGAGCCATTCTAGGAACGAGGTTAAATAGTAGAATGTGATTGGCTGAGCTGTAGTGACAGCCGACTATTTAAGGAGCTGTCACTGGCACTGGCAGTTGTTGTTCGATATAAGTCGTTATGAGTTTGTTCTGAGTTTGTTCTGTGTTGTTGTTATCTGAGGGGAATTAAAAGTTATGTTCAAGGCAACAACCGAGTTACCTCAATTATTACACCCACCAACCATGCTATACAGCAGATACAGTGGTGGGTTGCTGCCAGTTCAGACCGGTTCACCTGAACCGGTGGCGGAAATTTACCCCCGCTTGCTGAACTGACAGCGATGGGTGGATGGCCACACCCCCGAACTGGTCCTCTGATCGTCACTCTTCAAAAGCAGCTGGCAAAGAACCGTCTGCGCATGCGCGGAGGGTCATTTCCCTGACGTGATGTAGGCGTGCGCATGACGCGATGCGAACCAGTAGGGAAGGGAAGTGGAACCCACCCCTGGACAGATACCTCAAAGTTTCAGATAACCTGAAGAGCCAGAATTTCTTTTGATAAGATAGTGCTAGAAAGTAGCAGGTTTGAATGTTTAAGAACGTCTCTTGAACCAGAAAATGTGTATGTTACTAATTCTTCCATGTGTTGCATAAAAGTGTATCTACATTTAATTGAACTCAAATGTATGATGCTTTTGTTTCCCACTAATCCTTCCTGCAGGTACTACACTGGATTTGGGAGAAACAACAATGTAATCATTTTCCACAGTATATTTCTGCAGATTTTGTTTTCCAAGCCAAGTACAGTATGTTTGTAGGAGATGACCAAACTGAGCCTGACAGTGGGGTCAAATGCATCATCAGTTTGTAGTTGCTCCATTCCCACAAGAGAGCTAAGTTCATCCCCCCTTTGAATTCCATAATTTTGCCAGAAGGCAAAAGAAAAACTGAACATTGTTGTTTTGGGATGTATTTTGATGAACCAAGTCAACCAGTGGTGGGTTGTAAAATATTTTGCCACCGGTTCATGCGTGCACTCGCGACTCTTCTGCGCATGTGCAGAAGCATCCCAGGCGGGTGGGCGGAGCCTCCCACCACCAGCTCTACCAGTTCTAAGAACCGGTCCGAACCGGGAGCAACCCACCGCTGAAGTCAACTATAACAAAGCATCTATAAACTCAGGAGAAAATATGAAACGAAATAAACCAAAGCATGACACACACCTCTACATATTTATATTCTTTTTTCATAACTATTACTGTTGTCTTCTCTCAGAAGATTCAACAAACAGTGTTGGATTGGTGGGTTGTTTTACACCAACTAATGCAAGAGTGGAACCTTCAATGGATTTTGAAAAAGTTCAGCAATACTGCCAGTAATGCCTTGTTCTTTTTTCTGTATACAGAGAGAATGGTGGTAGTTCTACACCACCAGAAGCCAGATTAAAGACTGCCCCACTATTGCTTTTTATCATAGATTAGAAGAAAGGGAATTCATTAAACTTGCAACAAGATGCAGGTGCCGGTACTACCTACCGGTAATTTAATGGCACCAAGCAGAACTGAATGTTGTAGATTCATAGTCAATTAGGTAGTGCGAATAAAACCTCTGCCAGTGATGGGCTGCTGAATCCAGATGTCCAAGATGGCTTCTTTTCTTATGTTAGTAGGTCCATGGACTTGTCTGGTAATAATAGCAATATATCAATAGCAATAGCACTTAGACTTATATACCGCTTCATAGTGCTTTACAGCCCTCTCTAAGCGGTTTACAGAGTTCAGCATATTGCCCCCAACAATCTGGGTCCTCATTTTACCGACCTCAGAAGGATGGAAGGCTGAGTCAACCTTGAGCCTGGTGAGATTTGAACAGCTGAACTGCAGTGCTGCATTTTAACCACTGCGCCACCCCGGCTCTATATGTAGACCTTATGTTTGTTTTTTACAATGTTCCTAATGGAGGCACTGCCTATCTCTAATAGTTCAAGCCTGCCAAATAAGATTGAGTAGAGGAAGTGCCCTCTAGATAACTTCAGTTAAAGATTGTCACCTATTGGGACCTAGGAAATGTGCCTACTCTGTCTCAGTGCTCTAGAACAGCATTACCCACTGGAGATCAATATGGCTCCTACCATGATGTTCTGAAATTCTTTGAAAACTTGGGTAGTGTCCTAGGTCTAGGAGTGGGGTGGTGGATAAGATCGTGTTGAACCTCTTTGGTGTGCTGTCTTATTTTCTTTCCAGAAGTACATGATTTTTTTTAATCTGATTTTTTTTTAGTTTTTTTAAGGTGTACTCTTGTCACAGTCATCTGGAGTTGGGCAACCACTTTATTCAATAAACAAAATCCATAAAAACATTTTAATGCCATGCAATTCAAGGGGCACTGTGAGAAGTTTAAGTTGCCCTATGTCAGCTCCAGTGTGCATGTGCGCGCTGGGCCGCTGACTTTCGGCCTTCTTTTCAGCCATTTTTGCTCTCCCCAGGCTTCAGGGAAGTGTCCTGAAGCCTGGGGACGGCAAAAAATGGCCCAACAGGTATGCAAACCAAAAAAGGTTCGCCATCACTGGTCTATACTGAACAACGGGAAGGATATTTTTTCAAATAAAAAAGTGTTTACTGCTCTTCCCACTCTTCTACCCTGCTGGGATGATCCCAGCAGGATGTTGTTTTTGCCAAAGCCTCCATCGTCAGAGCATGATTCAAACTTCCTGATTTTCTGATTATTTCCATAATTCAAAGGTGCTAAGGTTGCTTTGTGCACAGCACATACAGAGAGGGACAAAAGGAAATTGATTTTTTTTATTTTCTTGACTACAGCAAAGGATGTTAGATCCCTGGGAGAATAAAAGCTTACTGCCGAGGAGAATATTATGACAAATATTAAAGTGATGAGCTCTTTTTCTCCTTATCATGGGAAACATATTAATTGTTGTTTGACCCTCAGTCAGAGCAGCCAGAAACTGTGATTGCCAGTACAGAAGGATGGAATGTATCCAGTTTTAGAGATGTGCTGAACTAAACCAAATCAGCGCAGAGCAGCTGTTAAAATATTAGCTTGTTTGCATATAGAGCAGATGTTTTCAGTATCTCACAATTGGCTGAGTCATATAGGCATACCTAGATGCAGAGGGAGAAGAACTGGTGTTTTCATAAGAATTTCTACCATTCTGAAGGCAGACCAAATAAGATAAGAATCAACGTATATATAGTACAAATGAATTAAAGATGGGAAGGGAAATTTCTGAAGTGGAAACACGAGGAGAAATTCTTGCTTTATGAAAAATCCTTTGACAGATGGAGGATTTAAGCAATTCGTTTAAGTATCAGTTTAACTGATAGAATTATTCCAGGACTATTCTTTGACACCCCATTCTGTTTTATGTAATAGGGATGGCATAGGTAGTAGCCACATAAGGAATTGTGGTATTTTTTTAAAAAAATGTTTGGATATCATCTGGCCCATGACCAAATTCCAAATGATTTCATTTGTTTGATACACATGAAGGATTCACTGAGTTTTCTGAATCTTGGCAAAAATGAGGAGTCAACCTTTGGCTAAGCTTAGGACCCCATTTGCATGGTGGAGAAACAAACTCAGATACTGTGGCCACATGATTCCACCTGCTGAAAAAATTATCAAACTATGGTGGCTTTTGTGCATGGTGTATGTGCAGGGGTGGGTTTCAAAAATTTTAGCAGCGGGTTCTTTGCCCGGTTGCTGGTTGGGCGTGGCCATGGTGGGTGTGGCCTAGTTGGCCTCCTGCACCATGGTGGGGGGGCTGTTTTGCCCTCCCCTGGCTACAGAGGCTATCTTTGAGCCTCCAGGAGGGCGAAATCAGCCTTCCCCGGGAGGCCATTTTCCACCCTCCCTGAGCCTCTGCGCAGGCCCTGCATTTACCTAGTATTTAAAATGGGCCGCGTAGAGACTCCTGGGAGGGGCAGGGCAGGGTGGGAGGTATGGGGTGGGGTGGGCAGGGCCACTCAGGAGTGGGATTTGGGGGTTCGCCGAACCACATAGAATCTTCGCTAGAGGATCGCCCGAACCCGGGTGAACCCGGAGCAGCCCACCACTGGGTATGTGCACCTTACTGAATCTGAACCTTACATATTAGGTGACCTACAGAACCAGTGGTTGAAACAGTTTGTGAGCTAATCATATTTCAAATTTTATTTACATTCATTAGATGTATGTCATTTCCTTCAGGAATTCAAGGCAGCATACATAACATTCCCTCCTATTTCACAGAATCATTCAATTCCAAATATGCAGAGGGTTTCAGCTGGGGTAGATCACCTCAGTGGAATATTGTATATGATAATGGGATGTGAGAATAACCTTGAGGGACAGGAGGAAGATTGCGCCTAGACCACAATCTAAAAGGAGAAATCTGTATCCAAAGGTAAGAATGGGATAAGCATGTGCAGAGGAGGCGCATGCAAGCAAAGCACACGCACACGCTCACATTTACGAACCAGTAGGGAAGGTAAGTAAATACCACCTCTGATTTGCTTCTTCTTAAGTCCTGATTTAGGCCGAGTTACATTTTCACAGATTGTCTATCCCTTTTTTTCTAATTTCCAAAGAAAGTTAAAAGTGTTTTGCCTCTTACAGTGTCCTCTGTCTACATTATCTTTGTAAAACATATAGCTCGTGTCTAATTTTATACCTTCAGAGAAAAAGGGAACACTCCAGAGTTAGAATTCAGAGGCATTAAGACAAATGTTGCAAGGGTGATTTGGCCAGGATAGTGACATTAACTTAGCTTTTAGAAACTGGGTATTAACAAATTACATTTATTGCTGGGGTGAGAAGGAAGAATTTGTATTAGATTACTGGAGGTAATCTAACACATATGGATTTTTTTTTCTTCCAAGGAAATAATCATTACTTTTGCTAATTAATTTTAGATTGGCTCTATCAGGAACGTACCAAACACTTGAGGACTCTTTGAAAAGCCACAATTCAGTTTGTGTCTTCAGAATCATAGGATTCGTACTCTTCTGTATTTACAAAAAGAAATATCCAAGAAAAACGGAAAAGACTTGCACAAACCATTCAAATTCTGCCTTTGAAAGGGCTAGAAAATAATTAGAGCTCTATTTAAACATGTTCTCTTACTGCTGGGTGGAGCAATTAAAAGAAGCATTAAACTAGCCAGAGTTGCATTCTGCCAATGATTTTTGTACTGGTAACTTTCCTGAAAATATGGATGTGAATATGAGCACAATTACTTTCAGTAAAAGTTGTTAGAGCAGTAAGAGCATTGAAAATAAAGAAAGCTGCAGGGTTAGAACAGATCACCAACAATTTTACTTGAAATTGGTGGGATCACCATGGTCCAAAAGCTGAATGAATACTGGTGACAACAGTATGTCCCAGCTGAGTGGAGGAGTGGTCATGAAAATACTAAAGAAAGGTAACACCAATGATTGTAATAACTGGAGAGGCATTGACATTATTCTTGATGCCCAGCAAGATCTGTGTTGTCTTGCTCAGACAACTCCTTAATGTTGTAGATGAAACTCTGTGTGAGGAACAAGCTGGTTTCCCCCATGGAAGATCAAATTGTGATCTGTTATCCATGAAGCATAACATTATTGAACACTGCTTTCAATTCCAGTGACCTGTGATGATCAATTTTATTGACTCCCCAAAAAGCTTTGGACAGCATATACAGAGGGTCATGGTGGAAACTACCAGAAACTATGGCATTGCCCACCAATACATCAACATTTTTTGGAGTCTGTACCTGAATTTCACTTGCTGTGTAAGGATCGCCAAGGACACTAAGTTTTTCAGCATCATCACTGAAGTTCAAGATTGTGTTCTATCTCAATTTTTGTTCCTTCTGATTGTGAATATGTATGAGAAGAACATGTATGAGAAGAGCCACAAACTAATTGAACTTTGGAATTCCATAGAAAAATAGTTCTAGTTTACAGACCTTGACTTCATAGATGATATCACACTAGCAGAAACTAGGGTAAGTCTATAAGACACAACTGACAAACTGGAAACATAGGCTCCAAAATCGGACTACAGATTAGTATCACCAAAACAAAGGTGATAGAAATGAGAAATGTGAGAAGAATCAAAATTCCTTGTCAGGTGCAAATACATCAAGGAAGTAGAGCAGTTCACCTATCTGGAAAGTACATTTTGTAGTGATGGAAATGCTGAGGTAAGCCTCAAATCCAAGACGGGGAGGGGAGGGGAAGGGAGGAGAGGGGATCATTTCAATCACCTCTAATAATGCTTCAACGTACTGCCTGTATTATTTGCAATTAAAAGAAGATTTTCATGATAGTTCAGCAGACTACAATTATAGCAGAATCTAGTATTAACAAATGTGTAATTTTAAAAACAAGAAAAAAGTTGACTATACTCTACACCAAGTTTTCCCACAATATATATTTAAACTGTAAGGATCCACGGGGCTCTATTTTTTTCTTGATTTATTTCAAGGGATAATAAGTAGAAGCCCAATTCAGGTGTACTATTTAACCTATGGAAGTTAGGCACATGCACATAGACCTGCATGTACAGCCCAATTCCTCTTAAATATATTTGTGTTCCTTTTCATCCATACTCCTGTAGACATGAATAAGGTCTTGTAAATCACACCAGGATGGATCATCAAGATGTTCTGCAACTAGGAATATAGAAAAAGTAATAAATCCGTATTTAGGAGATCAACCTGAAAGGCCCTTTGGTTTTTATGCCATTTAGTTGATAGCTAAAATTAATTTTACCATGAAGTTTAGATAATTCTATTAAAAAAAATTTCCCCTTTAAATGATTTAGTCGTTGTATGTTCACATGATATAAAATTGAGTAATTTAAGAATTCAGGAAGCTAAAACCCCTTTTAAAATGTGGTTCATGTGCTGTTCCAGATTTATTCATAGTAGGACTTGAATTCCTTCAAAAGACTCACTCCCTTTCTGAGTATGGCCCTCTCCATACATTGTCATGCCATTTTAATTGCTGCCTAGTATTATAAATAATAATTGCTTAGCTTCATCTGCTTGGGGAATTCAAACAGCTTTATTAGCAGAGCACTCCAAAACTGGGAGATCTTAAAGATTTAAAAAGGAATATAGAAAGAAGAAGTGTAGAATTAGTTCTCAAGACTTCATCAAAGGCATATTTGAACTGTTTAATCTGTCTCTGAGTTAGTTTTATGCTGCCCTCTCCTCTCTCTCCCTCCCTCCCTCCCACCCTCTCTCCCTCCCCTCCTCTCATGTATGTATGAGTTATTTGGGCTATCTGAGAGCTGAGGATGAAAACTTTCTACCTTAAGTGACAGGAAAACAATGACATTGTGAACTTAGACCATTTCCAACTGAAAGGAAAAGAAAAATAGTGGTATTAGTTATTGTTGTTTTTTAAATATGTCTGCCAGGTTTCAGATCAACAACCTTCTATTTGAAAGGCAAGAATTATAATCATTATTATAGCTTAAAGTTCAATATGGCCTGTCCTCAATACATTCTACTCCACTGATTTAAACTCACGATGACAAGAATTTTTGCCTTGACATAAAATATAATATTCCATTACCTATATGCTACATTGTAGTTTTATAACAGTGCCTTTTGCAGAACTATGAGGAGGGAAGAATGAAAGAGCTATAGTTTCCTAACACTCAAATATGAAGCGATTAAGAGTGTGATATTACAGTTTTTCCTTCTCCAACTCATCTGTTTTTGGCCAATATTTTATAAAGTTATTTCCATAGAAGTAATTTGCTCTTATTGGACGATGCCAAGATTTGCAATATAAAAAGATGACAGTATTATAGAATCATATAAATGCTGCCTTGGGTAGATCCCAATTCCTGTAGAATACACAATGCATTGCCTTAGCTTTAATACTGACAATATCCAACTTTTCCTCCTAGACACAACTTTCACAGCTGTTAAAGTATCCATACATATTCAGAGGTGATCTCCCTCTTCCCCTTAAGGTGACACACTTCCATGTTGTCCCATCAAAATTTCCATGTGGTGAATCTTCGCTCAAAAACAGAAATAATCCACAATTTATTTTTCCCATGTCAATCTCCCTTTAACCCATATGATGTATTATTAAAAAGCAAACTTGTCATCCTCAGAGAAGAACAGGATGTTTTGAAGTCAACCACGACACAATCTATTTGTTATTCCCTTACACTTTTGTTCTGTACTGCTTCTCTTTCATAAGGGTACGAAGGTTAATAAATATATTTACTTTAAATTGAGTCTTGTTGAAAATGACAAAAGTTTGAATACTGCTGTCATATGCATGTCACCTATTAATGCTTAACATAATTTCCCACTGAGCTGTCTTTTTCTATTCCTCTTATCTCTTTACCAAATGCAAATGAAGTAATTATCTAGTTAAATTCTGAACAGCATTATTCATTTGAGAAATCTGTACTTTGAAGTGCAAAGGAAGCATTTTCCCCCCACCTTTGGCACTTTACAATAAACTCATTTTGATTTAAATTGATTGCTGTGGGATTATCTCAGAGTCATTAAAATATTGCTGTATTGACATTTGCTAATGTCTTTAATTAGCAATTTCAAATTTCAAGGTTTGGTATTAAACATGCATAGATATGACTTCCTATAGCCAGTGGATTACACCAAAAACAATACATTTCTGTCAGTGAAATTAATTCTGCTGTTCATAAGATAACCCATGGTGTTTTTTCAAAGATCTGTCTCCTGGCAGAAGATGTTGATGCCTAGTTTCTCTTATAAAGCTTTCTCAAGAAAAGCTTTAATGCTATGGGCAGATTTACTGATACAATATTAAAATGTCCAAATGATATTTGTGCATAGCAGTAAACCTGTCTTCCTAGACCACTCTGCAAGTAGATTTTTTTTTCTAGAAAGCTGCTTTAGGGAAGAAGTACGAATCTGTGGGTCAAGGCCGCCTCCCAATCTCCTGTATGAGAAAGAGCTATGAGTTCAACTGACAGTGTGAGTTTCTCATCCAAAGAGCCCAAATTATATACAACCTAAAATAAGTTGGTCTGCTCTTAGCCAAACTACAGTTCTTCACATTTTTCCTAGCCAAGAGCAACACACAGCAAATTTCCAGTAGAGATTTAGTAGTCTCTGTTATAGACCACCGATGTCTAAAAAAGTGTGGAGAAGCTGTATTGGGAAAACATTACATTCCTTCTCAAGTGCAATGATATTGAGACAAGAAATGGTTCCTTCTAGAATCATGGAGGGAATCATATTTTAGAAGGCTCGTGACATCTTCTTTGAGATATTCATTAGATTTTCCATGCAGGTACTCATGCACACAAAGCCTTTTACTAGAAGAGCTCCTGAAGCATATGGACATACACATCAAACAAACCACTAGAAAACTAACACATTGTTCCCAGCAATGCCTGCGTCTGTCTGCTGTCACAAATAGCCAGCTTTCCTGTGCAGCCCAACAAAATGAGTGGGGCCTTTTCCTCCTGAGCAGTCTGGCTGACCTCCATTGCTCCAGCCTTTTCTCTGCCCTGTGTGTTTTTGGATCAAAACAGAAGGCAGTTCCTCCTTCTCTTCGTTGGGCATCTGCCACTGCAAGAATTCTCTTTCAGATGGCCATTCAGAGCCATTAATCAATTCAGCTCCTGATGTGCCAGGAATGAGCTTCTCCTCCCTTGAGCTGACTTCTGAGGAAGAATCTGGGGAGTCGTCCCAGGGAGACATCACAATAGGATAGGTAGTTTAGGGAGGTATCTATCTGAGCTGTTTTTGAAAGTTATCTAGCCATTTTAGAGTTAAAACATGTTTTGCAGAGTTACAAAGTAAGGAAGATGCTTGACAGAAATATGCAGGAACCATTATCTAGATCAGTGTTTCTCAACCTCAGCAACTTTACAATGTTTGGATTTCAACTCCCAGAATTCCCCCAGCCATTGACTAGGGAAATTCTGTGAGTTGAAGTCCACATATTTTAAACTTGTAAGATTGAGAATCATTGACCTAGATAATGGTTCCTGCATATTTCCGTTAAGCAGCTTCCTTACTCTGCAGCTCTTGCTCACAGATACTATAACCATTGACATTTTCCTAGTATTAAGTGCTATGTGAGAAGAAAATGCCTCCTTTTCAGTTACCCTTGGTTATTGCATTTTCATTAAGCTTAGTGTTTTTTTAATCAAAATTGTGGAACGGATGTGGAAAGAGTGAAATTCCTTGTGATCTCACAGAGCATTAGACTTGCCAAATTCCAGGAGCTGCTGTAAAACATCCTATTTTATAGGAAATGCTAAGTACAGGCATAGTCTGTTATTCAATTTAGAATTTTATCTTTCAGTGTCACTTTAAAGATGAATAAGGGATGTTTTCCTTTTTTAAAGATAAATACACAACATTGAATCTTATGCTACTCCAGCATTTCTGCAGGAAGCTCTGTAGCCAAAAATGCAAATTTTGCACTGGGGGAGTTTTGACTCTCCAACAGGTGCGAGGTGTTCTTTTTAATTAAAGGGAAAACACTCTTCATCTGCCTTAAACATAAGTTGTTAAGATATGCAGCAAGCACTGTCTGAAATTTGTATCAAAATTATGTCTTCTGTCCTGATATTTTTACTGATTAGAGGGACGCCGTTCACCCAATCTTGCATGAATGGCTGAAAACACTTAAAAATACCAGACTGGAATTAATGTCAGAGTCATTTTAGAGTCACTGTGTGTGACTAGGGCAGTTATATAAATTTGGTTAATAAATAAATAATTGGGGAATGACTTCTTGGGCATAGTGGCAGGATAGTTTCAAATTGACAGAAATTTATGTTGAACTTTAAGGACCATCAGATTCCCTTCCCCTCTCCATATCTTCCCACATTAACTGTAACTTACTAGATACAGATTTAATTTAAAAAATGTATCCATTTTTAAGAATCTTCATTACTTCTTCATATATTACTTAGTAGGCATTATAAGATACGAAAATTGCATGTGCAAAATAATTAGGGGATTCACTATCTGGAGGGCAAAACATTCCTCCATTACTATTGGGAAGTTAATTTTGGTTCCAATCACACTGAAAAGCATTTTAGTTTTTTATTATTATTATTATTATTATTATTATTATTATTATTATTATTATTATTATTATTATTATTATTATTATTATTATTATTATTATTATTATTATTATTATTATTATTATTATTATCATCAGTGTATGTTTTCATAACTCCATCATTTTGCAAGAACTCCTATATTAATAGGCATTGTTCTGCCTCCCCCACTTCCTAATAGGAAGTTATTCACATTAGCATTGAGAATGATTAGTGTTGTAAATCTATTTCCTATTCCACAAGTCACTTTACAGATGTATAGAGAAAAAATAATCTGAGAGAGACCGAATTAGAATTTTTGAAGGCTAATATAACTGTTTTCTCAGAGATGACACTTCCACTTAAACAAAACAAAACAATTAGCCTAGTATATTGATTCATAAATAGTGAATGACTCTCCCATCTTAACTCCTTCTGCAGGCAATGCTGTGCTGAGGCATCCCAAATGAAGAGATGAAATGAACAGCTGCCTTTTGAATTTTGGGATGAAAATCCACAGGCCTAGAGCTGTTTAAATTGGAGTGTTCTTATGATAAATGTGTATATAGGGATGTATATCAAGGTCTGATTTTGAAATTGATTCAACCTCGCTAGAAGTTTTCTGACCCTGTTCCAACTAAAAAACATTGCATTTTGACTTTCAAAAGTCAAAGGTTGAAATGAAATATTTTGAGGTTGGAACATTTCCAGTAATGCTGGAGGAGCATCGAAATATTTCCATTGAGATGCAGATAAACTGCTCCAAGTTTGAAATGTTTTGCACATCTTTATATTGAACTGTAAATTGGGCAAATGGAAGCCGCATTCAAAAGCTCTTTCCTATTCCCTGTTATTTTATTCTATCAGTGAAATGCCACTTCAAAGAGCTGAACACCCAGAACTGTGATTCAGAAAATGGCCAGAAGAGGGGAAAAAAACCCTCCCCAAACCAAACAGAAACAAATAATAATTGTCTGAGATGGATTGAGCTGAGAGACAGAAACTAGCCTAAAGTCATCCAGCTGACTTTCATGCCTAAAAGAGACCTAGAATGTACAGTCCCTCGATTTGTAGTTTAGAATCTTAACCAATATATCAAATGGGCTCTCATCTAACCCCTATCAGTATCCCAGATATAAATTTCTACTGAAATCAATTGAAGGCTGTGATTCCGGGAGGAAAAGGATTTATTTGTTTTTTACATTATTTAGATGGAGTTAAAAGTAAAGGCTTCCCTGTCCAATTGTGTCAAATTCTAGGATGCAGTGCTTATCTCCATTTCTTGGCTGAGGAAGCCATTGTTGTCCGAAGACATTTTTCTGTGGTCATGTGGTCAACATGGATACACGCCAAAGGTGCACGGAACACTGTTACCTTCCCACCGAAGTGGTACCTATTTATCTACTTGCATTTGCATGCTTTCGAACTGCTAGGTTGTCAGGAGCTGGGGAAAGTAACGGGAGCTCACTTTGTTGTGCAGAAGAGTGTGCAAAGCAAAATTAGTTACACTCATGGCTCTGGCAGGGAGTACCTTCACCTGCTACAGAAAAATGGTGAGTCCCCAGAAAGTTAAAACGGTAGGTGCAGAATGAGCAGCTGGAATCTTTCTCAGATATTCCTATAACAAACATGAATTATTTATCTTAGAACATGGAAAAGCTTATCAGTATGTAAGTCATTGTGTGGGGGCGGGAAGTGCCCTGAAATAGCATAGGCTAGATTCCAAGTTTGGATGAAGCTTTGAAGGATTACACCCAGGACAATAATCCTTCTGCAGAGTTTACAGACAGAAGTGGTAGCTTTCCATGACTGCTGTGTTTCTCATGGAGCCTAATAATTGGTATGCGATTCTAGTGTTTTTATGCAGTATTTTCCTGGGAGGATTAACAGGTTCCTTTTCAGTCTTTATGTTAGCCAGCTGCATTGCTGGGCACTCATCCAAGCTACAGCCTGAGTTTTGTGTGTTTGTGTGTGTGTGTGTAAAGGAAAGAGGGGAAGACAGAATATCTCACCTCCCAATGATTTAACTTATAATTATAACATGTAACCTATCAAAACATCTCCACCTTTAACAGAGCAGTTTTAATGGAGGTCTCATTTTCTTTTGAAGCAGCTATTTCATAATTATGTTACACTTCAAAATTAAAACTTTTCAGGGGCAAGGGGGTATTTTTGATGTGATTTTTGAAAACAAATGTGCTGATCTCTGGGGGAGGGGTTGCAATTCTATTTTATAGCATCTTCCTACCACAGATACCACAGATCTTCCTACCACTAGATATTATCATTGCAAGAGAGAAGAATATTATTTTTTAAAAAAACCTTCTGAAACTGAATGTCAGGACCAAAGATATATAAACCAGCATGTAACTATTTACCAATTTCCCTGTTTTCCAGGAAGCCTGACCAAACTTAGTTACCATACTATAAGAAGCTCATGAACATAGGCAAATAAAAGTCCAAAAAATGTAATCTGGGTTTCTCTTTAAAATGGATAAAATGTTTTAGTTGTTAAGAAATGTATTTCAAGTCAGTTGTTAGTTAGCACAATATGTGTAATTTTTTGTTTTCTCTTTGTGCAAGGATCTTACCTTTTTGTCAGCCTTTCACAATGTTACAATGATTGTTCTAAACAAAATAAAATTGTGTTGTGTTACTAAAACTATTCTGAATTCTCCTCTCTTAGAAGGTCAAGCCTATCATTTATATTATACAGAAGTATTTGAATTGGATGTTTGGAATGTTACAAGCATCGTACTCTGAATTAAACAATAGGCATTCTATTTTTCAGTTAATGCATTCTCAGATCAAGAGTCAAGGTCTTGTGTTGTTTGAAGATTCTGACCAGGGGTGGGTTCCTCCCAGTTCGTACCAGTTCTCCCAAACCAGGAGTGACCCGCTGGTGATGTCATGATGAGGTCACCTATCCGGTTCGGTCGATGCCGGTCCATGGGCGCCACCATCCTCTTTTAATTTTTTTTAAAACACTTTAACTTTTTGCATTTAAAAAAAATTCTTCTGAGCATGTGCAGAAGCTGAGTTTCCAGCACTGTGCATTTGGTCACCATCTTGTTTTCAGATTTTTTAAAAATATTTTTTTTATTTTTTGGCACTGCGCATGCGCACGCACGTGAAGCATGCACGTGCCCATGAGGCGTGCCCATGCGGCATGGGAGAAAGTGAACCGGCAGTGTGGTAAACCCATCCCTGGTGCTGACTATGCCTCTTTAAACTGTGTCACCTTTCCTAGAACGACAGACAAAGGAGACCGGAGTAAATATCTTATTTCCTCACTTTTCCTCCTATCCTTTACATCTCCCCTCTTTCCTTATTAGAGTGTCCTAGTTCATTTGGGATTCTGTGGTGTCTACAAATCCCTAGTTACAACCTCATAAATTTCCTAGGAAGAGAGCAAACTTTTCAAGTGGGGTTGGAAAATTCTGCCCTAGGCAACTGTCAGACCCCAAAGAGTTGAAATCTATATCAATAAACTCTTCTTGGTCCTTCCAGATTCCATTTGTTCATTCAATTTTGAAGCTCCTTATGGGCAAATCCCTTTTATGGTCATTTGATCAATGGAGAACAATGGATTTGTCACTGGTTCAGATAACATCAGGCAAAGTTTAAGGCCTAATCAGGACACTGATCTAGGAGAGTTTTAGTCCTTGGCACTTCTGAGAAACTCTTCAGAGTAACTGCCAATCACTGTCAAGAATACCAGACGTGTCACAAATTTCCTGTGACCGCCATGTTTTTCATTCTACATTCCTACAGAGTAGTTCACTGTGAAGAGTTGCATATTGTTCTCTCCGACAGTTTTTATTGTTCTTTCTCCCCCACCACACACCCCTCTACTCTTTCATTTTCTCTAGAAAGCTTTCCCTGGGCTGATGCTCATTTTATCAATAGAGGAGTTTTCTTCTTCCTACTGAAGGAAGAATAATCTTTATTTAGTCAATTAAATGAAAAGGCAACCAGATAACAACACTAAACAATCTTAGCCAGTAAATATCCAGTCCTCATTTGATTGAATATTTCTTTTGCATCCAGGAGCAACGTTTGGTAAGTAGTATGCAAAGATTTTCTATTGCAGGTAGTTCTCAAGTGGCAACAGTGACCATTCGAAGTTACAACTTCACTGATAAAGAGTGATTTATGACCACACTTATTATCATTGCAGCCTCCCCCATGATCATGTGATCAAAATTCAGATTTTGACCATTTATGATGGTTGTAGTGTTCCGGGTTATGGAATGCGATTGTCTTTTGTGACCTTCTAAGCATAGGCAATGGGGAAGCCAGATTCACTTAACAACTGTGTTACTAGCTTAACAACTGCAGTGATCCACTTAATAGCAATAGCACTTAGACTTATATACCGCTTCATAGTGCTTTACAGCCCTCTCTAAGCGGTTTACAGAGTTCAGCATATTGCCCCCAACAATCTGGGTCCTCATTTTACCGACCTCAGAAGGATGGAAGGCTGAGTCAACCCTGAGCCGGTGAGATTTGAACTGCTGAACTGCTGAACTAGCAGTCAGCTGAACTTGCAGTGCTGCTTTTAACCACTGCGCCACCTCAGCTCCTGTTCTGTGGCAAAGAAAAGTCATAAAATGGGGCAAAATTCATTTCACTTTTTCTTAGCAACAGAAATTTGGGGTTCAATTGTGGTCGTAAGTCAAGGACTACCTGTACTTTTTCAAATCAATGTTTCCACAAAATTTTCATTAAATTATAATTTTTACAGATGTTCCAGTGAACCACTGCTGTACTGTAGGCAAGCTGATTGGTGTGTTCAATATATATTATTTAATCCTTGCAAGCACCTTATTGACATCCTTCACTAAACTTTTGTGCCTAATTTTTTTTGACATTATTTTCAATGCTGGCAGCCTTTCTACTGATAATTTTGCATATGCCAAAATTTTCACTTTTAATTCTTGTTGGAGGGTCAGTTCATAGGTTATTTCAGTACTGATCTGTATTGGTTCTGTTATTGTTACTTCTAACCAGGGGTGGGTTCCTCCCGGTTCGGACCAGTTTGCTCGAACCGGTAGTGACCCGCTGGTGACATTATGATGATGTCACCAATCCAGTTCAGTTGGTGCCGGTCGGTGTGCTGCCATCTTTTTTTTGAAATTTTTTTGAATTTTTTTTTGTGAGCATGCGCAGAAGCCGTGTTTTAGGCACTGTGCATGCGGCCGCCATCTTGTTCTCTGCTTTTTTTTCTTGGCTCTGCGCATGTGCGCATGCACCCACAAGGCGTGTTCACGGAGTGTGGGAGGAAGCGAACCGGCAGCAAGGTAAGTAGGAACCCACCCCTGCTTCTAACATATCATTTCTGGAGTTCTGTTTCTTCTATATTTCCAATTGTTATTATTTGTGTTTCTTCTGCTATTCTACTATTGTTTTCAGGTCTTCCATTTTCACAATTTTTCTGCATCGCTTCTAGTTCTACATTCCTGAATGTTTTATTTTTTTTGTAATGAATTTCCTTTGATCAGTAATATTTGGGTCTAAGATAAATGCCTTTCCACAGTTCAAACATTTATTTTAAGTAACCCTGCTTTGTTGATTCTGATTTATAAGAACAGGCCATAATGGCTTAATTTTTGAACATAATATATTTGGCTATGGTTGTTGTTCTTCCAGTAACCCTAACAGAGCCAAGGCCTGATTGCCCAACCGTAGTTCCTGAGTGCTGTTCCTCACTTATTGATAGATCCAGGAACTCTAACATCCATCATGGTTCTCGTTGACCTGGGCGATGATCAATCTTATATAGGGTTATTTTTCTGTTTTCTCACCATTCAAAATGGGTTGATGGATATAACTTCGTCTAGCTTTTCTGCTGAAAGCTATTTGGCATGGGTGACTCTTCTAGTAGAATATCCTATTGTTAGCATAGCTCTCAATCTCATCAGAGAATCATAAGCACCTCCCACATGACAACAGGGTATCCCTGGAAGGAAGGAGGAAGAAGAGGAAGAGGAGGAAGAGGTGGTGGTGGTGGTGGAGGAGGAGGAGGAAGAGGAGGAGGAGTCACAGACAATCAAATTTTTAGACTAGATTTGACATTTTGTTTAGCTATTATGTCCTTCTCAAGGACCTGGGATAGGTGCATGTTATTAGCATTTTCACAATTACTTATTTTATTTTTATGTTTTATTCATTTCCTTATTTTTATCCTGCATTTATTATTTTTATAAATAACTCCTGGCAAATGTACACAATACTTCTTCCTCCTCCTATTTTTCCCCACTACAACAACCTTGTTAGGTGGATTGACCTGAAAGAGTCCAGCTATCACAAGGTCACCAAGCTGATATTCATTTCTAATCTGGTTTCTAGCCTGGTGCCCTAGCCACTAGACCAAACTGCCTCTCTTCTCATTAAAAGAAACAGGATAGGAGGATCTGAAATATGCAGTAATGTTTTCTGCACCTTATGACAATTAAGTCATCAAGTGCTTCTGCACAGACGATAATAGAGAAAATAAAAAACAGAAATACTTAGTGCTGGATTTCATGCTATTAGCTGAAGAACCACTACACAAATGGTTGGCTTGTAAGGTGAATCCTTAAAATGCAGTAATAGCATTGACTGAGAAATGAACAAGCCCTTCCTCCCAGTTGCTTTAAATGAAGGTTTTGAAACACTAATTAATTATTATCAGCAATGTAGTCAGTGCTTACTCTTTGGTAAATGTAGGGTTCATTATATTTTATAGCACATTAAGTTTACCATCAGGCAGATTTATTAACTTTGCATACCTTTTACGTATACCTTCAACACAACCACCCATTGATTTCCCAGGCATTAATGCCCAGAGAAATGTGCTCAGGATCCCAAATCTACTTATTAAGATTTGTTGTTGTTGTTTTTAAGTGCCAAGGACAGAATTAGGGGAGAAATGTAGGGATAGACATTTTCTTTTTCAATTAGCTAGATGGCACTGCAGCATAATATGTTATTCACTCTGCAAATTGAGTGGGAAGCATCCGGGGCACTGGTGAATAATGTTTAGCCACGACTTATTATTTTAGTCAGCATTTTTATTCTCCATCCATTTCAATATTCCCTGGAAACATACTTTATAACTAAGAAATCTGTTTTGGATACATGTTGTATGCCACTTTGTTGCTGTTTTTCCAACTATCTACTCCTTCATTCAGTCACCTTTCAGTGTTTTTTTTATCTTGAGGATTTATCTCTTCTATGTTGATATGAAACTTCAACATATATAGCTGGAACTGTGTGTGTCACATCATATGTGTGGTAACATCTGCTAGTTTACCAAGCCAGTGTCAATAGACCAATGATGGCTGCTGTAAAGATGAGTAAGGGTTTCAATTCATTTCTTATTTAAATATTTATATTGCAGGCCAACTTGCAATAGTGGCTCTAGGTGGTTTATATCTGGTTATCAATGAAAAACAAGCCAATAAAAAAGCTTACAAATATATAATAAGTAAGGCCAGTCATAGCATACCACTTCTACATGGATTTCTCCAGCTGTCTGATCCACTTCCCTGGGAAAAAGCAGATCTGTGGGACCTTGCAAAATGCAAATGGGTGGGGCTATTTGAATCTTGGTGAATGCTCTTCTGTAGGTTCTTTCTTTATTCATCTATATGTGGGTTGGGAAATGTTATCTAGAGTTATACAGTATAAGTTGTACGTTCTCATTGAAAGCTTGTTGAATAGAAGTTTAGTTTAAGGTTCCTAATTTTCATGTATCATTGGGTGGTAGAGAGTGTGTCCATGAATGATGGTTATGATCAGATGATGAGATTGTTTCAGAATATATTAGGTAGAGACAATGATATATACGCTATATATGTCAGCACCTCTGATTTTGTCTTAATCACTACCCTTATTTTTGATAGAAATTAATTATATCAGACATATAAATATCCCTTCTGCTTCCAAACTTGCTCTGCAATAACTCAACTTTGTAGAATATATGTTTCCTGCTCAGTAAAATCTATTGAAAATGTTGATAATGTCACTCATTATTTACCTGAAATGAGGTTATATTTTGATATTAAGTCTTTTGTGAATAACCTTTTTAAAGGAAAGTCAATTACATACACCACCTCATTCTCTGTATTATTCTTTGAGAAAGTCTTTAAATAGATAAATTATATATATATATATATATATATATATATATATATATATATATATATATATATGTATGTATGTATGTATGTATGTATGTATGTATGTATGTATGTATGTATGTATGTATGTATGTCTGTCTGTCTGTCTGTCTGTCTGTCTGTCTGTCTGTCTGTCTGTCTGTCTGTCTGTCTGTCTGTCTGTCTGTCTGTCTGTCTGTCTATCTATCTATCTATCTATCTATCTATCTATCTATCTATCTATCTATCTATCTATCTATCTATGGAAGTTAGGTGGCTCATTGAGTGGTATTTCTCAATTGTTTTGTCAAGGTTTGTTGCCTGCAACCACTGTAGGTTTTTACTCTTTGATAATATTATTTTTTATTTTCCTAACTTGTTATTAGATACCCAGAGTCACATTTGCCAGATGGGCAGCCATATAAATCAAATGAATAAATGAATAAGTACAAAAGGAATTCAACAAAAAGTTGAATTTCTAATTCCAGAGGACCTTTAACTAGAATTCTGTGGAAAGGCTTGAGGAAATGAGCATTTGGTTAGCCATTATAAAGTTTTCAGACTTTGATTCCAATTAACTGGCCAACATTATGAGGGGCAAGCCCTTTAAATTACTTGTTGAGTGTAAATAATGCATTAATTAGTCTCATAAATGTGCTCAGCAGTGTCTTATAAGAAAATAATTATTTCTCTCTCCCCTCCCTCCCTCCCCTCCCTCCCCCTCTTCCTAAACATAATTTCATGGAATCATGATAATAATCTGACTCTCCCAGACTATATGCTAGCAATAAAATTTACAAATTAAGTTCTGCAGAAATGTTTAAAACCATGACTTGAGATTTTTCTCACTTGGCTAAAGGAGAGGAAGCATTGCAATCATACAGAAAGTTAATACTAAGGATTGTTTTGCTTACAATACACTGTATATGTCACCTTCTCAATTTCATGACATAAACCAACACCAATTCTCCAGTATCTTAGCTGGATATATATTTTTTCTCGTTATTTGTAATTAGTTCAGTTGCTGGACAGTAGTTTCACCTAGCAGGCTGTCTCCCAAATTACAACTGGAGTTTTGCAAGCACCAAGTCCCAAAATTTCATTTACTATCACTTGCCCACAAATAGTACAATTACAAAGTTTTACAGAGGTGAATTAGATAATGTAGAAAAAGAGGAGGGAAATGCAATGATCCTCAACAACTCATTTAATTAATCAAAGACAAGATTGTTTTAAGAACCTGATGATATGGATACTCATTTTGTCCTGATTGATGAATGTTCAAGCAACCTGCATGAAGATTAAAAGTCATGATAATAATGTAAGTGACATCATGGAAATGTAGTATTAAATCACAGAGAGGTTGAGGCATTTATCCATCCATCCATCTATTCACCCATCCATATATTTTATGGTTTCCTTTCAATTAATTACCCAAAGCCCATAGATCATCAATTTTATCATTCAGATGATTACATTTCTAAAGAAGAAAAACCCTAGACATGAACTACCAGTATATGGTACCAAACAAATGTGATAGGAAATTTACGTTTCAGTTGAAAAATTGTTCCACTATGAACAAATGAGAATTTTAGAATAAAATAGAGTTGGAAACATTTTCTAAGACCAGCGAATATGGAGATGGATGGATGGATGGTTAGGTGGGTAGCCAACCAGCCTTCGTCATAGATAGCATTGCCAATAACCTGACAGTGAATGTAATGTTATGTCCCTTTGAGGTAAATTAGTTTTTAAAAAGCCAACCAAAAATATAAGTTAAGCCTTACAGAGGCTTAAGACATTTATTTCGCTTCCTATTTCTTCAAAAACAATTAAGTAAATAACTAAGATGCATTTAAAATTGGCTTTTTGTTGAAATTAGATGAATTAATATATGACTTGTATCCTTCCCTTATGGCTGCTCCTGAAATTCATGAATACATCCATTTCTGGGAGAAGAAAAAAGTAGTTAAATATTAGAACAGAGAAAAGGTAGTATATATTGTACCTTTTAAATTAAATTAAATTAAATTAAAATCTAACTAGGAATATTCCTCTACAAATGTGCTACACAGTACCTGCTCTTCCTTCAGTTCTCCCACACCATCCCCATCCCCTGCCAACAAAATTCAGCTGAAAAAATGACAATTTTAATGACACACTTTTCTATTTGAGGACTGATGACGTGTTGAACTGAAAAGTGCAATGTTCCTTTAAAATTTCTCAATCCCTCCAAATGGAGAAAAGTTCTTCATTCTACCCCATTGTCATAATTGTGATCATCATTGCAACTTCATAGCTGCAATCAAGAAGAATAGGAACAGTGGCAGAAAAAAAATCTATCTTCCTGAACTAGAAGGCAATTGTATCCCATCATTTATAATCCATACTTGTTGCTTCTTCAGCAATTGATGAAAAGGACTATTAAAATAATGCCCAAATAAATGAGTAGATAGATATGGATTTCTTAGTGTGGTATTGATGCGTACTATTGAGTTCACAGACATTGTCCTTGGTGTTTTCTCCATCTCCTACTTCACCCTACTTTTTAACATTTATAATTATTTTAATTTTAAGCCTCCACAATAGGAAATTTTTATTTCCTGCTACTTGCTGCACAAAAAAGCCAACATTTTAATCCTTATTCCCAGGCATTTCCTTAGTTTCCAAATAGATTTCACAATGTTATTAGAAACTAACAGTGCTGAAGGTCAAAGGCTATAGTTTATTTGTAAACCATCATATCTGGAAGGAATGGACTGTAAAAGGTGACAGGGAGAAACCTCACTAATATACATTCTGACTGAATTGCATGGTCAGACTTCCACTTGTCGTGAGTCTCAGAACTAATCAGATAAAGCATGTAAACAAGTCTTTTTTTATCAAGCATTCTGATTTTTTTCTTTTATTCTTAGCACTGCTGTGATGACGCAGTGGTTAGAATGCAGTATTGCAGGCTAACTCACTATTCACTGCCAGGAGTTCGATCCTGACCAGCTCAAGGTTGACTCAGCTTCCATCCTTCTGAGGTAGGTAAAACGAGGACCCAGACCGCTGAGGGCAATATGCTGACTCTGTAAACCGCTTAGAGAGGGCTATAAAACACCACAAAGTACATTATCTAAGTCTAAGTGCTATTGCTATTGCTATTGCACAGATAACCTCATATTTTCTGAAAGACTGAGTTTTTCAGTGAAATATCTAAGCAAGGACAATTCAGCTAATGCATGCAAAAGAGACCCTGTCTTTTCCTATGTCTGCTGTCAAGAATGTTTGGGATGTAGTATACTAAGTTATGATTGAAACATTAACATCTCTCTGCAGACAGTGCTACTATTTTTATTAAATGTATAGTGTCGCTAAACAA
>JALIGW010000003.1:126938712-127146212 GCA_023053685.1 Diadophis punctatus similis
GGGTGCTTTGGGAAGAAAATTCTTGATGCCAAGGTCAGAGATGTGAGGGGTTGGGAATCCAAATTTGTTTTGATCCCGAATGCAAAAATGGATGCCAGAAGGAGATTTGTGCTTTAGATGGCGCTATTTCATGCTTAAAAATGCTGTTGTTTGCTGTTTTTAAAAATAAACCATATTAGGTGCCTGGGGAATAAAATTCCTGATGCCAGGATCAACGATGAGGGAGGCTTGGAGGCCATTTTTTTTTCAACCCGAATGTGAATACACTGGGATGAGATTAATGGCGGAATTTCAGCAGGGGTGGGTTCCGAATTTTTTTACAACCACTCTGTGGGCGTGGCTAATTTTGTGGGTGTGGCTTGCCAGCCATGTGACCGGGTGGGCGTGGCTTGCTGGTCATATATTAGTTATTTCAGAGATATGTTACTACTATTTTTGCTATTTTATACCGTACATGAAAAGCTTTGCATACAAAGTGCGTGTTACACCATGGCAACACAGCAACCTTTATATGCAGAAAATGCTATAGTTAAAAGACAAGCAAGTCTCATACAGCATTTTTGGTTTCAGTCATGGATTCCTTAGACGAAAATATTGAGGACTGTTAAAAGAACAGTATCTTTTAACAGTCCTCAATGTTTTCATCTAAAGAATAACAGTATAAAACTGTATAAAATTAACAGTATAAAAGGTTAAACTTTCGGAAAACGCCCACTTTGGGAAGCTTTAGGCAAAAGTGAAGGAAAAGTGTCAAATGCTAGCTTCTTATCATTTTCAAGCAAAGGGATGGGGAAAGACTTAATTGTCAGGTTTCTGGGCATGCACAGAAGAAATTTTTTTAAAAAAAAATTAAAAAAATTAAAAATGGCGGTGTCCAGGCACCTGCAACCAACTGCACTGGTGCTGTGACATCACCAGCGGGCCGCTACTGGTGCTATAGAGTGGACCACACCGGTAGGAACCCACCACTGAATTTCAGGCTTCAAAATGGTACTGCTTGCTGTTTTCAAAAATAGACCATATCAGGTGCTCGGCAAAATTCCTAATCAAGGTCAGTGACAAGGGAAGCCTGGAGGTCAAAAAATTTTTTCAACTTGAATGGAAAAACTGATGCCAGTCTGAGATTCGGGGTGAAATTTCATGCTTAAAAATGGAACTGGTTATGTTGCCCTGTGGAGATTTTTTTTTCAATTTGAATACTAATCCCCCCCAACCTGAACACAAAAGCAGATGCCAGGATGAGATTCAGGGTGGAATTTCATGCTTAAAAATGGTGCTGGATGTTTTTTAAAATTGACCATATTGAATGCCCCGGGGAAAAAAATTCAGGGTGGTGGTGGTGTCTAAGAGGCCAAAATTTCTCCCCCCCCCCCCCAAATGCCTGATGGGATTAGATTCTACCTATATTTAGTTTTAATTTATTTTAAATATGAATATCAAATTTACCTTATTCCGGATCTACCGCCTTCTCCAACATACCTCCCTGAGACCGATTAGAGCCCACAGAGTTGGTCTGCTGGTGGTCCCATCAGCCAAACAATGTTGGCTGGCGGGCCCATGAACGAGGGCCTTCTCTGTGGCAGCACCAGCTCTCTGGAATACACTACCCCCCCCCCGAGTTCCGCATTATTCCCACCCTGCCAGCCTTCAGAAAAGCATTAAAAACACGGCTTTGTCGACAGGCCTGGAGCCAATTTTAATATAACACCTATTAATCTTGGCCCCATGAGTGCATCATTGGGTTTTTAAATTGTGGCTTTTTTTAAAATGCTTTTAAATGTTTTAATTGTTTACAATATTTTAATCTTGTTCTTAAATTTTTTAACTGTTTTTTAGATTTTGTATTTAATATGCTGTGAGCCGCCCAGAGTCCCTTTGGGAGTTGGGCAGCATACAAATCTATTAAATAATAAATAATAAATAATAATCTACCTATTTTGTAAATGTGCATCTCTGGATCCTTTTCAAAACCCAATTCCATGACACAGAACCTGTCTCCCAGATTTCTTTATGGTTGTGTAATGAATATGCCATACTGTGGTAATCTGATATTCCTAATCTCTTAGGTATTTTAAAGAACTTGGAAGAGAGAGGAGATCAACACACTTACTTTTAATGCAAACTTATCAAAATTGCAATTCCTAAATATATACACAATGCTGGACTTTTCTTAATTTGGTGATGCAGTTCACAACTCAGAAAACAGTATTATTGCATGGTGCATATCTTGGGGAAAAGAACATAGATAAAATATGTAAGATAAAACCTTTTTTGTGCTAACTTGCCCCTTTCCCAATGCAAATTGATGTGAATGTGGGATGGAACAAAATTAAGGCTGGAAGGAAAAAAACAAGTTTAAAAAAAAGAAAGTGAATTTGAGAGAAGAAACTTCTTATATATTTTATGGCTGGCTTTATGGCTTCCCAAGGTGCTAGAGAAAACATTCACATACTGAAGATGTGATAGCTTCGATTCTTCACATGATTAGGTTTGCAAAGATGAAATAAAATTTTGCCTGGGACCCTGAAGATTTACCAGCCAGTGTAGTCAACAATGGATAATCTTAACCAAGGATATGATTTAGTAGAAGCCAATTCAATTATTTTTTTAGTGTTCTTATTAATATGATTTTTAAACTGTAATGATGACCTTTTCAGTATAATGTGGTTTCATTCTATTAAACTTAGAAGGCTGTAAGTTTGAAAACCAACTTTAGGTGCTGAAGAATCACCGTCCAGAACAAAAAAACATAAAAGTCACTTTTGCTCTGTAGTTAATAAAATCCGAACTTTATTTCATAGGGGATGCTAATGATTTGGCACTTTATGTACTTAGAGGGATGTCTAATTCGAAGCAAATGTTTTCCAATTATTACTTGAAGGCTTTATTAGCTCCTATGATTTCTTCTTGCCTTTGGAAAGATTTACTCAGGTAAAACCTTCCTTTTAGCTTTGCATTGCTAGATATCTAGCCTTTAGATTTTAAAAGAATGCTTTTTCTTAATGTACAAATTGCAGAGGTGCACTCAGGGAAAAAGGAGGATATTAAAATAAAGTTACTGGTAGTGTCATAAAATTGTGTCTCTATGAGGAAAGAGTTTCAGTGTTTTTTTTTAATGCACCTAGTATCTTTTTTACTTTAACTCGACCCCATAATAGAATGAAAGACATGATAGATAGCCAAACACAGTATGTATTTTCTGCACTAATGTTTGTAGTAGACCAAGGTTCACAATCAAAGCAGCACAACTAATGGCAATGTATTTTTCAACCAGCTTCTATACCGGGAGCTAATGCTTTTATATGGCTACCTTTTCAGGTCTGATGGACTAAGTGCTTGGAAGAAAGTTTTGACCTTTGTTATTACTGTATATACATTGACTGCAGGGAGAATTTCATATGCACAGAGATGGAAAGACAGATAAATTTCCACACCTGAAGAATCGATGGTAAAGGTGATTGAGTTGGTGGTGATGGCAAAATTGGCTGTCTTAATTAAAAAAGAAGAATTTATCTTCTTCTGTTTCCACTTCTGGATTTTGTGCTCAGAACGGGGTGTGTGTGAAATTTTGATTGATTGATTGATTGTTTGTTTCCTTTTGTTTGTTTATTTTATGACTGTATTGACTTTGTTATAGGAGTGGTCTGAAATCATTAGAAATGTAAAAGAAAGGGTTGAGGTTGTAACTTTTCTTATACTCTACTGCACTGAAAAAAGTCAGTATCTTTTTTTTTCTCCTTATCTTTTGCACCTTTCCCTTTTCTCTCTATTTTTCTTGACTTTCATTTTCATTTTCATTTGTATTTTATTTCATCATAAACTTTAATCAATCTGTCTGTCTGTCTGTCTGTCTGTCTGTCTGTCTGTCTGTCTGTCTGTCTGTCTGTCTGTCTGTCTGTCTGTCTGTCTGTCTATCTATCTATCTATCTATCTATCTATCTATCTATCTATCTATCTATCTATCTATCTATCTATCTATCTATCTATCTATCTATCTATGCTCTATAACCGAGTGTGGTTTTTGCCCAGAAAAAGTTTTGCGCTGTTGCCATAAGGAGCTGAATGCGTGCTCTGTTTCATGGGTTTTTTAAGTTGTTTGTTACATTCTACACTTTTTGAAGAACAGTGATAAAATATAAAACAGTCCTAATCGTATTTTAGACATAATGGTTCCAAATTGTTTCTGTTTACATTGCAATTATGTGCTTGTATAATAATTAAAATTTTGCAGGAATATATGTAACCATTTATAATGATGAGGTGAAAAGGTGTTAGTTTCTTCCTATGCTAATTTATTCTCTTCTTGTGATTGTATGTGGCACACTCTGAGGAGCTTTCCTCTTGTCCCATTAATGGTAACTAGATGACAAATTATTAAAAACTACAGATTTTTAAACCATATTGTAGGACATGTGTGAATAGACTTTTCAACAAGAACTTTGAATTTTGGCCTCCTGGGCACTTGAGAAATGCCATCAGAGAAATAAAGCATTTTGTGAAATATTAGTATAGATGGTACATATTAGCTGTTATGAACCGAAATCTCCTTATTGTTAATTTTAAGGCACATGAGTGCATTTGAACTAGATTCCTACATTTCAGGATCATGAGAAAACAAACTACAATTTTTAATTCACTTTCCACGTAAACATACCCCTAAGGGTTGACACTAAGCAGTTGGAGATGGGTTGATATACCTTGTTTGTGAAGAACTTGTCAGCAAGATAGAAGACATCTCCTGACAAAATCTTTGCTTCCAGGTAGAAATACTAAAAACTCAAAATTACTACTTGGTTATGTCCAAACATAAATGCATGAAGCAGAGGGCAAGGAGGTAGAAACCTGACAAAACAGCTCCTTTGTGGACACATTGTTACCTCAGGATATATTTCTCCAGATATGGACTAGCCTGAGGCATTGAGTTGTTAGTTACAGCCCTTAACCAATGTTTCACAGCCCTGCCTTTCTTATCTCTGCTGTTTCACCTTTACAAAGAAATTAATAGATTCCTTTTCTAGTGACACTCCATTCTTGAGGCAAATATAGGATTTATGCTGTTCCACCTTAGCCACTTTTCTACAAATTGGATTATTTAGGTAATCTCAAATTGCTATATAGTGGATGTTATGCAGTTTGGCAGGAGACCTATCCTGTAAATTTTAGATGCCAAGTGCTATTCAGATGAATATATGTAACATAGATTTCTATGTTAACTAGCACCACATTTCCTTCCAGACTGCTAGTATATCAGAGTAAATGAAAAAGACGGATACTTTTACTGTGGTTAGTTTATCTATGTGTTTCAGCTTATTTATATTTTTCAAAATCCTGTTGCCATAGTTGTGCTTATTTTTCCATACTTTAACAAGATAAGCATATGCAGAGATTGTTGTCTGATCGTAAAGGCATTTCTCCATTACTGTATACATTTCTCCATTCAGTGAATGCCTGCACTATGGAAAAATAGATAAAATGTGTGCTGTGTACCTTTTTTATGATGGCAGCATTTTTATGAACGTTTCTCTGAATCCATGATTTTTATATACATATATAATGCTGCCCTTGTGGAAGCAGGAGGCTCAAATTAAATTGATTTGTATTCAAATTAGGACTAAAAACATTCCTCCCTCCCTCCCCCTCTAATTTTGTCCATATTTGTCTATCTCATCAGGTGCTTTTCTGAAGCTGCTTTCTTTAAGTTAAACCATGGCAAGGCCTGCACTTTCTGCAGTTTTGAGAACTTCTTTATTTTCCATATTGGCTTTTCCAAACTTGTTACCTCCAGATGTGTCTAGCCTCCATAGTCAGCATGCCTTTATGCTACAACCATAATAATGTCAGCCATGAGACTTATACATTCCCCCCCTACTTTTTTTCATCTTATTTTAAAAACATGTAGTTGCTTAAGTCATTTTCTCTATCCTTGTAACCATGGCGCCACATTTGTGCTCTATTTTCCTGATTTCATCAATGAAGGTGCCAGCCAGGGCAAAGATATGAGACAGTATCTACCATATCATTTTGTCCCAAAACAATTCCATCCTGAATTTGTTTTGCTTATGGTTGCTTCCCCTTAGTACAATTTATTTTTTTAATTTATTTTATTTATTTATCAAACATGTATAAGATAACAGCAGGGGTGGGTTCTAACTTACCTTGCCACAGATTCGCTTCCTCCCACACCACATGGGCATGCATGCATTATGCACCACGTGGCCATGCCACATTGGTGCGCATGTGCAGTACCGAAAACCCAGCTTTTGCGCATGTGCAGAAGCCAAAAACAGCTTCTGTGCGTGCGCAGAAGCCAAAAACAAGATGGCGCCGCTGTAGAGAGCCAGTTCGGGGTGTGTGATCAGCTGCTGATTGCTCCCGGTTTGGTGAGTGGGTGGAAATTCCAACTACCAGTTCTATAGAACCGGTCTGAACCAGGAGCAACCCACCTCTGGATAACAGATATAAGTATAAACGTGATTATGAATACAGGATAAGGATATGAATAAATGGGGACAGTAGGACAGGGATGGTAGGCTCGCCCCTTACAGACCTCTTAGGAATGGGGTGAGGTCAACAGTAGACAGTCTATGTTTAAAGTTTTGGGGGTTGGGGGAAGTAACCACAGATTCGGGTAGTACATTCCAGGCATTGACCACTCTGTTGCTGAAGTCGTATTTTATGCAATCAAGTTTGGAGTGGTTTACCTTAAGTTTGTATCTATTGTGTGCTCTTGTATTATTGCAGTTGAAGCTGAACTAGTCATTGACAGGTAGGACATTGTAGCAGATAATTTTGTGTACTACGCTTAAGTCAGACGGCGTAGTTCTAAATTGTCTATTCCCAAAATTTCAAGCCTGGTGGCATAAGGTATTCTGTTATAAGCAGAGAAGTGGAGTACCTCTGGACTCACTCAATTGTATTAATGTCCAATATACAGTGGGGGTTCCAGGCAGATGAGCTGTATTCGAGAATAGGTCTAGCAAGGGTTTTGTATGCTCTAGTTTGCAGTACAATATTACCGGAGAAGAAGCTTCTCAAGATTAGGTTAACAACTCTTAATGCCTTTTTGGCAATGCTGTTACAGTGAGCTCTGGCATTTAGATCATTTGAGATGAGTACTCCAAGGTCCTTGACAGAATGAGAGTCATCTACGAGGTTGTATCCGCCCAGCTTGTATTTGATGTTCTGATTTTTTTTGCCAATGTGTAAGACAGAGCATTTGTTGGTTGAGATTTGGAGTTGCCAATTGTTTGACTATTGTGACACAGTCAAGGTCTCTCTGTAGGGCAGCAGCATTGTTGGTGGTGTTGAATAGTTTTACATCATCAGCAAAGAGAACATAGTTGCTTATAATATGATCGCAAAGGTCATTTATGTAAAGTATAAAGAGAGTGGGTCCCAAAACGCTGCCTTGGGGGACACCACTGTTAATAGGTGCAGGATTTGATAGGGTGCTCCCTATTTTGACTACTTGTTGTCTGTTTGACAGAAATGCAGCTATCCATTTATGTAGGGATCCAAAAATGCCATAAGATTTGAGTTTTAAAAGTAGTTTGTCGTGTACCACTGAACCAAAGGCTTTGCAGAAGTCTATGTAAATTGCATCTATTGTTTTACCCTGGTCGAGTTGTGTAGTCCATATGTTTTTGTAGTGTAAGAGTTGCAGATTACAGGACAGATTTTTCCTAAAACCAAACTGCTTGTTAGAGAGTAGATAGTTAGTCTCTAAGTGGAGGGTAATGGATTGGTTTATAGTTGATTCCATGACTTTGCAGGTGATGCAACACAATGAGATTGGTCTGTAATTTTCAACTAGGCTGGGGTCACCCTTTTTGAAGATAGGGATGACTATGGCTAGTGACCATAAGTTAGGCAAGGAGCTGGTTCTGAAAGATATTTCATAAATTATGCTAAGAGGTTCTGCTATGGCAGTGTAAAGCTTTTTTAAGAAGAAGGCACATAATCCATCAGGGCCAATAGATAGAGATGGTTTTAGACTGCATAGTGCTTTTTCAACATTATCTTCTGTAAAACTGATATGTAGTAGATCATTGCAATTAGTTATGGTATGACTAGGAAATGTGGGGCATGAGCCATTGCTGTTTACAAAGACTTTATTAGGGGTTCAAATATTAGGGGTATATTTGAACTGCAGATCGGGATACATTTCACTGAAACACAAATTGGTTTATGGGCAGTGTTGGAGCCAAAGAAAGCCCCAAGAGACTTATATAGATTAAATGCACATCTGATTGGATAGAGCAGTCAGGAATTTCATTGGATATAATGCACCATGTCCTTCACAAGGTCAGGATGGAACTATGATGTAATGGGATTTCAAAGGCAATGGGAAGCCCATGAATATAGTTTCTCAGAGCTCTGCTTCCCTCCTAGGATCTTTTCCCACTTTATCACTTTCCTTGGTCTTCTAAATGTTTTTTTTTATGGCTGAGCTGACTATTCTACTTTGCCTGAGGTTTTTTTTTAAAGGGGTAGCTGCCTAACTTGACCCCCTGTGGCTGAGTCAATGGGATTATTATTTTTTTGGCCTAGGTAGGAGAATGTCTTTGGACTCAGATTCCTCCTACTCCTCTGTGATTCTCCCTTTTCTGTCTGTATCTCTGTGTGAACTTATTGTCAAAACATCTGTCTTGTGTGGGGGGACCTACTCTCTTTATTCATTTCTCAGGTAGTTATCTAGAACACTTTTTCTCTGTAAACTCCTGACAAATAACCAGCCGAAATGCAAAGAATTTTATCTCAAATTCAGCTGGCTGACTATTTAATGCATGGGCAGTTTTATCTATTTACGTATTTCTGAAACTATTTTTCATGTAACAACTAAGCATCTGCTTTAATGGTTAATTATGCTTCACGTGCATTTCTTAAAGCTGTTTACATTTCTCCCTCCCTTTTTGTCAGTATATATTTACCAACAAGACCATCTGACGAATCTCATCTTCATAAGATTCTTAAGAAATGTATTGTTTTTAATAATGACTGGATTACATTTCTTCACACAAATAAATTTAAATCGATGTGGTTGCTGAATGTTACCACTGCTGGAAATAATGTATTTTGTTTAATATAACTAGGGTGTTTCTCGCTATTCTTCTTGAAGGAAGGGGCTATTAAAAATAAAAGCGGAAGGAAAAATATTAGTGTTTATGAATATTTTGCTGCCTGAGCACTTTCTACCACTCTAGCCTAACTTGTAAATAAACATCATGGAATTTCTGTCATTTTCCTGAAAAATATGGGCCATGGTGACATGCCATTGCTCTCAAATCACACACTGGTAAATGTTTTTCTCAAAGCAGAACAGTTAAAGTCCAACTCATCCATGGCAAATATTTCTTAACTTGTTTCTAGATTTTTTTCTTCTTAAAATCTGTCTAATAAAACACCTCTGAAGACAGCACTAGAGACCTACTATCTGTAGCAGTGGGGCTGCTGGCCTTAAATAAACTTTTCTGAAACCTCCTCTGATACTACAGCTTCTATCCCCAAAGGGCAAATGATATGCGTAGCTAATAGGAACCCATTTGCTTCAACAAGAGGGCTACTAATCCCTTAAATAATTTTTATAATTGTTATATATTATATTAATATAATATAATTATACATATTATTAGAATATATAATTCTGATTAATACTCCCTCTATATATGGAGCTTCTCTTCCAATTAAGTGCTTCCACAAAATCAACTCAAAATCCATTGCCTCTGGGAAACACATAGCATAATAACATTTTCTCTCTCTGCTATATATGGATAATTTGTAGCCTGCAGACTATAAGCAGACCTAAAGAAGTCTTCAATGTGGCTTTCTGTGGGGTCAAAATTGCAGCAAGGTCCTCCACCCAACAATTGTCAACTGTTTTTTTCTGAATGGGGAGGCAGGATCTTCAATCACCTCCTTCCCATCTAAATTGTACTTCTGACAGACCCTTAAGCCAAATAGCATTACCTTTTTATATCATGTATGAATGTGAGCATTAGTGTTTTTATTAGAGAGATTGGAAGGAAAGGTTTTTGTAAGTGATGATGTTCATCCATCGTGTTCGAAGAGGACCTTGACATCTATCAGGTTGTGGGCTGTTTGCGATGTGTCCGCAGGTGGCTGGTAAGGCCTATAAGGGCACGAAATGTTCTGCCACATGTTGGGCAGACATGTCTGGGCACCATTGTCACAGCATTTGCAGCTCTGGCTTTGCGGAGTGCTCGCTTCTCTTCTGCTATGGCTGTTCTTCTGTCCTCAGATATTTGGCAGCCTTGGTGGATCAGCATGTGCCAAGTAAGCATATACTATAAGGGTATAGTGCCTGATTTGCTGCCCACTCTGACGTACATTTCTTAGAGACAGAAATACTGACTATTCTTATACAATGGAAATAAAACACAATACTGCAGCTATTAGTATGGACACAGGTATCCTGACTGCCCTTTCTAGTGTTGTGGAGGTTAGTGTTGGGCAGAGAAGAGCTCTGGGCAAAGAAACACACCAAAAATAGGAAGAGCAGAAATGGCAAAAGACTCACTTTGAAGTTGATTGCACAAGTCTTAGTACATAGAGTCATGTCCTCTGTGTAACAGTGAGGACTCAAAGAAGGATGCCTTGGTGACCTCCTCTTGACCTCAAGTAACTGTCCAGCAGAATCGGGTGCTTGATGATTACTGCTGAGTTCCAGAAATTTCAGAGTTGAAAAATCTGCTGCAACAGATTTGCAAGGCACTTTGAGAATAAAATCCCTTGTCTTTGTACTAATTGGAGTAGCATAATTCCAAATACTTTTATTTTACCTTTTTGTATTGGACTTAATTTGTATATCACCCAGAGTATTTATGAACTGGTCAACTTTATAAATATAACAGATAAATAGATAAATGAACAAATAAACAAGCCAACCAGCCAACAACATTTTGGGGGCAAAATGTGCTTGAGAAGATGATGATTGTTAAGTTGCAGACATTAAGAGAACAATTATCTCAGTCCTTTTCACACTTGATTCCTTTTGGTCTGGAGACAAAATCATCCATGTCCATTCTATTTGGTGGTCTCCTACAAGAGAAGAAGGGAATTTTGACTTTGTTGACCTATTTAATCTCTTGGTGGCTTTTGATATTATTGATTTCACATCATACCACCCTATATTGTTTATACAACTTGGGAGTTTCATGCACTTACGTCTTATTCCTATTTGCAGTGATGGTCTCAGACAGTAATAGTAGGGGACTATTTTGTTCTTAGTGCTATTAATTATCTTTATAAAACTGCATTCTAACCATTGCACCACCACGACTATTCTCATGGTTGTGGTTTTGGAAAAGTGGGTAGCAAAAGGTTGTTTTGGAGACTACTAAATATGGAATAGATGCAGGTAGTGCTTGACTCTAGGGCCAGAATTGGGGCTAGAATTTCCATTGCTTAAGCAAGCCGGTTGTTAAGTGAGTCACGCCTGATTTTACAACCTATTTTTGCCACAACTGTTAAGCAAATCTCTGCAGTTGTTAAACGAATCATTAAGCAAATCTGGCTTCCCCCCTTTGACTTTGTCAGAAGCTGGCTGGGAAATCACAAATGGTGGTCGCGTGACTCCAGAATAGAAGCAACCATTGTCCGTATGTGCCAATTGCCAAGCATCCAAACGTTGATCATGGTGGGGATGCTGCAATAGTTGTAAAAGTGAGGACCAGTCCTAAGTCACTTTTTTCAGTGTCATTGTAACTTTGAATGGTCGCTAAATGAATGGTTGTAAGTCGAGGACTACCTGTCCAGCATTTGACTTGAAAATTCTAATGATAAATGTGTGTGTGTGTGTACACATTCATACACACACACACACAATGCTACAATGGCTTAATTAAACTATCACTTTATTTTCACCTACACATGAGGTGATATGTAGTGATAAATTCTCTCACATAAAATAATTCATCCGTTTATTTGATGATTGATTTAGGAAAGTCTATGCAGAATAATATTAATCTTAAAGGTGACACAAATTAATTAAGTGATTATTTTTTTCCATTCTTTCCCTTTTTTGCAGCAAAAGGCCGTCCACCTTAGAATATTTTATAAGATGAAATGATGAAGAAATCATGTCTCTGTCCTTTTCCATCTTGAATTACAATGAGCTTGCAATGAAAACATGTAGACATCAGATATGTTAATAAAAGATAAATATTGTATTATTGATCTATTTTTATACTGCTTCCTAAGCCAGAGTATCTTGAAAAGGTTTATAGTATATAAAACATACAATGACAAGAACAAGAGAGAGAGAGAAGAAATATATTCATATAAATCAGCCTCGGTGAAGCATGTGGGCTTCAAGAACTGCTTTGAAAAAATAACAGTAGGTACCTCCCAAATATCATAAGAGAGAGCATTCCTGTTTCATAATAATTTTATTAAACATTACAACTAAAAAAAAATAAAAGAATGAAAATAAAAATGCAGAAAAAAGAAAAAAGAAAAAAGAAAAAGAATACAGTAAAGAGAAGGAAAAGAAATATATAAATTATTTCCCCCTTCA
The DNA here is from genome assembly GCA_023053685.1 of Diadophis punctatus similis. NCBI lineage: Eukaryota > Metazoa > Chordata > Lepidosauria > Squamata > Dipsadidae > Diadophis > Diadophis punctatus. The sequence continues at coordinate 126,951,248 of JALIGW010000003.1, forward strand.
CCACAACAAATATAAACAATTTGGTAACTTCTCTTAAAATACAAATTATATCTTCCCTTATCCTATCTCTTATCTATAAACAAATCCTTAAAGACTCATCATTCAGCCTTGATGAGCAAAACTTCATTAAAATTACCAGAGATAACATACCTATTTAAAGCTTGATCAAATAAATCAATTTTACATTCTTTCCTTTTAACAATCTTTATCCCCTTCAACTAATGCCCTAGAACTTGATTACTTCCCCCCACCTTTTCAAAAGTTTCCAAAAGTTTTAACAAGTCTCTTGTAAATACAGAATAGGAATGTTTTCCAGGTTACTCTTTTAAAGTGTTATTTGTATATCCCTTTTAATTATCAAGGCATAAACCAATTTCATTTGTATGTCCAGTGTAGCATATTTTCCCATATAATTCTTATAGCCTGAAATTTTTAAATCTATGATCAGTCTTAGTCCTTGTAATGGAATGTGTGGATGGCCTTGGAGAATGATGGGAAGAAATACTGCCTAGGAAATGATCAAAGAAAAGAAGCAAGACCCACCAGTGGCTTAACAGTCAAGAAAAGAAATTTAGGAGGGACCCTCCCTCAGGGGTGGGCTGATGGGGGGTTTGCAGGGGTTTGGGAGAATCTCTAGCTAAGATTCTGTGCAGTTCTGAGATCCCCCAAATCCCACTCCTGGCTGGCCCCGCCCACCCAGGAGTTCCCACATGGCCCATTTTGGATGCAGGTAAGTGCAGGTAAGTGCAGGGCATGCACAGAGGTTTGGGGAGGATGACAAATGGGCCCACTGGTATTTCCAGCCTCCAGACGGCCTCCGGAGCCTAGGGAGGCCATTTTTGCCCTCCTGGAGGCTCGAGGAAAGCCTCTGGAACTCAGGGAGGGCAAAAACGCCCACCCCCCATCATGGTGCAGGAGGCCAACTCACCATGGCTACGCCCATCCAGCAACCGGGCAGAGAATCCCTTGCTAAAATTTGTGAAGCCCACCTCTGCCCTCCCTCATGGATTAAGTAGTTAAAAGTAATAGCAGGAAGCTTGCACCTTCAGATTTGCAAGATTCTGTTAATGTAGCCTCATAATAAATTAGAATTAGTTCATCTAGTCATGTTTCCTGTTTATCTGGGATGGCTGGCAGTCTTGTCCAGTAAAATTTGTTCCTCTTCTGTAACATCTTTTAAACTGCCTTATAGATGCAAATTAACGTCTGTGCATTGTTCAAAAATAGGTCGAACGTTAAAATGTTTTGCTCCATTCTTACTAGGTCAAATTTAACTTTCCTTCTCCTTTAATTGTAATCTGATTGTCTTTATGTCCAACCTTCAAAGTCTCATCCTATCCTGTTTTGTGTCTTTTTAATAGAATTCAAAACAAAAGCATTGCCCCATAGAAAGGAGTGTTATAATTAATTCCAAAATCTTATTTTAAATCTATCTATATCCTTAATCTTTTTGTAACTTTCTAAAATCAAAATTAGAACAACAATTTTACTGTCCCCCCCCCCTATATATTTAAATTTATTTATTTATTTATTTAAATGGATTTATATGCCGCCCAACTCCCAGGGGACTCTTTAAACTTGTATTTAAAATTTCTTTGATTTAGGATTAAAAGAAACTGAATAAGGAAACTGTAAAATCTGTTGATCTAAAGTTTCCTAATAGCTAAAAAGCAGTTAACAAGTGATTTTTAAAGTGATTAGAAAAGAAAGTATATTAACCCACTACAGTTTGAGCAAAAAGTTGGTTATTCCCTTAGCTCCAGAACTCCAAACCTCATGGAAATTGCTGTCTTGTGGTCTCCTGGCAAGGAGCAACTGTTTGGAGCACTTGTGGGTAATGCCAAGTCCTCTCCTTGTCTGTAGAGGAATTAGGACGAGATGGTCTACTCTTAATTTGGTCATTGGCTCTGATGTTTATTGGAGCTGTCTTCAGTTCACTATTTCTTCCCTGGTAGGAGGGAGGGAGGGAGGGAGGGAGAGGGGAGGGGGAGGGGGAGGGGAGGGGGAGGGGGAGAGTGGGAGGGGGAGGGGGAGGGGGAGGGGGAGAGGGAGAGGGAGAGAGAAAGAGAAAGAGAGAGAGAGAGAGAGAGAGAGAGAGAGAGAGAGAGAGAGAGAGAGAGAGAGAGAGAGAGAGAGAGAGAGAGAGAGAGAGAGAGAATTTGATAATGCAGATACCAACATTTATACTCACTTGCCAAATTACACTGGATGACACTCTGGAGTTCTAATTACATAACACAATAATTCCCCAAAATCTCAGTGAGAAATCAGATTTGTAACAGTGAAATTTAAGTAATCTGCTTGCAAGGTGATCTGAGCCTTATATTTCAGAAGGAAAACCCAGAGGTGGGATTCAGCAGGTTCTGACCAGTTCTGGAGAACCAGTAGAGGAAATTTTGAGTAGTTCGGAGAACCGGTAAATACCACCTCTGAGTGGCCCCACCCCCATCTATTCTCTGCCTCCTGAGTCCCAGCTGATCGGGAGGAAATGGGGATTTTGCAGTAACCTTCCCCTGGAGTGGGGAGGGAATGGAGATTTTACAGTATCCTTCCCCTGCCACGCCCACCAAGCCACGCCCACCAAGCCACACCACACCCACCAAGCCATGCCCATAGAACCGGTAGTAAAAAAAATTGAATCACACCACTGACAAAACCTGTGCAATATTAGCTAATTGGCTACCAGTGCAGTTGCTTCAAGAAAGTCGTAGCATGTGCAGGACAGGTTGCCACTTTGCAACCTGGGCACTGGAGTCTGTACCAGCTGCATTTTCTGGACTAACTGCAAGGGTAGTTGCACATAAAGTAGTAGTTCCACATAGAGTACTTCACAGCAATCTAAGTGTGAAGTTGCTAGTGGAGGAAGAATAGTATCTAAATAGTCCATATGTACTGGAAAGAATGTAGTTGACTCAGAATGTAATAAGCTAACTAGTAGTCCTGGCTCTGGAATAACTCAAGCTTTCCGTTCACAATGATGCAACTCTATATTATATCTTTTTAGGGAAATGCTCACCCTTTTTCTGAATGTGGTGCATTTTTTTACTATATTTCTCTATGGTCGGAGTAAAATGAAATCTATAGTAGCATCTCATATATAGCACTGAGCTGCAACAACTCACTTGCTTTATTTTCTGGGAATGCTTATGGGATCTATGTGAGCATAAAGGACATTTTTAGAATTAAAGCTGATTGGAGCCAGGCACTAGGTTTTGTAGCATGTCAGCTTCCCATCTGATTTTCTTTACACTTAAAGAAGTTTTCTTTTTAAGTTTGTCAGTCACCAAATAGAGTCTCTGTAGTATATGAGTGCCTAGGGCTGCCACTCTGTGGGCTCCGGTTTAATGTATTAAATGAGTATCATGTGGTGGCTTCCTTTTGTTTTTAAAGTTCCTCATCATAAAGTATATTGTGACATTGTGCATTGTCAGTAAAGCTGGAGTTGTCAAACTATCCAGAATTCCAGACTAGAATAACATTGGTTAACTATCCCATAATAACACTGGAGCTTCCTGCAGTTTGGGATCCCTTCCTGTAATTTGCAGTATGTTATGACGAGGCCACGTCCTACTATTTTAAAATGCCATTAAAACTATAATATACATATAAACACTTGGAGACTATAAATCTGATGATTAAGGTAGCTGCTGGTCTTCTACAGTCCATTAGACTTTTGTTAATTTTGCTGTATAGAAATGACAATGTCACATAGTGGTACTTTATTGACTCTAGGTCAGCAATTATTTTTTCTTTTGTCTCCTGATGCCTCCCAATCAATCCTCCTTCCAAACACCTTTTTTATTTTTAACTTTCTCCATCGTCTTACAACCATATGCACTTTTAAAATATCTCTTCCAGAAATTTACCACATGAATATAATAAACTGGGCATGCTATACACCGGGGGATCTGTAGTTGTGATCAAAACAGTTCAAGCAGTCCCTATGGTGATGCACTTGGAGCTCCACCTGGATTTTATGTGACACAACACACCTAGAAATCAGCTTTGATTACACTGTCATTGCCACTCTCATGAATGTTTTGACCATACCCTGCAGACCAGTGGTGAAATCTACTTACCTTCCCTACCGTTTTGGAAGCATACGCTTTGCATGCGTGCACCACCATCGTGGTCACGTTATTATTCTCTGTGCATGCACAGAAGGCTTTGCGCATGTGCAGAGGGTTAAAAACAAGAAAATGGCGATGTTCGGGCAGGTGGGCGGAGCCTCGCGCTGCCGCCGCTACCGGTTCTCCAAACTACCGGCTGCCACCGCTACCGGTACACCCGAACCGGGCCAAACCAGTAGCATTTCACCCCTGCTGCAGACACCCCTGGAGCTATAAAAGATAATAACAAAATGAGTTTTAATGGTACAATATTTTTTTCTTTTCCACTGATTTTTTGGGCAGTGTTGATAATGAAAATAAGACCTTGTCAACTAACCTTTTTTCAAGCTAAAATTAAAAAAACAAAAACAAACGTTCCTTACTTTATTTTTCAGAAGGTTATGGGCAATATTGTTGATTTTATCTAAACACCCTGTAACTTAACTTCCTTATTCCAGTGACTGATTATCCTTTCTAGTCCTGCTTTGATGTCAGCTATAAAGCCATGATTTATTCCTCAAGATAATTATTTTGAAAGTCAGTTGATCGGCTCTGCATGTCCCTAATGTCACATGTGTTTAATATTAAAATTATTCCTCATATATTAAGAGACATGAATTATATCTAATGAATGTGACTGAGGTGGTTCAGTCTGAATAATCAGACTGCTGTTATTTGCTCTGATTCCCCAGTCATTATTTGCATATTATAGTTGTTTAATCATTCAGTCACTTATAATAATTTCTGGTCTGATTTACTAGGACTGTTGTTAGTTACAATACTAACAATAGTCTTTAGTAACCTTTGACTATTTGTGAACTCATGCTTATTGTCATCACTGATGGTATTAATAGGTGTCTGTATAGGATCTGGAAGTGGAGTGGAAGAAGAAGCAACTGACAAAATATGTCTGAAATTCAAATTCTACACTTTACATACTTGGATGCAATATTACAATATAAATATGAAAGAATTGCACTGTGATACTGCAATGAACATTTTAATCTTCAGCTTCATCATGTGCTATCAGAGCATTCAGACACATATTCTGTTGACCTTTTTACCAATTTCCTTCATTTTTTCCCAAGCACTGGGATCTTCTACAATGTCTTGTCCCTTTGCAATTTGTGCTTAATATTTTTCCCCGCAAGACACAAGATGGAAGAGAGAGGGAGGTGATATCTATCTATCTATCTATCTATCTATCTATCTATCTATCTATCTATCTATCTATCTATCTATCTATCTATCTATCTATCTATCTATCTATCATCTATCATCTATCTATCTATCTCAGGAGCTGAAGTGGTGCAGTGGTTAAATGCAGCCATTGCAGGCTGACTGCTAGTTCAACAGTTCAGCTGTTCAAATCTCACTAGGCTCAAGGTTGACTCAGCCTTCCATCCTTCCGAGGTCGGTAAAATGAGGACCCAGATTGTTGGGGGCAATATGCTGAACTCTGTAAACCGCTTAGAGAGGGCTGTAAAGCACTATGAAGCGGTATATAAGAAAAGTGCTATTGCTATATATTGCTATCTGAGATGAGAAGGAAAGAAGGGAGGGAGGGAGGGAGGGAGGAAGATAGGAGAGGAAAGAAATCCTTTCTATATTCTGTATCATTTATAGATTTTACATTATAAACAGAGTCTTCTTCTGGATAGCCACTTTAATTGGGTCATATCTACATGTTCCTAAAATTAAGGGTTAGGGTTATTTGAACTACATAACCCTGACCTCTACAGGGCAGCAAAACGTATCTCTTTTGTTGTTGTTAGTTGCGAAGTTGTGTTCGACTCATCACGACCCCATGGACAACGTTCCTGCAGGCCTTCCTGTTCTCTACCATCCTCTGGAGTCCATTTAAGCTCACGCCTACTGCTTCAGTGACTCCATCCAGTCACCTCATTCTCTGTCGTCCCCTTCTTCTTTTGCCCTCAATCGTTCCCAGCATTGTATCTCTTTGGTGCCATCTAATTATTTGTCACAATTTTTACAGCTCAGATATAGTATGCCAATAAGTTCTGCCTAAAGCTGTATGGCAGCAACACTGTTTCTTTATTTTGTTATATCTTTCCTTGGTGCTCTAAATGGCTAGCAAGAATATCAGAACATGAAATCAAACAAATAATCCTGATTAAATAAAGTACAAAAACACAATTAGCACAGTCTAATAAATTATTACTGTTACGAAGCAAATCAATTAAAAGATACTTAAAAAACAAACAAACAGCACCCATGAATTAAAAGCATCCCTTTTGTCATTGGCTTAAAAGCATCAAAAGAAAAGAAAAATTGGCTGTCTAGCGTGGCATCTTGTGTAAAATTGAGAAAATGGAGGAAAATACTACCTTAGTTCTTCATTGGCAAAAGACCTAAACAAATAGATTGGCAAGAAGATTAAAATTCCATTATTCCCACAATATGCATTTTGGCTGTAGAAAAGAAATGGTTTTTCATTTAAGAAAAACACGGTACAATGGCGCACCTGTTCTTCTTTAAAGGGACTTTACAGAGATGAAATAGATGCTATTCTTACTATAGTACTTGTACCTTATTGGTGGGTCATTCTTCAGTTCAGTCACTAGGTGGCATGAGATTTTATTGTTCTTGTTGAGCTTTGCCTTTTTTTTTACCCACTCTCCTAGCTATTCTCTATGATAGAGCTGCCAACTTTCACCTGTTCAATTCTATTATTCTATTACTATACAGGGAGTCCTCAACTTACAACCACAACTAAGCCCAGAATTTATGGTGCTAAGTGAGTTTGGCCTCATTTTACCACTTTTCTTGCCACATTTGTTAAGTGAATCACTGCAGTTGTTAAATTAGTAACCCTGTTGTGAAGTGAATCTGGCTTCCCCATTGACATTGCTTGTCAGAAGGTTGCAAAAAGGGTTCACACGACCCCGGGACACTACAACTGTCATAAATATAAACGGGTTGCCAAGCATCTGAATTTTGTTTTTTTAAAAAAATATTTTTTATTAAACAGTTTTAAAACAAAAACAATATATAAATACAAAATGTGCATATATACAAAATCAAAATACAAAACAAAACATCCACATTACAAGACATAAACTCACATAACATAAACTTACAGAACATATAACAATTTATCATTGTTCATTTCGCAGTTTTGCGTATCGTTGTATCATCTATATATCACATTATTCCTTTAACTTATTTATATTAACATATTTCTTAATTCTTACCTATTGTTATTTTCTTTGCCTTTTAACATCCAAACCAATTCTATTTACCTATCTCATTATATTCTATATTTATTAATAATTACTTAGATTTACTTTTGAGTTCTAGCTAATTATACCATTTCATCCATATTTTGTAAAACTCTGTTTCCTCTTTATCTTGTAATTCCAGTGTTAATTTGTTCATTTCTGCACACTCTAATATTTTTGTTATTATCATTGGGCTCAAAGATACTATTTCCGCTTAGCATCTGAATTTTTGATCACATGATCATGGGGCTGCTGCAAAGGTTGTAACTGTGAAAAATGGTCATATGTCACTTTTTTCAGTGCCATTGAAACTTTGAATGGTCACTAAATGAACTGTTGTAAGTCAAGGACTTCCTGTATTTACAATTCATGTTTCACAGGCTTTATCCATGTTTAAAAGGCTTATCCAAAATATGTGATACTGGTTGAGAATTATGCTTTAAGAGAGTCAGTGTGGCATAGTAATTATAGCATTGGACTAGTATCAGGGAAATTCAGATTCAAATGTATCTTTAGGCATAAACTTCACTGACTAACTTTGGACCAGTAACCTAAATCTATCTCACAGTGTGGCTGACTGGAGGTAAAATAAAAGAAGACCTCCAAGTAAGATCTCCTTTAAAAATGTATTCTTTAAAAAATTATAAGCTGTCCCTTTGGAGTCAGGCAGCCTTAAAATCCAAGAAATAAAATAAGTAGACTAAGCTGCTTTATCTTTTGGGGGGGAAAGTGAGATGCAAATATTAATTTTTCTTAAAGGCTTCCATAATCTTTTTCTTATCACAACAACCATAAACTCTGGGCAATTCACAAACAGGCTTTGAATATATAAAAGTGGAAATATTAAAGTTTTCTGATTTAACAAGATGAAAGAGATAAGAACTTTTTAAATTTTTTTTCAGAAAGCCAATTGTTAACACATGCTGAAAAATCAAGATTTTGTTGCTGTCCTTTCTGCTTAAACTTTTTGTTTGTTGCATGTTGACAGATCTCATAGCATTTCTTTTTTAAAAAAATATATTTTAATTGAAGTTCAGGAACTGAGGAACTGAGGAAGCTCAAACTGCCCAAGAAGCTGCTGATACAGTTCTACAGAGGAATTATTGAGTATGTCATCTGCACCTTTATAACTGTCTGGTTTGGTTCTGCAACCCAACAAGACAGACACAGACTTCAGAGGATAATTAGAACTGCAGAAAAAACCATTGCTACCAACCTACCTTCCATTGAGGACCTTGTTAGATTCGCTTGTAAATGAAGGGGCGAGTCACAGGAATAGTTCAGTACCTTTATTATCTATTAGTTAGAACTAATATGGACTGCTGGCAGGCTGCAGGGAAGCCGCTTTTAAGGGCTTCCCTGAAGCCTGCTAGCCACTGACAGCACTTTATTTCTCCCACTGCTAGATTAGCCAATCAGTGGCAGTTATGCAAATCAATACTACGTCCGTCCGCACGTAACACCCCTCCCTTCTTAGTTTCTGGAGTGTCCAATCAGGAGCTTACAAAAGTCACGTAGTCCCTGTTCTGTCCCCACGAAGCACACAGCCACACGAACAGGTTTAAAGCAATACTTTAAACTGGTTAAACATGGCTGCGTTGCAAAGGCCCTGCCTGTTCTGCTCGAGGCGGTTGCAGGGCTGGCGATTGAGTTCCCCAGGTTGATGGTGCTGGGGGACTTTAATCTGCCATCGCCCGGCAAAGCCTCGTGGGCAGTCCAGGAGTTCATGGCTTCCATGACAACCATGGACCTGACCCAAGTAGTTCAGGGTCCGACTCATGAGGGTGGTCACACGCTTGACCTTGTGTTTCTCTCGGGACAGTGGAGAGATGATCTGAGGCTGAGGGGTTTAGTCACAGTACCCTTGTCGTGGTCAGATCATTTCCTTCTGAGGTTGGATTTCATGGCACCACTCCTCCACCGCAAGGAGGCGGGACCGATGAAGTGGTTCCGCCCCAGGCACCTAATGAAACCTGAGGGATTCCAGAGGGAACTTGGGGAAATACCTGAATCCCTGGTACACAGTTCATCTCTGGTCGCGGCCTGGAATCAGGCAGCAGCGGGGGCTCTGCACCGGATTGCGCCTTTGCAACCTCTCCGTGGAAGTGGATCCAGGAGGGCTCCTTGGTTCACCGAGGAACTCCGGGAGATGAAGCGCCACAAGAGATGCCTAGAGCGACGATGGAGATCTAGTAAAGCTAAGTCTGACTGGACACTTTTAAGAACTTTCATTAAGTCTTACTTAGTGGCGATATGGGCGGCAAAATGTTCGCATTTTTCCGCTCTTATTGCATCTGCTGACTCCCGCCCAGCCGCCCTGTTTAGGGTGACCCGCACCCTTCTTGCTAAGGAGGAAGGCGGAGATCCCTTGCAGGGTAGAGCTGAGGAATTTTCTCGGTTTCTGGCGGATAAAGTCATTCAGATTCGGACAGACCTGGATTCCGATTGGGCAGTACAGGCCGAGACGACTGGGGCAGGTCTCAGTCCGGTTATATGGGATAGGTTTGAACCGGTGACTCCTGAGGATGTAGACAAGGCCATAGGAGCGATGAGCTCCGCCACTAGTTTATTGGACCCGTGCCCTTCCTGGTTGGTTTCGGCCACCAGGGATGTTTCACGTGGCTGGCTCCAGGTGTTGGTCAACACTTCTTTGAGAGAGGGGTCCGTCCCGCAGCCCTTAAAAGTGGTGGTGGTGAGACCCCTCCTCAAGAAGCCTTCCCTGGACCCAGCGGATTTAAAGAACTTCCGTCCAGTCTCCAACCTTCCCTTCGCGGGGAAGGTTGTTGAGAAAGTGGTGGCACTCCAGCTCCTACGGCTGTTGGATGTCACTGATTTTCTGGATCCCTTTCAATCAGGTTTCAGGCGTGGCTACAGTATGGAAACGGCTTTGGTCACCCTGATGGATGATCTCTGGCGAGCCCGGGATAGGGGTCACTCCTCTATCCTGGTGCTACTTGACCTCTCAGCGGCCTTTGATACCATTGACCATGGTATCCTTCTGCGTCGTCTCGGAGAGGCAGGGGTGGGCGGCACTGTTTTGCAGTGGTTCTCCTCCTTCCTCTCTGACAGGACGCAGTCGGTGTTGACAGGGGGGCAGAGGTCGAGCCCTAGGCCCCTACTATGTGGGGTGCTGCAGGGCTCGGTCCTCTCACCCATCCTGTTTAAAATCTACATGAAGCCACTGGGTGAGATCATCCGATGACACGGGGTGAGGTATCAGCAATATGCTGATGATACCCAGTTGTACATCTCCACCCCGTCTCAATTCGGGGAAGCCGTAGATGTAATGGGCCACTGCCTGGACGATGTTAGGGTCTGGATGGGGAAGAACCGGCTAAAACTTAACCCTGACAAGACTGAGTGGCTGTGGATATTGCCTCCTAAGGACTTGACCAATTGTCCCACCTTGTTTCTTGGGGGGGAGAAATTAGCTCCCTCAGAACGGGTTCGCAATTTGGGTGTCCTCCTAGACCCACAGCTAAAATTGGAGCAACATCTTTCAGCTGTGGCTAGGGGGACCTTTGCACAAGTATGTCTTGTGCACCAATTGTGACCCTACTTGGAGAAGGAAGCACTTCTCACAGTCGCTCATGCCCTTATCACCTCACGGCTGGATTACTGCAATGCGCTCTACATGGGGCTACCCTTGAAGAGTGTCCGGCGACTGCAATTGGTGCAAAATGCAGCTGCGCGAGCTGTGGTGGGTGTACCCAGATGCACCCACGTAACACCGATCCTCCGCCAGCTGCATTGGCTGCCCATTAGTCTCCGGATCCAATTTAAGGTGTTGGTCATTACCTTTAAAGCCCTACATGGCTCAGGGCCAGGTTACCTTCTGGACCGCATCCTGCCGCATACCTCCCTATGACCGGTTAGGTCCCACAGAGTTGGTCTCCTCCAGGTCCCATCGACCAAGCAATGCCGGATGGCAGGACCGAGGGGGAGAGCCTTCTCTGTGGGAGCCCCCTCCCTTTGGAACCAACTCCCTCCAGAGATCAGGACTATCCCCACCCTGCTGGCCTTCCGTAAAGCAATAAAAACTTGGCTCTTCCAGCAGGCGGGGTATGAATGAAAGTTCTTTTAAAATATTGATAGTATTTTAACATGTTTTTTAAAAAATTGCTTTTATTGATTATATGTTTCTATACCTGTTGTTAGCTGCCCAGAGTCCCCCGGGAGTTGGGCGGCATAGAAATTTTAATAAATAAATAAATAAATAAAATAAATACTCTTACTAATAAAACTGTTATCAGTAAAGAATGCACACACCAATATTACAAACAGTCTTGGTTGGCAAACAACCAGCTACTAATTACTTCATTAGTAGCCCGGATTAGTTCAAAGAGTTCTCAAACAATGATGAGCCAATTAAGTCCAGTTAGCTTATGGAGCTTCTTAGCATTGGCAAAGTTCCTAGAGTCCAGTCTCTGATAACAAGACACCAACAGAGAAACACAAAACAGGTATCTCAAAACAAACTATGATTCAGATGGATTTTTCCCAAGTTGTTCTCTGCAGCTTCCCAGCTGCATCGACTCATCTTAAATAGACTAGGGGAGTGGCCAATTAGCCCCCAGTCTTACTCTTGAGTAGACATTTCTGCCTCTTGGCAGCCCTGCGTGCTCTTGAATTCAGGAAAGGAGTAGTAGCCCCTTCTTTCTCAGCACTGCCAAGAGGTACTGAAGGCCCAGGCTGCCCATGCTGTGGACGGGCCACAACACTATCCCCCACCGCAAGGCCCTCCCCCCAGGTCTGCCGGTCGGGATGCGACCGAGATGGGAAGACTAGGGTGTTCTGGGACCAGAGTATGTGGGGCTCATGCTTCCACAGCCAGTCGAGCCCCAAGATGACGGGAAACCGGAGTCCATTAGTTACATAAAACTAGGTGACCTCCTCATGCCCACCGATGGTCAAGTGCACAGGGTGCGTGGCAGCCTTAATCAGCCCGGACAAAAGCACCCGACCATCGATAGTTTCAAATAACATGGGAGGCTCTACAGGAGACACAGGGATGCTGAACTGATGGACGAATGCCTCATCAATAAAGGTGGTTGTCATGCCAGAGTCCACCAAAGCAGGGGCAGGAAGTCCTTGGGGATGGTCAGCAATGAAAACCTTGGCCTCCACAAGTAGATGAGTAGGGGTCCCAGACTCGGCGGCTGCCGAAAGTGACCCGATGGTGTGGCTGAGCCGACCCATTGTCTCCCTTGGATCGGGCGCTGGCCGTTCCACAACGGAACAATTTTAAAAAAATCTACCCTTTTTGTCTTTGTAATATCTTCTGAATATTTCCTTCAAGACCTGTTGTTCATCTAACCCAGGGGTGTCAAACTGGCAGCCCGTGGGTCGAATGTGTCACACAAAGGCCATGCCCACCCAAGCTCCGCGAATGGGAAAAACTTCACGAAACGTCACATGACGGCAACGTGACATGGTGAGTTTGACACCAGTGATCTAGCCAAATCATCAAAGGAGGCTCTAATTCATTGCATTAAATCCTGTTAGTTGTCCAGTAGTGGGTAATTGCCATCAATGATAGGTACAGCAGTTGCATATAATGCTGCGGCAAGGTTCTCCCATAGACAGTGAAGTATCTTGAGGATGACCTGTTGTCTTCGCTAATAAAGCTAAAATTCTTGGCCTCTCTTGAAAGACGGTAGAGGTTTGCAAGATTAATATTTTGCAAGCCTGACTGTGTTTTTCCTCTCCTCCCTCTCATGCCCCAGTGAGTCAGCGAGGACTTAGATCAAGTCTCTTTGTCACATCATTTCATTTCCCAAGGTTTAAGGACTGCTTCTGCCCTTTTTGTTTTTGTAACAGCTCCTGAGTGTTTCCCTCAAGGGCCATCTCCATGGCTCTTTACAGTGACATACTATAAAAACATTCATACGAGATTTAAAAAAAGCCAATGCCAGGAGAAAAAACAACCACGCAGGACCTGCCACCCACTTAACCCAAGGCCAAAGAAAAGAGCCAGGTTTTCAGAATTCTTTTGAACAAGGGCAGAATGGGGGCAAGATCTATCTCAGAGGGGTGATGTTCCAGATGGCAGAGAATAGGCCAGAAGCAATGTCTCTTCCTCATGAATTCTGTACTGTGCTGGACTTAGAAATGCAAAGCACATCAACCACATCAACCTCCATAATCCTGCTATAAACAATAAATTGCTTGGGTTGTTTTTTTTTTTAAAAAAAACAAGATTAGTCAAACAAATAACTTTAGTGCAATATGATAAATATATCATCAATTTAAAACTAGTTGCAATTATTAGCCTCCTTTGTAGATTAAGGGTTGAGTCTGGATGATTGATGGCGTGCCTCAACCACCCAGTGAGAAGAGATTTGAACCACTTTGCTTTCGCTTAATGACTGTGTGACATTATATCACACATCACATGCCTATAATGCAACTGGGATGAGTGTCTTTGTTCAAAAGAATGGAATACAGCTGATCGACAGACATTTGCTAGCAGGAGTTTACTGGCAATTCCGCGAAATGGAATAAGTGAACACATCTGGGTTGATATCACATTTTCTCCTCAAGGAGAATAATGGAATTGAGAGCTTAATTTAAATGGGAATGAGATGGTAGAATGGACCATGCCAGTTACAGTTAATGACAGTAATTTGAATACTCCCCCCTCACAGGCAAAATAAATAAAATTATTATTGTTCTTGTTCTGAAATATGTTTTTATCCCCTCCCCTTCCCGTGCAATCATTTCTAAAAGCAGTTGGCAGTAGAGATGAATAAAAATACAACAATAAAAACAAATTAAAACAGTATAAAAATGTATTCATTGAAAAAATGAGGGAACAAAGACAAAAAACAAAACAAAAATGATTCATGTAATATTCATACAGGGACTGTGTGGATGAAGACATAGGTCTTGAACAGAGATAACAATAAACATCTCATGAATATAGAATATAATAGTAGAGTTCAATCCAGATATAAGACCATCACAAGGAAGGCTCATTTCCAGATAATTGCAACATAATGATATTAGTTATTGAGAAGTCAATAATGGTGAAGGTGCTCTGTCAAGCATTTGTCTTGTCCAAAGCAAAATCCTGGCTCAGGAGATGATTGGCAGACAGCAAAGTTGCTTTTACAGGCTCAGTTACCCCACTCTGAAAGTTGGCCACCACATTCTCCATCAGGGTTAACCACAGGATCACAAACCCAGGATAGCCCTATGTACAGCACACTTAACTAATATGACAGCCAGCTACAATGCAAACAACAATATTGCTGCTGGATTAATGACTATTGGGAAAATTAGACCTCCAACATGGTGATTTTTGATTTCTTCCAAATGAACAAATCAGGTGAGAATCTGGAGCAGAACCCTACATATTGTTTATTTTAGTCCTTTAAAACTTGATACTCTGAACAGCCAATCCTATGCTTTTAAATTATACAGTTAAAGGGGAAGCCACAATCACTGATACACAGGTGATTTTTTTAAAAGCAGAAAAAAATAAATACTCCATTGGGTGCCATCATAATCAATCTGACATTCTCATCCTGATTGATCGAGACCATTCCCCTTTTCCTTATTTTACTGTGGGCTGTTGTTTTTTGGTTTCGGTGGCAATTGAAAGCCATTGCAGAATACTACTATTCTCTTGGCCAATTTAAGCGAATAGATTAAATTGCAGAAGGATTCTATAGCCACTGTTGTCTGCATGGGATATAAAAAATATGCTTCAATTATTTTGAGCGGCATGTCATTTTTCTTTTCTGGTCACTCTGATAAAAGTCTTTCTTTTTAATACTCAGACAGACATAAATACATAAATAAAAAGAGGTGGTTTTTTAAAATAAAAAAATACAAAAATAAAAAAGATGAGAAACCTTTTAATCAAAACTCATGGGTTTGTGAAAGAGACTTTGATATCAGTCCCTGGATAGATATGTCTAACCTTTAGAGAACCCCATACTGTCTTGAGATGTTCTTTAACTCTGTTTGTGTCTTATTTGTGATCCCTTACTTTGTTCATGCCAGGAAGAAGCCGGCAGGAGGTGGCTGAAGGCTTCATTGGAGATTGCCACCTCCTGCTGCTTTGCTTTTCTATTGGCTGGCTAATATTAAAGTTAACCATGCAACAATAGGAAACCAATAGGAAAACCTTGTGGGAAGCAGGTTTTTCACTGTCAACTCAAATTCCTCAGGCTTAAGTCTGCGGCAGTCATTGTGGGCCCCGTACCTGCTGTTAGTTTTTCTCCCCCTTCTCCTACTAATTAATCCCTGTAAAGCAAGAGAAGCAAAATTAATTGTTTTTCCTGGCCCAATGTGCATGTTATGTGTTGGAATTGGGATCAAAGGATTCTTGTGCTGATTTATGTTGTGTATTTGTCTGAAGGCATGTCATATCCTGGGGCAGGAGTTTTAAGGGCAGACTTAACAGAGCTATTTTAATAGCATGGAATGTTTCCCCCTTGTTATTAATTTTTAGATTGTTTCATGAATGCTTGAGACAGGGGCCTTTCTGGTTGGTGTTGAAAAACGGCACAAGAAGCAGGGTCACTAATAATAATAAACTGCATCCTATTTGTGTAGATGTTGCTCTACGGCAGTGTTTCCCAACCTTGGCAACTTGAAGATATCTGGACTTCAACTCCCAGAATTCCCCAGCCAGCATGAAGAAATATGGACATTTCATGATCACAACAAGGATTATTTGACTTTTGCCACAGACCCAGCAACATCATTAGCAAATGTATAGTAAGTTTGCTAGATGGGGCTTTGTTCTCAGGATATGTGTGTGCAGTTGTGTGTGTGTGCGCGCATGTGTGATTGGGAAAGGGAAAGAAGAAAAGCGGTTAATTTAATTAATGTAATCAGATATGTGCCTGAAATTGTGGACGGGTAGGGAAGAGTGCATTGTTTTTAAAAATTGTATTTTATACTTGAAATGGAAGAGTAATTTTAATTAATTCTCCATCCTACACTATAATTCTATTTCCCCTTTATCCATTTTAGGTCAAGGATTCTATATGACGAGAAGTTTTCATATAAAACAATGAACGGGCATAAATATTCTCTGTTTTTATGGTCTCTGACAATCTTTGAGTTTGCCTGCCTTTTGGTGGCAGCCCTGAGCTGTTGCTTCAAACCTAAGGCTTCTTCCCACCCAATTAAAGCTGTTCCTGTGGTGTTTCCCCATGTTCAGAGCACTTCAGGTACACCAGGTCAGTAATCCTTTCAGCTATGATGCCAATTGAATGAGGGTTCTTACCTCCATAATTTCAGGAAGTTGGAAGCCAATGTGGTCTACACACACATTGACAGAATGATAGGGCTGAGGAAGACCTTATTGTTCCTCCTAAATGTATCTCCAAAGCTACTAGTAGTCATGAGTGAGAAGTTAGATGATAGAGTGATGTTTCAAATGGGTTTCTTAAGACTAAGAAGCTTTTGCATGCTAGGAATGACCAGAGGCCATTACTAGGCAGGCTTTACCATTTTGGCATGTGTGCATGAGGTGTCACAGTATGTGCAGAAAATAAAATAAGCTTGTGCTATAATGGCGTGACATTTGCTTTCATTTATTTATTTATTTATTTATTTATTTATTTATTTATTTATTTATTTATTTATTTATTTGTTTGTTTGTTTGTTTGTTTGTTTGTTTGTTTGTTTGTTTGTTTGTTTGTTTGTTTATTTATTTATTTATTTATTTATTTATTTATTTATTTATTTATTTATTTATTTATTTATTTATTTATTTATTTATTTATTTATTTATTTTATTTGGATGGATTTCTATGCCGCCCAACTCCCAGGGGACTCTGGGCGGCTCATTTAAACCCAGCCCCAATTTTGTTCCAGATCATACTAGGGCAGTGGTCCCTTCAGGAATCATCACTCCATAAGAAAGATGGAGGTTTGTTTTCAGAGTTCTCACAGAGAGTAAAGAATGTTATTTGAGTTTCAGATCAACTTACCTTCCTCTTTTTCTTCTATTTTATTTTATTTATTTATTTTGTCAACACGTGTACAAGATAACAGGTATGATATAAACATACACAAAAGCAAAATATGTATAGGTAAATTTAGACAATAGGACAGAAGGACAGGGATGGTAGGCACGATGGTGCGATTATGCACGCCCCTTACAGACCTCTTAGGAATGGGGTGAGGTCAACTGTAGACAGTCTAAGGTTAAAGTTTTGGGGGTTTGGGGAAGAAAGCACAGAGTCAGGTAGCGCATTCCAGGCATTGATTACTCTGTTGCTGAAGTCGTATTTTCTGCAGTCGAGTTTCGAGCGGTTTACATTGAATTTGAATCTATTGTGTGCTCGTGTATTGTTGCGGTTGAAGCTGAAGTATTCATTGACAGGTAGGACATTGTGGCAGATGATTTTATGAACTACATTTAGATCAGATTGAAGGCGACGTAGCTCTAAGTTATCTAAGCCTAAAATTTCAAGTCTGGTAGAATAAGGAATTCTGTTGCGAGCAGAGGACTGGATGACTCTTCTTGTGAAGTATTTCTGGACTCTCTCAATTGTATTAATTTCCGATATGCAGTGCGGGTTCCAGACAGGTGAGCTGTATTCAAGGATTGGTCTGGCAAATGTTTTGTATGCTCTGGTTAGCAGAGTAATATTGCCAGAGAAGAAGCTATGCAAGATTAGGTTGACAACTCTTAGTGCCTTTTGGCAATGTTGTTACAATGGACTCTGGCACTTAGGTCATTATATATGAGTACTCCAAGGTCTTTAACAGAGTGAGGATCTAAATCACCAATGTATAATCTCAAGCAATGTAAAGAGTGTCCTGTTCTAGCTTCTTTTTCTATGAATCTTTATTACTGGGCCGAACAATATCTGCTGGTTGAAATATTGCACAATTGTTGTTAAAATGTAAGACAGGCCTTGTGCTACCCCTGAGCCTCCCTGGTTGCTTTTTATAAATAAAGAGAATAAAGGATACAGGTAAATTCCCTTCATGTGACCGTCCTCTAAGAATTCACACTAATTAAGTTTCAGAGAATGGAGATCAACCTTTAGTCTTCATACCACTTGTAAACATGAAGTATTTTTTTTAAATCAAGAAGAAGAAAAAACAAGGGAAATTGATGTCTCCCACAATTTTGATAAGAACCTAACCTCCTGCCTTTCCATTTGCTCTATTTGAAAATTCTTACCTTTTCATGAAAAGGATGGCTTACAGTATGTAGAACTGATGTTTACTCAAAGCGGATATGAACCAAGTATTTTCTAATTCATAATTCAAATCTCAACTTATAATAAATAAATTGCATTGATAAGAACTCATTACTTAATATTAGTAATAATTTCATTAATAATGAAATTTCATGTTTGGCATGAAAAGATAGCTTTAGACGTTTCCTCTATTTCTCTTCTCCTCTTATACACTAAAATTGCTTTCTTTTAGTGTATTACCTCTTTCTAGGAACTTCCAACAGTTCTGGCTACTAGGGTGAATTCATTGTTAACTTTCATCTCCATTTGCAAGGCAGACCTAAACCACTTCTATTTCAAAGGAAGCTACAATGATTTGTGGAGCAAAAGATATTGTGAATCCTTTAAATGGCAGTTCAGTGACTGCCATTTCCTATTTTATTGCCTGAGGGGGGGCATCAATATTTCCAGAATTCCCCGTATGATGTGTAATGGTCACTTCCCTTTCACACACTCCTGCCAGATTACAACAAGGGAACAGATAGACTGGCTTTCTTTCAGACTGGCACTCAAACCAGTCTAATTTGCTCCATGTGATCACAGTTTTTGTCTTAGCAATAGCAATAGCACTTAGGCCAGAGCTGTCAAACTCACAGCCTGCAGGCCGGATGTGTCACATGCTGGCCATGCCCATGCCCGATTTAGCGAAGGGGGGGAAAAGTCCCGATACTGTCACAGTGTGATTATTGCCTGTTACATGTATATGCAGGGAGATGCATCCCTATTCAATATAATGGTTTATTCCTGAGCACGTGATTGATATGTTCTTGTACGCATGTGTGCATTCCAATCTCTGCTCTATCCTTCTTTTTCTGTCTTCCATTGAGAGAAGACGCACATTTATATCAGAGATGTAAACAAATGAGGTTTTATTGTTTTTGTACCGAAATAAATATTTTTTACTTAGACTTTTAAACTGCGGTTTCATTTCTAATGTCTGATGTCCAGGAAAAGATCAAACATCTCCTCTGTGAGATTAATTCTCACATCTGTCAGATATGTCATGTGACGCTGCTGTGACAACATGAGTTTGACACACCTGACTTAGACTTATATACCATTTCATAGTGCTTTACTGCACTAAGTGGTTTACAGAGTCAGCATATTTCCCCCAACAATCTGGGTCCTTATTTTACTGACCTTGGAAGGATGGAAAGCTGAGTCAACCTTCAGCTGGTGAGAATCGAAGTCCTGGCAGTGAGTTGAATTAGTCTGCAATACTGCATTTTAACTGCTGCACCATCATGGTCTTGATGACCCTCAGCACATCATGCATAAGAGTAAATAGTTTCATCTGAAGGACAAATTACAAATTGTTTAGCATTGCATAAGCAATGCAAAAATGAAAACAAAAAAAGGTCTATATATTTTGCAGGACCTGTAACAGAGTTATCATCAAAGCCTATCTCCTATTTACTTGATCGTTTAGTAGGGGACAATGGTGTAAAGTCAGAGATTTATGGAGAAGCTATTGCAAGCACTGAAAACTTTCCTAAATGTGTACCACAGCTGAGAAGCTAATAACTCATTTTATTGCCTCATACCCACTATAAACAATTACATCATTAGTGGCACACACTTGACACAGCAATATTTACTTTCTGGAATGATGGCAGGGAGTTCACTAGTGACCACATCATTCAGCAATAGCTGTTCCCATTTCACTTGAAGCTGTAGATGGAAACATCATAATTCCTCTTCCAACAGAAATAAAAATGTTTATTTATCAAAATTACAATGTGGGAATACAAGGACTTTACAAGTAGAAAATGGCTCCAGATCCTGATTCCTTCTCTCTTTCCCCTAGAAAATTGTTATTTCTTTTTAAAGAAGTTACCGTACATTAAACTTTATGTTTAATGTAACATGTAGTTTGGCCTGTCACATAATACAAATTATGGCAAATGCTTCATTTGTTTTAGATGTATTTGTTCTATATAGCACCAAGATGCAAAAGAGATAAACGTTGCAAAAATACCAAAACAAAACAATTAACTGGTATTGTCTCTCCCTCTCTTTTGCCTTAATGATTCTTTGCTATACTTCATTAGCAGTACTCATTACTCATCACTGCCTGCCACGCAAAAGGCAATTGCATGCAGAGTTGTGTATTTTTCCATAATAGTTCATGCTGAGTCAACATCTCGTTCAGTGTCACTTATGTAGCTTTTATAACGAGCTCCTAAAATAAACACAAAAATAATTAGCTTTATGTATATGACAAATTATTCATGCTCCATGGATAAACAATGAGGAGAAAGCAAAGAGGCTTGGAAGACTTTAGTAGACAATTGGCAGTCTACATGCTTACCCCATTACCCCATTGGTACCCATTTGCTCCTGAGATTAAAGGTGAATTTTGATGATATGCTGTTCTTCCTTTTCATCTGTTCAGGATTCCATTTATTTATTTAATTCAAGTCAATTAAATGCTACCCAACTTCAATCAAAGAGCAGGTAAGGACTTCTGCCTCCATGTGGTGCTTGTTTCTCAAAAATGTCTGTTTGGAATGCTGGACTAGAGAGACTCTTTTATTTGATTCAACAAGTCTTCCATTAACTGGAAACAAATGAATTTGGGAGCCTGGGCTGGGGATGTATGGTAGTAGTGAAACTTTCTGAAACTTACAAAGATTCCAAAACAGCTATCACTTTTGATACTAACAGTTAATATGGTTTTGGGGAAGGGTTTTCTTTTTCCCTAGAAGAGTTGGAACATTTCATTTAAACTATTGAGTCCAAATTGGTGTCTGAGTCCAGTCTGAGTGCCAAATCAAAACACATACAAAGGCAAATGAAAGCATTTTAATGAAAGTCCAAGTAAGGCCAAAAGAATTTGATGATGCAATCCATATTTACCAAAGAAATTCTAGGCCCAGTAACAAACAATCCAGCAAAGACATGAGCTAATTCAGACACATAGGCCTGACATCTTCATTCTTGATTGTTGTACATTTGGTGATGTACCATATTCAGTTTCAACAATATTTTATAGAGCTTGGCAATAGTATGTGTATACTAGTAAATGATACAATTTCATTTTTTACATGTTTTCCAGATTCAAACCCATAGCTATTCTTGTCTATGTTAATTCTCTCCTTAAGTGGTAAGTATGTGAGTCAGTAGCAACTACATCCTTCTGGTTGCAAGTCTTCTTTTGACTTGAGATTAGGTATAATATCTTTGTAAAAGATATTATCTAACAGCCAGTCTGGTCTCACCATTGTTTCTCTTCTTAAAAAAAAAAGCTTCCTGTGGTGACACTTGAAGAGATACTTGGAGGAGTGTCTTCACTGTATTTATTCCAAAACTTAGAATGTCACGCCTAACAAAATTATTTTTGAAATCAGTATTTATTTTAAACTTGTCAGACCTTAAGTAGATGTGCCATGCAAATATTAGTCACTCAATTAATTCAGTTTATTACAGACATAGACAGAGACTAGAGCAAATAAAAACACAGTAAATATACAATTAAAAGTTATAAAATAAAATAATAGATAAAATCCATGATAAAATCCAGTCTGTCAATTACACATGGTCTACACTACTAAAATTACAATTCATAAGCTGTGAGGCCTATAGTCAGTTTAATACTAATAGGGAAAGGAATAAGCAGGGTTTGCCACATTTGTTGTATAAATTAGCTATGGTTAGCTTAAAGATTAGCCACAGTTGATCTATATATTGCTATGGTGAGGAAGACACATATTTAGGACGAATCCCCAGTGCTGCTGCGCAGAATCTGGCCACCTGTGCTGTAGTTATGGCCCGTTCATCCTTAAGCAGCCACTGAAAATAGGTAGTGTCGGAACGGCCAGGATACCTTGCAATTATTGGCAGAATATGTTTTTTTCCTAATCTCCGTAAAAAAAGAGCATCTAAGGACCATGTGAATGCAAATATTAATTCATGGACCTTCACTTTAAATACAGGTAATCCCCAGTTTACAAGCATTCCCTTAGCAAATGTTTGAAGTTACACAATAAGCGCCCCATAGTGTTTATGAACAAGTCCCGAAAGTACGAATGTTGCAGCACCACCACAGGGATGGACCTCCGAACATCTGTTTTGGCCAGCAAAGTATAAAGCAAACCCAAGATGATGGACAGCCTGAGGGTGAGGTTCTTCTCTAACCAGTCAGCCACCCCCCAACAATAGCAGGCCCTTGTTGAGACCCTGACCAAGCAGCAGAGACTGTATTCTATTGCTATAGTATTATATTGTTGCACTGAACCATGGTGGCGTAGTGGTTAGAATGCAGTACTTGATACTAACTCACTGCTCACTCCAGGAGTTCCATTCTGTGCAGCTCGAGGTTGACTCAGCCTTCCATCCTTCCAAGATCAGTAAAATGACCCAGATTGTTGGGAGCAATACACTGACTCTGTAAACTGCTTAGAGAGGGCTGTAAAGCACTATGAAGCGGTATATAAGTCTAAGTGCTATTCCTATTTTAAAATTTTTAAATATTTCTATTTTAGTTTACCTGTAAAATGCTTGGGGAGTTCTTAGTGTTTTTTAAAATGAGATTTATTTAATATAAATGCAGTTTTTAAAACAAATGATGTTTCGTTAGTTTCTTGCTAAAGTTGTTATTAATTTGCAGCTATAGATACAACCTTCTCCAGATCATTTGTAAAAATTAAGAGCCGAGGTGGCGCAGCGGTTAGAGGCAGGTACTGCAGGCCACTTTAGCTTTGATCCGCAGGTCAGTGGTTCAAATCTCACCGGCTCAAGGTTGACTCAGCCTTCCATCCTTCCGAGGTAACCGTCTGATTTCAGTGTGGCAGTAGATGTAATGTGCCGGTGCCTGGACGACGTTAGGATCTGGATGGGGAGGAACAGACTCAGACTCAACCCCGACAAGACTGAGTGGCTTTGGATATTGCCTCCTAAGGACTATGTCAACTGTCCCTCCTTGGATCTCGAGGGAGCGAAACTGACTCCCTCGGACCGGGTCCGCAACTTGGGGGTCCTCCTAGATCCACAGCTGAAATTGGACCATCATCTTACTGCTGTGGCTAGGGGGGCCTTTGCACAGGTTCGCCTGGTGCACCAGTTGCGGCTATACTTGGAGAAGGAGGCTCTACTCACGGTCACTCATGCCCTTGTCACCTCCCGCCTGGACTACTGCAACGCGCTCTACATGGGGCTACCCTTGAAGAGTATCCGGAGACTTCAGTTGGTGCAAAATGTGGCTGCGCGTGCTGTGGTGGGTGTGCCTAGGTACACCCACGTGTCACCTATACTCCGCCAGCTGCATTGGCTGCCCATCGGTCTCCGGGTCCAATTCAAGGTGTTGATCATCATCTTTAAAGCCCTTCATGGCTTAGGACCAGGTTATCTCCGGGACCGCATTCTGCCTCATACTTCCCTCCGACCGGTTAGGGCCCACAGAGTTGGCCTCCTCCGGGTCCCGTCGGCCAAGCAATGCCGGCTGGCGGGCCCTAGGGGGAGGGCCTTCTCTGTGGTGGGCCCGGCGCTCTGGAACCAACTGCCTCCAGAGACCCGAACTATCCCCACCCTGCTGGCCTTCCGAAAAGCCGTTAAGACATGGCTCTTCCTGCAGGCTGGGGGAGGAGCCTAATCCATCTGTGCTCTCCCCCGGGTATGTCTGATTGGATGTTTTTTAATATGAATTTTAATTTTTATATTTGTTTTTAATCTAATTGTTTATTATTGGTGTTTCTTGTATCTTTTTGCTGTTGTACGCCGCCCTGAGTCCCTCGGGAGTTGGGCGGCATATAAGAAAACTGTAATAAATAAATAAAATAAATAGGTAAAATGAGGACCCAGATTGTTGGGGGCAATGTAAATATACATTGCTTACTGGTGTAAACCGCTTAGAGAGTGCTTGCACTGTGAGGCGGTATATAAATCTCACAAAATAAATAAATAAATAAATAAATTTGGAATAGAACTCCCATAATTCCTGACTATTAATTGCAATGATGGAAAGAAGCCACACAGGTAGTTCTCCTTTAACTGCCACAACTGGGCCAGCAATTCCATCCCTAAATAACATAGTTGTTAAGCAAGATATCATGGTATTGTGACCTGAAATTTTACTATGAGCTACTCCTTTAACTCTGCTTGCTGGAACTAGCTGAGAAGTATACAAACGATGATCACAGGAAGTTGTGACAATCGTAAATGCCTATAGCTTGCAAAATATCTAGCTGTTGATGACATAACTATGGGGATGCTGCAAAAATCATAAAGTGGTTGTTAAGTTATTTTTAAATGCTTTCATAACGTCAAATAGTTGCTAAACAGAGCAGTTGTTAAGTGAAGACTACCTGTAAACTAAAATATCTGGTTGAGAATATCTGCAATACATGGCAAAAATCAGTTTTGATCAGGGAATCTTCTGGTTTCTATGAGAGATAATGAGTCTCAAATATTTACTTATTCTATCTAGATCTCCTTAACTATCAATCCTTTCAATAAAAAACTTGAAATGCCAAGTGGATTCAAATATCTTGAAATACAGCTGCCTATACATCCTCAAATCCACTGTAATTATTTCAAATAGTGCTTGGATTTTCCCCCCCCAGCACATAACAAATCTTGTATTAATGTATTTCCAATGGATAAAAACGCAAGGCCAAATGTAAATGCTTATATAAGCATCGTTAATATGTTGGATGCATGTGAAATCTCATTAGATAGTCTGAGAATTAGATTGCTTTCATCATTGCACTAAAAGTGGCAGCGTAGCACATCAAGTAATTAGCAGTCAGTAAAATCTACGAAGTGTTCTTGCATTGTGAATTTGGAGACTTTGTTGTAACATTCCATAGAAGTGATTGACAGAGTAATTCTACATAATGGAAATTAAATTTAGAATTGCACTCACAGTTCATTCCAACTTGTAAAACCTTCCCTACCACAGCCAAATCCCAGAGCTGAGACAAGGCTTATCAAACAGCCCTGCAAATAGAGTTTAATGACATTCACTTCATTCCTGATCTTTTACCAGATTTTAACTTTGGCTCATTTGCTCAGAATTTTCATTTGAACAAAACCTGCAGTTTTGGAAAAGATTCTGGCATAACTCCACTGGGTACCTATAACTCATTATGACAGGATTGTGGTTGTACCTTTATGTTTCAGATGCTGGTGCCATGTGATTTCAAAGCTTGTGAAGAAAAAAAAGAGAGAGAACAAGACAGAAAAAAATGTTTTCATCAAATAATATTATTCAGAAAAATAACAATTAGAGACAAAAACCACGAACACAGAGGAATGTGAAGGCAGAACAAAAATGGTAACATTAAAAGGATATTTCTGAATGAGAAATTCTGCTGTGGATAACTAAATATTCTATTCTTTATTCACTGCCAATTATATTTAACACCCTTAGCAACTGGGCCAGGATGCTTTAAGAAAGACATGGGGAATTTTCAACCCCCCAGGCTAAATCTCTGCAATTCAGGCTTCAAAATTCTCCTGCTATATGTCCCCCCTTCTTGGATCATTCCCTTATGATTCTGCTTTTATTAAACACCAAAAACTATATTGAAAAGTATTTCTTTTAATTCTGCACTTCCCATGAATAAATTTCACATGTATTCTGGCCCTTTTGGGGGTGTCTCCTTTTAGCATTTGTTTTATTTGTTCAGTATTCTCCAAAACCCCTTTTTAACATTTGTTTTTGTTGGTAATCCGAGACAAAAGTTATTATTTACTGTAATGAGCTGTTCCAGGGTATCTTTCTTGAGGAGTCAATAATGTCAAAGTGATGGGTATGACCAGGAAATCAAAACCTTGTCACTTTTAATAAGCATCGCAAAAATATAAGAGGGGTAAAACTTGGGCACAGTAATCATTTTTACATCAAGAACTCTTCCCAAGGCTTCTGGGGAAGGTATGTGAACTGAAGAAAACTCTGTGAAAGCAGAGCTAACAACCAGGGGTGGGTTCTTCCCGGTTTAGACCAGATCGCCCAAACATTAGCGACCCGCTGGTGCGCCGGTTCGGTCGGTGCTGGTCTGTGGGCACCGCCATCTTTTTTTGGGAATTTTTCCGTGTTTGGATGGCTTCTCCTTTTCCGCGGCTTGAAAAAGAGCCCTCCCGCCTGCCCCCAGGTTAATACTCACCTTTATTTCTTCACCCGAAGCACAGCTGATCATCTCCTCAGCTGTGTTTCGGACTGAATCCTGCTACTGAGCATGCATGGAAGTGAAGTTGCATGGGGAAACGCGAGCGCGTGCGCGAGTGGAGCAAGTGCGCAAGCGCGAAGCGTTGCGATGTGAACTGGTGGCAAAGGTAAGTGGAACCCACCCCTGCTAACAACCATAGCAAATACCAAGAATTGGGTGAGTACACCAGTTCCTTGGAACCTCTCCAGATAATGAGAGGATGGGAGATTTCCCACATGTGATCCAGACAGCTGCTCCTCATGAGAAGAATGCAGAACCATGGTTTTCCAGTGTTTGAGCACAAGAGATGATGGCATGATGGCTATGAGCAAGAAGGTATCTCGCTTGTAACACATTGGAGACTTTTAAAGGACATTAAGATTGCAAATTTGCTCATTAACTACTGCTAAACTATTAGAGACCTTTGGAGGAATAGGTTTGAAAATGCCAGTTGAGTCTGACTTTTAATCCTGAATGAAATAAAACTTTAATTATAAGACAAAGAATTTAAACAATCTGAAATAAACAACAAAAACTAAATTAAGATTTTGATCCAAGAAACTTATCAATGGACAAAGGAGCCAGATAAAATTAAAACATTGAAACTTTGTTTATTACGCTCATGTGCTGCCCATCTTATCTTACAATAAGATTTTGGAATTAATTATATCGTACAAATAGTTTCTTGTGGAAAATAGATCCTGCTTTGGGTTCCATGACCCAAGAAGACAGAACATGGATAAATAATTTCATGATTTCACAAACTGGACACTGGCAGGGGACAAAAGATCTTAGATAGAGAAAAGAAATATAGGCCTAAAAATACCAAAGGAGATGTTTGAAGAATGGAATCAGAAAACAGTTGCCACAATATCACCAATATCAATAATAATGTATGCTTCCATAAATAGACTATGTCCAAAAGATGTTATGGAAGAAATGTTAGAAAAAAGTGGATTTACAAAGGACAGGCCAAGAGAAAGACTTAGAAAAGGATGTTTCATTGGATCTACAAAAGAAAATGGCTGAGGTTTTAAAATTAAAAAAGGAAATACAAATCTAATACAATCAAGAGACTGAGCTGGATAATTTTTTCCTACCTGATTTACAAAAGAGACTTGTTAAAGCCTTAACAAATTCTATGCATTGGGACAAAGAAGAAATGAAATTGAATGACAATATTTGATGAAGTAAAGATTAAGACTGGTTAAGTAAAAGAAGGAACATAAAGTTTGTATATTTGATCAACGTACATTATAAGACACTTTGTTGTTAGTTACCGTATTTTTTGGATTATAAGATGCACATTTTTACCCCAAAAAAGAGGGTGAAAACTTGGGTGCGTCTTATACTGAATGTAGCCCCACCCACCCAGCCACCCCCACCCTTTGGCCTTTGTCTTCCAGCAAGTTACCTGTTTGCAGCAAACAGGGAAGAGCCTGTAAAGCCAAACAAGTCATTAGCAGCTTCCCGAACTACAGCTGATTTGCCACGTGCTAAAATGAAACTGAAACTGAAACTGCAAAGAGGCAAATAGCTGGGAGAGATACGCAGATTTTTATTTTCTGCTGAACTGCATGCAAGGGGGTAAGTGAATAACTATAAATGTCTGTAGAATGTTCAAATTATTAGACTTATTTTTTAAAGACTGCTTTATTATTGTTCTAGAGCCAGGGGTCTCCAACCTTGGCAATTTTAAGACTTGTGGACTTCAACTCCCAGAATTCCACAGCCAGCTTTGTTAGCTTTGCTGGCTGTGGAATTCTGGGAGTTGAAGTCCACAAGTCTTAAAGTTGCCAAGGTTGGAGACCCCTGTAAATCTAGACAACTTAACAAAATAAAGAAGCTTTTTAAAATAAATGCTTGCTCTGAAGAGGCCCAGTGCTATTGTATCTTCTTTTACATAATAGAGAATGAGACGTTGTACTTACCTGAGACGTCCATTCTCGTAGGGTGGAGCTAGCCGCCAAGATTGGGTATTGGCACAGCCTTCTAGCCAATGATGACTGAGTCTGGAAAAGTATAAAAGGTGGCTCTAGGCCTAGATTCCCCCTCTTTTGACGAGGGAAAAAAACATGCCAGACTCAAGTGCCTACTATCCAACCCATTTATTAATGGTGTGAAACCCAGAGAATTATACATTATATATTATATATTATACAGTAAGAGTACTGTGAAGACCTTAAATACCTAATCTAACTACCTAGAGACAGAAAGGAACTATGTACACTAAGGAGCCTATATACCTAATGATCATGCAATAATACCTGCCCAGCCAGAACACTTAAGAAGGGAGGGACTTGGCGGCTAGCTCCACCCTACGAGAATGGACGTCTCAGGTAAGTACAACGTCTCATTCTCCATAGTGGGTGGAGCTAGCCACCAAGATTGGGACATGCCAAAGTAATCTAGTCCCCAGGGGGGGCCTCCTGATTCTGGCTGGGACCACCGCCCTCCAAGGTTACCTGTTCCAGCACCCTCCGCCCAAAGTCAGCCTCCTGTGAGGCGAAAGCGTCCAGTCTGTAGTGCCGGATAAAGGGCGTTGGGGAAGCCCAGGTGGCAGCCCGGCAGATCTCCTCGATGGAAGCCCTAGTGTTCCATGCTGCAGTGGTGGCTGCACTGCATGTGGAGTGGGCAGTAATCCTGGTGGGTCGTGGTAGAGACATTTGTTCATAGGCAATGTTAATGACGGCCCGAATCCACCGACCCACCATGACAGAGGATGCCTTCCTCCCCAAGGAAGTGTGGTGAAAAGAGACAAACAAGGCCTCAGATTTGCGGAAAGCAGAGGTCCTTTGTATGTAAATGTCAAGTGCGCGCCTCACATCCAGGAGGTGCCACTGTTTTTCACTGTCTGAGGATGGAGAAGGATAGAAAGAAGGCAATACCACCTCCTGAGCCCGGTGGAAATAAGAGTTCACCTTTGGCAGGAAGGTGGGGTCCAAGCGTAAGACCACCCTGTCCTGGTGGAACACCAGGTCACTCCTGAGGTCACTCCTGATGGAAAGGGCTGCCAGTTCGGAGGTCACTCCTGATGGAAAGGGCTGCCAGTTCGGAGATACGACGGGCGGATGTGACAGCCACCAGGAAAACCACCTTGTACGTCAGGTGGGCCAGAGAGACAGAGTCCAAAGGCTCAAAGGCGCCCCCCGTGAGTGCAGACAACACCTTGGACAAGTCCCAAGTGGGATACCTGTGTACCACAGGGGGGCATCTATTCACTGCACCCTTCAGGAACCTGGAGACTAGAGGGTGGGCGGAAAGCTTCCCTAGAGAAGGGCAAGACAACACCGTGGACAGAGCAGCAATCTGACGTTTGATGGTATTTGGGGCAAGACCCTTGGCTAGCCCCTGTTGGAGGAATTGAAGGACATTGATGACTGATAGGTCCAGTGGGGAATGGCCCTCATTATCACACCAGGAGCAGAAAGCCTTCCAGGAGGCTGCATAAATACGATGTGTGGACGGTCTGCGGGAGTCAAGCAAGACCTCCATAACATCCTCGGGGATCTGACGGCTCCTCAGAGTGAGCCGCTCAAGCGCCAGGCGGTCAGCTGCAACCAGTGAGGCTCTGGATGCTGCACTGACCCCTGGCGCAGCGACCACTCTGTCGGAGGGATCCTCCATGGGGGGGATACCGACAGGGAAACCAGGTCGGCATACCATGCTCTCCTTGGCCAGTCGGGTGCCAGGAGAATCACCTCGGCTCGTTCTTCCAGGAGCTTCTGGATGACCTGCGGAATGATAGGGATGGGGGGAAAAGCGTAAAGCAACCCCCGCGGCCAAGTACAGCGTAGGGCATCCACCCCTTCAGCCCCCTGGGTTTGATACCGGGAGAGGAACCTGGGCAGTTGGGCATTGTCTGGGGTTGCGAAGAGGTCCATTACGGGTTGCCCGAAGTGACCCACAAGTTGGTGGAAGAGATCTGGGTGCAACCCCCACTCAGAATGGTCCAGTTGGTGCCGGCTAAGCCAGTCCGCCCTGGTGTTATCCACCCCAGAAATATGTTCGGCAGAGAGGGACAGTAGGTGTTGTTCTGCCCATAGCCCCAAACGCATGGCCTCTGTCATGAGCTGGCCTGACATAGTCCCACCCTGTGTATTTATGTGGGCCTTGGTGGCCACATTGTCCGTAAGGACCATCACGTGGGAATTCTGTAGGATGGGCCTGAATTGCTGTAAGGCTAGGAACACTGCTCGGAGCTCCAGAACATTTATGCTCATAGTAGTTTCGGTTAACGACCAGGAACCCTGTGCTACCTGCGTTCCGATGTGAGCTCCCCAACCCGATAGACTGGCATCGGTGGTAACTAAAATATGCCTTGGGGGAAGGAAGCAGGTGCCCCTGTGGACTGCAGAGGTGGTCCACCAAATTAGAGACTTTCTGACTGAGGGCTGGAGTCTCACTTTGGCCGGTGAATGAGCTCTACCCTTACGCTGATAGGGAAGGAGGAGCCATTGGAGGTCCCTGGAGTGTAGGTGAGCCCATGGAACAATATGGATGGCCGAAATCATCTTGCCCAGGAGGGAGGACAGCAGGTTCAGTGGTGATGAGTTTTGCCGCAGAACTTGCTGGGTTAATGCCAATAGGCTGTCTCTCCGTTCCTGGGACAGATACACCTTACACTCCAGGGAGTCAATGATCGCCCCCAGGTGAACAATCCTGGTGGCGGGGGTCAGCTGGCTCTTGGGTCGGTTGACCAAGAAGCCAAGGTGGTCTAGGGTGTTAAGCACTACCTTGACATCTCTCACGGCCTGAGAAGGAGAGGCTGAGGAGATGAGAATATCGTCCAGGTAGCACTGGATCCTGATGGGAATGGATCTGAGGTGGGCGGTCAGAGCCGCTAAGACCTTAGTGAAGACCCTTGGCGCTGAGGACAGGCCGAAGGGGAGCGCCCCATATTCATAATGCACCCCTGCATAACAAAACCGCAAGTATTGGCGATGAGAAGGCCGAATTGGGATGTGGAGGTAAGCCTCCGAGAGATCTATGGATGACAACAGATCTCCCTTCCTAATACTTGCAAGGATTGAATGCAGGGTGTGCATTTTGAATTTCTTATGGACTATGTACCTATTGAGGCGCTTAAGGTCCAATATTGCTCTCCATCCCCCCGAGGATTTGGGCACTACAAACAAAATGGAGTAGAAACCCTGCCCCTGTTGGTCCTCAGGCACCAGTTGGATGGCTCGAATGTCCAACAGGTGCTGAATGGCCTGATTCATGAGGACTCGCTTTTCTGAATTTGATGAAATGGGGCATCGAAGGAAAAACCTTGGGGGGGTGGAGAGAAACTCCAGAGAAAGACCTGACTGCAGGGTTTGACAAACCCATGCGTCGTTGGTGATTTCCTCCCATCGACTGGCATATAGTGCCAGGCGACCCCCTATGGGAGGATCAGCCGGAGGTTTATCTGTTCCGGCGGAAGGGGCGACCACCGGCCCCTCTAAAGGGCCGTTTGTATTGGTTACCCCGGAATGGGCGGTCAGCCGAGAAACGCTGACGCGGCCCGAACTGCCCCTGGGGTTGACCCTGGGATTGCCCCTGTGATTGCCCTTGGTAACGGTTCTGGAACTGGTTAGCCCCTCTATAATTCCTACGTTGGAAGGGAGTGGGGCGGAATGAGTTCTTACGCCCGACTGAGGGAAGAACCTTGCGTTTATCCTTTGTTTCGGTAAGAATGGGATCTAAGACCTCACCGAATAAGGACTGCCCGGCAACCGGGGCAGAGGCTAATTTCCATTTGTATCTCACGTCAGCTGGCCAGCTGCAGAGCCAGGCCATTCGACGTGTCACCACCATTGACCCCATCGACCTTGCAGAGAAACGGGCAGCCTGGAGGGTAGCTTCAGAGGTAAACTGGGCTGCTGCCAGGAGCTTATTTAGGTCCTGGTGAGCCCTGGTGTCTGATGGTGGGAGGTGGCCCTGCAGGGCATGGAGCCATTTGAGGGTGGTTCTGCAGAAAAAGGACGCGGTGGTGGCCGCCCGGATCGCCCATGCCGCCGACTGGTGGGCTCTCTGGAGTGAAGCGTCTGCGCGCCGGTCCTCAGGACGGAGAAGTTCCTCCGGATCTCCTGGCATCAGCAAGTTGGAATACAGCGCCCGGACAGGAGCATCGACTGGAGGCATTGGCAGGTGCTGGGCCAGGGCGTTATCGATGTTAAAGAATTTTTTGTCCAAATTGGTGGGCAGAGGCCCGGCAGTGGGTGCCTTCCATTGTTTAAGAATGGTCTCAACAAAAAGTTTGGGGGCCGGGACCACATCAGCTGGCAAGGCCGAGGGTTCAAACAGAGGATCAACAGCCGGGGTCTTGTTGGATCCCTCTGAGGGAGGCTGCAAGTTTGCTGTGATCTTTGCTTTATGCAGCAAGGATCTGAACAAGGCCGGTTGAAAAAGGCTCGAGGAGGTGGAGGGCTCAGGGGCCAAGTCCTCGTCCTCTGACATAGCCAAGTCCGGGCCTTCAGCTTCTGCCTGAGTGTCTTGCCCCTGGTCCAGAAATGATGTACCTTGGTCCTGATCGTCCTCCAGACTGTCAGGGAACTCAAGTGGTTCATCATATGTGACTTCCCCTTCCTCAAGGTCAGAGTCGGGGTAATAATCCCTATCTCGCTGCTGCCTATCGGGGGATGCTGATCTGGTAGCCTGGGGCGGATTGTGCTTTGCCATAGCCCTGATGCCAGCCTCTATGCCTTGCCTAATGGCTGCATTGATGCGATCTTGAACCTCCTTGGATTGGAGTGGGTCTGCCTTTGACCTGTCCCCCCTGGTCCCCTGTCTAGATCTCGCAGTCTGGGCAGGTGGGCCCCATACCTCAGGCTCAGCTTGGCAGGGGTTAACGTTGTCAAGGGACAACGAATCAGAAGAGCGGGCAGGGCGGTGACTGCCACCCTGAGAGGGTGTCTGAGAGGTACCCTGGTTCTTTTGGTGAGCCCCCGATCCGGATTGGTTCTGTGGCTTAGAGGTAGCCTTTTGCTTGTGGTGGGATTTTGGCACCTCAGGAGAACGGGCCCTGATTGGGGATCTGTCCCTCTCTGAGGATGGGGAGTCGTCCCTTTGGGGGCTCCTATCCTCTACAGTTGCCCTGGGGGTTTTTGACTTTGCCTTGGTGGCTTTGTGAGTCTTCTCTGCCTTGTCAGACATTGTGGCAAGAAGCAGGCTCTTGAGGTGGGTGTGGTCACTTAGTATTCAAAATGGCCGCCACCCACGAGGCTGACTCAAAATGGCCACCGGAGCAACTGAGGAGACTTCTGCAATTGCTCAAGACCCTTCGAGAGAGAAAGCAGGTAATTCAAGGCTCAGAGCGGCTTCTAAGGCACTTTAGAAGGCTGTCTGTCGTTATTGAGGCTATAAATTAGCTCCGCGCTTCGATCGGCAGTCAGTAGCAAGATCGGCTTGATAGATAAGGAAGCGACGGAGCAGCCTCTCTGGGAGC
Organism: Diadophis punctatus similis; assembly: GCA_023053685.1. Classification (NCBI taxonomy): domain Eukaryota; kingdom Metazoa; phylum Chordata; class Lepidosauria; order Squamata; family Dipsadidae; genus Diadophis; species Diadophis punctatus. The sequence goes on from JALIGW010000003.1 coordinate 126,985,394, forward strand.
GCTCGGAATGGTGCGAGCGGCCTCAGAAGCGATCGGGGAAGCTGATAAGGGCACGATCTGCAGGTTTGACAGGTCCCGATGCAATGGCTTGCTGGGGGAAGGTCACGATCGGCAGCAGCTGGGAACGCCCGCAATGGAAGCGAACGGCCTCAAAAACAGATCGGCTTGGGTGATAAGAGTCCGATCAGCAGCTTCACATTCTAATTAGCCCAGGCTCACTTGAAAGACAGTTCACAGTTCTTAAGGGCTCTCCCGATCAGATAAGCCAAGCCCTAATACAGAAAATTAGTAAGGACCTTGACGGATGGTCAAAACTTCAATTATCATTTATGGGTAAAATCGCGACAATTAAAATGAACATCTTACCTAAGATCTTATTTCTATTCCAGGTAATTCCAATAAAGTTGAACAAAACAGTTTTTTCAAATTTAAATAAAATGATTCATAAATTCATATGGGCCAAAAGAAAAGCGAGGATCAAACTGAAACTTCTTCAAGACCATAGGAGGAGAGGAGGATTTGGTCTCCCTAACTGGGAACTATACCACCAATCTGCTACACTCAATTGGATGAGGGAATGGATCACACTCAAAAACAGAAGGATACTAACTCTAGAGGGTTTCGATTTGCAGATAGGTTGGCACGCCTTCTTATGGGGGGACACCTATAAAACACATACATATTTCCGCCGACATTATATAAGAAAGAACCTATTAGACACATGGCTAACAATAAGGAAGGACCATTATACAAGTGTTCCAAAATGGATATCACCAACTGAAGCAATTATATACCCGAACCTTTTAGACGTAAATAAGATTATAACATATCAACAACTCCTAGACGAACACAATGAGATGTTCTCAAAACAAGAACTTAAAGAAAAAGGAATAGACCTTGATTGGTGGCACTATTTACAGGTCAAATCAAAATACAATAAAGACAAAATAAAATACGGATTTCAAAAAAAATGTGACTTAGATAGAATATTAATGGGCAAGGACCAAAAAATGACTTCCAAACTATATAATTTCCTACTCCAATATAATCTATTTGAAGAGGTGGTGAAAGGCTCGATGATTGCGTGGGCACAAAACTTTGGTTATTCAATTAATTTAAACGAATGGGAAAAAATTTGGTCTATAAATTATAAACTAACACTGGCGATACCATACAAAGAAAACATATACAAAATGTTTTACCGGTGGCACCTTCCTCCAGCACGATTGGCAAAAATGTTCCCGAAACTTTCCCCAAAGTGCTGGAAGTGTAAAGAAGGTATAGGAACATACTACCATCTATGGTGGACCTGCCCCAAAGCGAAAAACTTTTGGATTAAGATCAAAAACTGCCTTGAACAAATAACTTCAAAAACGATCCCTCTAAAGCCGGAGCTTTTCCTATTAGGTATCTTCAGGGAAAAAATGACGAACGAAGACAGATATATAATTCTACACATTACAACAGCCACAAGAATTATATATGCGCAGATTTGGAAAACTGAAAAAATCCCAACTATGTTAAATCTCATTAATAAAGTATTTGAATGTGCAGAACTTAGTAGGATGTCACTGGAAATGCAAGATAAAGATGACTTTGAATTCTATAAAACTTGGGACAGGTGGTATAACTGGCTTAACCAAAATAAATATCAAAAATTGCCATAACTATATGTCATGATCTTAGACACATTATGAGTTATGATCTCAGACAGTATAAATAATAACAAATGTCTACTTTTTCGCAAAGACCGGAACAAAATATCAGAATGTATACAATTTTACAAGGTTATAAAATATTAATCAAGCTGAACAAAAGAACCATTGTTGAAAAAGGGAAAATTGTTTTATTGTAATGATAATAGACTGAATATAATATAATAACAGAAAAGAATAAGGGAAATATTGGAAGATATAAGAAAGATAATGATGTAAATATTTTTGTATCACTAGGCTGTAAAAGGATAGCGTCGACGAGATGGTTGACATGTATGTTCAATGTTCAATGTTTTCTATATTCAAAGATATTTCTTACTCTAATTATATATACATATGTTTACACATGTTTTTATGTTTGTTTGGATGTTTGTTTGTCTTTTTTACATAATTAATAAAGATTATTTAAAAAAAAAAAGAGTCCGATCAGCAGCTTCACATTCTAATTAGCCCAGGCTCACTTGAAAGACAGTTCACAGTTCTTAAGGGCTCTCCCGATCAGATAAGCCAAGCCCTCAGTTGTAGGGCTTTGCAGGCGGCCGTCAGTTTAATTGTTAGAACAAATGGGCCAAACAGGGGGGCAACGTACAGCACGTTCGGAACGGCAAATTGCTTGCCAGCCTCACCCAGTGGCTTATATCTCCTAGCACGAGGCAGTGAGGGGAGCCTTCCTCACACGGCCATAGGAACAATTTTGCTGTAATAAAAATCGGCAAATTACTTGCCCGCCTCGTGTAGGGCCCAATCTAGCTGTCCCCAATGCCAATCTGGGACTTTTCCCACTCCCACGCAGCCGGAATACAATATTAGATAAAAGGAAAAAAAAATTAATATGGATTGGATTGGGCCTTCGGCTGGAGGGGCGAGCAGCAGCCGGCCTAGGGCCAGGCTGCCTTCTCCCCAGTGCGAAGGACGAACACTGGGGGGGCTCGTTCAGGGAAGACTTACAATTTTTGGAATCCAGATGTTAGTAGAAAATATTTTCTAAACAATTCTCTTTTGAAGTTGGATCGAAAAGGCACTAGTCTTTGGCTTGACTGAGTCAAAAGAGGGGGAATCTAGGCCTAGAGCCACCTTTTATACTTTTCCAGACTCAGTCATCATTGGCTAGAAGGCTGTGCCAATACCCAATCTTGGCGGCTAGCTCCACCCACTATGGAGAATAATGTATACTTCCAGAAATTTTAATTAATTTTAACAGCTCTGTACAAGTATAGTCTGAAATGTAACAGTGTCCTGTTTAGTATTAGAGTTAAATCCTGACTTACCTTAGAGTAGATCTATTTAAATAATTGGGAGGAGTTAGTGTGACTACATTTAAGAAACTTTCTGGCATAATGTACATTTCTCCAATTCTTTGCTATTTCTATGGGTCAGGCACACATGCACAGAAATAAACAGCAAACAGTGTATATCATCTGTACTGTTTGCTGTTTGGCAAATTGCTGGGAGGCAGAGGTCTTTTTTCCTTGTTTTCCTCCCCCAAAACTAAGGTGCGTCTTATACTCCAGTGCGTCTTATACTCCGAAAAATACGGTAGTTCTTTCTTGGTTCTAGCAATTCTTTTTGGTCTTTCTGTTAACACCAGGACTGAAAAGAAGATTTGTTTATAGATAATGACTGGGCTATGAGATGAAAAGATAAAGATTTATAACTTTAGAGAGGGTGAAGAATTATTAAATTTATTTGTGATGAAGTTTGAAGTCACCTTTTAATACATTTTTCTTTTTCTATTTTTTTTTCTTTCTTTTTTCTTAGACTTTGTAGTTCTTCTCTGTGTTTTCTTTTTCTTCTTTAAGTTTAGTTTATATTATATTTTATTATGTAAGTATGCATGTATGTATGTATATTGCCCTGGTATTACATATTTCTAAAATTTGGGTACTATGGCTGACCATCATACATACGTTGGTATTTTACAAGTGAGTGCCTTGTTTATTTCTGAGTAAACAGGCATGAGGTGGAATTTACAATTGATGTTTCTTCATTTGAACAAGCAAGCATAGCTAACAACTGGTATTGTTTGCTATGGTCCTAATTATTTTTACTTTGGCTCCTTCCATTATGGGTATGTGGTTCTTGTTTCCAAAGCAAACATTCCAAAGCAATGTTGTCTTTCAGTGTTATATCCAGCTCTGTAAATATGGAATATGGTAAAAGAAAATAATTTAAATATCAAAAAATAAGCAAGAAAATTTACTTATTAGATGTAAGCTACCTGTTTGCAGGTTGCCTCAAAATTTATTGCTATAGAAAGTAGATTAAATGGGGTAGGAATGAAAAAAGCCATGGAAAAAAAAGCCTTCCATAAGTAGTAATAGTAACATATTTATTTTCTTCCAAGATTTTTATTTTCACTACAAATAGCTACTGACTGTCATTTGGCATTATCCTAATGCAGGTAACTTGACAACTTGAAGACTTGTGGATTTCAACTCCCAGAATTCTTCATCCAACTATGCTGGCTGGAGAATTCTGGGAGTTGAAGTCCACAAGTCTTAAAGCTGCCAAGTTTGGGGACCCCTGTCCTAATGTATTAGGCCTAATATTATTTGGTGCACTCTGGGTTCCTTTGATCAAACAGCGCCCTCTATCAGGATCCTAGAAAAATGCCTTCTCTGTTATTGTGCCCTCTGGATTGAAGTTTCTCCATCTATTATCCCCAACTTTTGCCTAGGGTGGTTAGCATGTCTTCTAGAGTATATGTAAGATATAAGCCCGTTGATGTTGTCTGGCTTTGCCATCTCATTCACTGGGTTTTTTTTTTTAATCTAGATTGCATATTGTTGTTTGGTTTGTATTCCCTGACTCACTCAGTTTGATTGGAGTCAGGCAATATCTGAGTCAATGAATGAATGAATGAATGAATGAATGAATGAATGAATGAATGAATGAATGAATGAATGAATGAATGAATAAATAAATAAATAAATGAATAAATAAAATCAAGTCATTGAAAGAGAATGGCACTCAACAAGAAAAGACAGGAAGGAAGGAGCATGGTGGCGAAGTAGTTTTCTTTCCCTACACAAGTGAGAAAAAAAGGGGGAATTGTGTCAGAATGCCTCAAATAAATATCTTATGAAGATAACAGTGGACATGCAATTAGATATGGATATATATAGCAATTGATTTTAAATATATAGCTAATGATATGTTTGCATCTAGGCATGCCCTGCAACTATGCACAATGGTTTGGCTTGACAATTAGTGAATTCAGCCAAAGTGAATTCAGGTATTAAGCAAAGAAAGCAAGACAAAAATCTTCATAGTATGGCCTTTTATTTTGACAATATTTCATACCAAATCCCACATGAAAATGCTGACTTCTCTGCAAAATTCAATAAGCAGATTGCATCTCTCTGGATGTGATATGAGTATTGAATGAACAAAACTCCAGTTCAGTTTGCAGTGCAAACAGGAATTGCTTTGCATTACATTGAACCAAGAAGGGGAGGGAAGATGGAAAAGTTCTTTTTGTAGCATTCCTCCCCATCATGGGTCTGCTTACTCATATGGGAGTTTGTTTCTTGCTGAGACTAGAAAGCAGGGAATTCAACACAAACTTGTAAGAGGAGAAAAGAGCCAGGAATTGCATTCTAGGTGGCCATGTATTTCAGTTAAACTTGGGCTATATTGGCACTGTACCTAGCCTGGTTTATAATAATTATGCCCAGTTTGAATTACTTTAATAGTAGCAAAGTATTCAGTTCAGACTTCAGGCTACTTGGACAAATTTTACTGTGTCCTCCCAATCTCTTGTCACTACTGTTTATGTCAAGAGGTATGTCACCTATCTGGCTTCTGTGCCTATAGGAAAGCTAAAACCTCAGTTTCCCTGCATATAGTCCACTGCCCTACACTGTAACAATTACACAAGAGGCAGTATTCACTTACTTTCCCTACCGGTTCACAAATGGGAGCGCGCATGCGCGCTTGCTTCGCTCACAAGCACCCCTTCCGGGCATGTGCATGGCCTTCCATGTGCTTAAATAGGATGGCATAGTGCCAGGGCAGGTGGGTGGGTCGCTACTACCAGTTTGCCCAAACTGGTCCGAACCAGCTGAATACCACTTCTGAATTACACCACATTGGAGAGAGAGGGAGGGAGGGAGGGAGGGAGGGAGGGAGGGAGGGAGAGAGAGAGAGAGAGAGAGAGAGAGAGAGAGAGAGAGAGAGAGAGAGAGAGGGAGAGAGGGAGAGAGGGAGAGAGAGAGAGAGAGAGAGAGAGAGAGAGAAGGAGGGAAAGAGAATGAGAATTAATTTATACATACAAATGTAAAACACCAACCTGCACATATATGCAGGTACAACAGTCACCTTTAAAATAACACCCCTCCACAAAATTGTTTCAAACCTGATCCACTCCAAAAGGTTGTACATCTTCCTTTTCTGACACTGCTGAAATAGTAGAGAGGTTAAAATAGTAGAGAGATTAAAATCTGAAATAGTAGAGAGGTTAAAACGTAGAGAAAGTAACCAGACTTAAACCTAGAAATTGTCCTTCCTTGCTTCCTACTTCTGAGCTTCAGTGAAAAAAACAACACAAACAAAGCAAAACTAAATCCAAAAGTTCAGTGTTACCATTTTTTCTAATCATTTGAGACAGAAGGTGTTCTCAAAGTAGCCTAAGACATGGGTCCTCCACAGCTTGAGCTCATCAACCCGTTCATGAGGTTTCATATTATTCATTGATCCCAAAACATTTCTTATATCAAAGTAATTTTAATAAATGCTACTTCATTTATTTATACATTATAAATGCTATTTATAATGTATAAATACAGATATAATATATAATCGAGTGTATAAAGATTAGTAGTAATAGCTAATAGTGTATAAAGATTAGTAGTAATAGCTAATAGGCTGTCAAAGAAGCATGATTTCACTTTTATGGTCTGTATTAGTCGGCGTTATGTTTGTAGTTGATTGCGTATGTTATTTGCTTACAGTAGTGTTTTCTACAGTTTTTGTATTTGTTTTTTTTTCTGTTGTTTCTGTTTATTTTTGTTGTTGTGTGTATTTAATTGTTATGTTTTTAAAGGAAAACTCAATAAATATTATTTAAAATAAAATAAAATAAATGCTACTTCAACAGTACTATAAATATCAATAACATCAACAACAACTACATCAATGTCTTGGATAGTCCCCTCATCCCTTGGAGCAGGGGTGGGTTCCACTTACCTTTGTTACCGGTTCGGGGTCGCGCTGGAAGTGTGTGTTTTGCGCACTTTAACCCCGTCGCTCCTGGGTTAAACTCGTCTGTGCATGCGCAGGAGGCTTTGTGCATGCGCAGAGGGTTATTTTATTGTAAATTTGGCTCCGGTGGACGGATTTCAAGCCAGAGGACTGGTTTGGGGGTGTGTACAGATGGCCATCACTGCTGGTTCAGTGAGCAGGGGAGGGGAATTCCTGCTACCAGTTCTACAGAACCGGTCCGAACCGGCAGGAACCCACCTCTGCCTTGGAGGCTGATACTATAGAGTTAGAGTTAGAGAACTCTGATATAGTTATTTGGAAGCTTAGCCTTGAAATCCTTCTATTCAGGTGACTGGAGAACTGGAAAATCCCTAGTCTTGTTTTTAAAAGCACAGAGAAAAGTAGGAACCTAGTAAATTATCATCATTTGCCAGTTTCAAATAGACAACCTTCTCTATGCTACGTTCAGATCTTAACCACTCTGCTATTTCAACAGTACTGTTAAAGGGAGGTATAGAAATGATTAGGAAGCAAGATAAACGTTGCCTTAATTAAAGTGACCAGAGATAGGTGGCAGCAACTGAAATTGCTTCTTAAAATTATAGATATACCACATATAAATACATATTTATTTACCTTATATGCCATATTCCCCCTTATAGCAGAAACTGAAAACAACCAGATGAAGTGATTTGTAAAATCAGAGCTACTGGAGTTAGCATCTTTAGATTATGTGTTTGCTGATAATAACTGTAAAATAATAAACTAATAAAAATTGTGAAATAAACAAACATTTCTTTACTTGTCACTGATTTTTATATAGGATCGTCTGGCAGCTCATTTGGACTTCTCAAGTTACTGCAGGAGGAATGGACAGGTTGGACACTTGCATTTTCTCATTTTATTCTTCAGTCTTCAGTTTATTTGTTTTTAAACCCTCCTCCATGGCGATTCTGCTCTATATAAGCTCACAAGTATTTTTTCCCTTTGTAATAGTAGCAGAGAATTTTCTTGCATTAATTTGCAATTATAAGTAGTTACCTATATGGAGAGTGATAAGAGGGCTTTCCATGTTTTGGATGTTTTTGCAACTAAAAATATATATCCAGTTCTGTAATATATTTTACAGAAGTTCCATAAGAAGTCAAACAAATGCCCAGCTGCTGTGGCCTAGAGGTGGAGCTCTTGCCTCAGAATCAGAAGGTTGTGAGTTCGATCCTAGGTAGAGGCAGATGTAATATTTTATTTTATTTATTTTTATTTATTTATTTATTTTTGTCAAGTACGTGTTGGTAATATACATAGATATAACATTGTTTATATACATAAGATGAGTACTGATAAGAAGGAACATTAGGACAGGGACGGTAGGCATACTGGTGCACTTATGCACGCCCCTTACTGACCTCTTAGGAATCTGGTGCTTGGGCAGGGGGTTGGACTAGATGACCTGCAAGGTCCCTTCCAACTCTGTTAATCTGTTAAATGCACAATTAAGAACTGTGACAAGAGTTCTTCTTAGACATTACAGAGACAGATCTTTGTTTCAATATCATCATGACAGCTTGGACTGCGCACTCTGACAGTTATTTGATCATGATTACAATATGTGAAACCATATGTACTTGCATAATTTGGCATCTGAATGGGACTCAATATTTAGCTGAATGCTTCTTGATTGCCCTGAAAATAAAAAGAGTTTTCAGTTTAGGTACAGTGGTACAGTTGTCTTGTCAAAAAGTGATATAACCCTGAGATAGTTTGAATTATAGTCGAATACTAATAAAATAGGATCAACCTTTGAACTCAACGACATCACATTTCCAGCTACAACAAGACTAGAATATCAAGGGGCAACAATGGTTCTTTGTGGCTACAGGACAACTTGTTATGACAATTTGGGGCTTAGTATCAAATTATTTCCTACCTGGATTCGAAGGTATCAAATATGTTTACCATTCAACTTTCACTTGTTTCCTTCTACATTGGCAGTCACATCAATGTTAGGTTTGCTGCAGATTACAGATCTTTTTTTCCAGATCACAATAGTGTGATACATCCATGTTCAAAAGATAACATTCAGCAGTCCCATATAGAGCACATAGCAGAAGTCCTGGTGCATGGTACTGGTGGCATGAGTTATGTTGTCATGTCCTCCTGCTGCATGTAGGGCCTGCAAGAAGGACCAAATCTAGTTGGTGTGCAGCTAGACTTGGTCCTTCTTGCCATGAGCTGGCTGCCCAACTAACAGTAGTCATGAGTCCAATATTACCCTCAAATCATGGATCTACAATATAGCAATTTGAGTTGATAGTAGTGCCAGATTCAAGGAAATCCATATAAATATCAACCCCCCCCCAAAAAAAGGAACCTGCTAAAAAGCTGCAACAAAAAAAAATTGGAATCCATGTTTTAGCAGGCAGACTCTTCATTAAAGTTTGTGAGATGCAGATTGCGGCTTTCAACATTTTGTAATAATGATTGAGCAAAAGGAAATTTTGCTGCAACATGGCAGCGTTTAGCTTCACCCCTCATTAGTCACCCAAATGACAACTGTAAAGTTGGATCTGGCAATCTTACTTCATTCACCATGCAGTTCAGACTTGGTTCCATATGACTTCCACAAAATGTAAGGGATATGTCACAGGCACCTGTTTGAATCAAATGAAGAGGTGGAAACAACTGTCCACCTCAATGAAGAGACAAAACGTGGGCTTCTTTTGTCACATTTTTAAAAGGCTTGTCATCACTTGCAAGCATGCAGCAAATGTTGATTATGTAGAGAATTAATTACAGGTCAGATGGCTTCATTTTAAGGTATCTTCCCACCGAAGTGGTATCTATTAATCTACTCACATTTGCATGTTTACAAACTGCTGGTGGGCAGGAGCTGAGGCAGGAACAGGAGTTCACCCCGCAGTGCTCAGGTCTTGAACCCAAACTGTCAGCTTTCGAGCTGACAAGCTCAGCATCTTTTAACTTCTGGGTCTTTAATTTAGAATAGAATAGAATAGAATAGAATAGAATAGAATTTATTATTGGCCAAGTGTGATTGGACACACAAGGAATTTGTCTTGGTGCATATGCTCTCAGTGTACATAAAAGAAAAGATAAGTTCGTCAAGAATCATAAGGTACAACACCTAATGATAGCCCGGATACAAATAAGCAATCAAATCATATTAGGAACCAGTCAATATAAATTGTAAGCATACAAGCAACAAAGTTACAGTCATACAGTCATTTGTGGGAGGAGATGGGTGATGGGAACAATGAGAAGATTATTAGTAGTGCAGACTTAGTAAATAGTTTGACAGTGTTGAGAGAATTATTTGTTTAGCAGACTGATGGCGTTCAGAAAAAACTGTTCTTGTGTCTAGTTGTTCTGGTGTGCAGTGCTCTATAGCAGTGATGGCGAACCTCTGGCACGCGTGTCACAGGTGGCATGTGGAGCCATATCTGCTGGCACGCGAGTCGTTGCCCTAGCTCAGCTCCAGTGTGAATGTGCACGCCGGCCAGCTGATTTTCGGCTCGCACAGAGGCTCTGGGAGGGTGTTTTCAGCTTCTGGAGGGCCTCCAGGGGGTGGGGGAAGCTGTTTTCACCCTCCCCAGGCTCCAGGGAAGCCTCTGGATCCTGGGGAGGGCGAAAAACAGGTCTACCAGACCCACCAGCAGTTGGGAAATGGGCCGTTTCCGGCCTCCAGGGGGCCTCTAAGGGGGTGGGGGAGCCCGTTTTCACCCTCCCCAGGGATTGAATTATGGGTGTGGGCACTCGCGCATGCGCGATAGCGTGCGCGCATGAGCTTTCGGCACCCGAGGAAAAAAAGATTCGCCATCACTGCTCTATAGAATCATTTTGAGGGTAGGAGTTGAAACAGTTTGTATCCAGGATGTGAGGGGTCTGTAAATATTTTCACAGCCCTCTTTTTGACTCGTGCAGTATACAGGTCCTCAATGGAAGGCAGGTTGGTAGCAATTGTTGTTGTTTTTTTGCAGTTCTAAAATATCTCTATTAAACTAAAATTATGAGAGCAGAAACATTACTTTTCCTTCAAACCTGATATTTATGGCACAATGCAAAAAAACACAAAATTCTATTTTTTAAAAAGCTTTCGCTTTTTAGACTATTTCATGCATGTATGACACCCTGCTCCTGCCAAACACATACACAGTATACAAATATTATGACTGATTTTCCACTGTGATTTCAAAACATTCAATGGGCAAGGCTAAACAAGGCTGTGTTGCTGTCTTGATGGTACCTGAGTGTGAGTAAAGTGGTTTGCAAATATGGCTATTTGGACAGAAGTTAAAGTTACTTCTTGGGATGTCAAAGGAAGAAAGAGTTTTGTCAGCAGGAAAGGAATAAAATCTATTGATACCTGTAGGACATAAATATATTCCATTTCCACTTGTAAAAACACTGTTTAAAGGTCTAACTAGAAAGAAAAATAAGATGAATGTGAAGAGAAATTTATTGTTTTACTTAAATCAGAAAGGGAGAATTTTTGGCAAAAGCATCAAAGTCAATAGTTGGAAACAGCATGCACTACTGTGTATTTTAATAAAGGAAAGAATTAAATTAACTATTGCCATTGTAAGTTAACCTTCCCGAAAATGAAGCTACTGTAGGAAGTTAGCACCCACCCCTCCCCTAGGAAATGAGATATCCTAGGAAATATTAAAAGGCAGAATATATTCTATAGAATATCCCTGGAAACATGCTTTTAACCAGACAAAAGACTCCTCTTGGAAATCCCCACCCTTTGCCAATGGGCCATTAAGGACTGGGCCCAGCTCACATATTCCTCTCACCTGGCCTGGAAGTCTTCTGCATAACAGAACCACAATAGGATTTGCCCAAGGCCCTTTCATTCAGCCAAAGCTGGATTAGACAAAAGCCTATAGAGTTGCCACTGCATGGCCTTCTGGGAGCCTGACCACCAATCAGTTGCATCATATACACAAGGAACAGGAAACTAAGAGGTGGGACCCAACAGAGAGTATAAAACAAGGAACTCAGCATCTCTTCTGCCCCTTTTCTCTTCACCCACATCTGGAAACATGTGATCTACCTTTTCTGTACAGGGGCTCATGCCATGTGCTCCTGTCCACCATATTAAAACCTTCTTTCCAAGCAACTTCCATGAATCCAGTGTCTTTTTCCCCACTTGGAAATGAACCCAGAAGGATATTCCTTACAACACTACAAAGCTAATTTTTGTGCTAAAGAACTTATTATTGTTATCTTACGTTTAACTCACTTTGCCTGCAATCAGTTGAAATAGAGTTGAACAGGAATGAGAAATGTAGTGAGCTACAGTGGTTCTTATTGTATAATCATGTGTTAACAAGTATATATCGTTTTCCATGACAAAAGTTCAAATTTGTTTAATATGACATGAAATATGATTGTCTTTCTTTAGTACGTCCAGATGAGTTGGCTTTTATCTTTCAAGCAGTCTTGGTTTTCATAATTATGAATTTCTGGAAAGCAACTCTACAGAGGAAATGCACATCTAGTCCAGCATTTTTTAACCATGGCCAGCTAGCTCTTAAGAAGGCAATTTGGGAATTGGAGTCTAACCCGTCTGAAGGCTATGGCTGAGAAAGACTGCTATTATATGATATTGCGGTACACTGAGTCATACCTTCAGTGCATCTTGCCTAGAGCTGAAAATTCAATTTGGCAACAGATTGTTAAATGCAATACTTGGACAGGTAACTTTTGCAGTTCTGATGCTTAAGACAGTTCTATCTGGACATACCAGTGTTTGGATGTGGAATGCTTTATTTCATTATCTTTCCCATAAATTCAGAAATATGGGCAACCATATTGTAAACCAAGTTAAAGAAGAGTCTGACAACAAACAGACTAACCTTTACTAAATCTGTAGCATATAATTATTAATTAACACAATTAACATGCAATCATTAATATTAATTATTAATATGATTAATATGTTATGATTATCTTGTTATAATGGAACAATTATTATTTAATTTGTTTCACAGACCAGTGAGCTTTGATCCACGGGAAAAATCTTCTTTCTTAATTCCCAGGAAATTATGTACTGTTCTCTTTTAGCCATTTCATGTCCAGAAATATTGGCTGATTTTCTATCCATAAACCCCAGTAATTCTGAAAGGGGAGAAATGCTCTGTTTCCTTTATTAGTAAACCATATAGGCCAGTGATGGTGAACCTTTTTTCCCTCAGGTGCCGAAATAGTGCGTACATGCGCTATCGCACACACGTGCGTGCCCACACCCATAATTCAAAGCCCCCCCACCTGCCTCACCCCCCTGCGCATGCGTGCGTGACCCCCCCACTCCCCCATTTCCCAACTTCCAGTGGGCCCAGTAGGCCCGTTTTTTGGCTCCCCAGGCTCCAGAGGCTTTCTTAGAGCTTGGGGAGGGCGAAAATGCTCCCCCTGCCACCCCGGAGGCCCTCCGGAGGCCAAAATCGCCCTCCCAGAGCCTCCACACGAGCCAAAAATCAGCTGGCGTGCATGCACATGCGCGCTGGAGCTGAGCTAGGGCAACGGCTTGCGTGCCGGCAGATATGGCTCTGCGTGCCAGCTAGGTTCGCCATCACTGATATAGGCAATCCACACTATGGTACTCAGGCCTTGCTTTTTGGAAGTATTGGTCTGATTAAGTGAATTTGTATCCCAAAGTTCTAAATGTGCACATTTTAAAATGATTTTATTAAATAGAATTCACCGGATGTATAGATCAATGACAGATAACTTGCAAGCCTTCTCCCATGCTGCACCCAGGTTACAAAATTATTGAAATTCATGAAAATTATGGTAGAAGCTTGCTAAAGAGAGATCCAACCTAGAACTAAGGAGAAATTTCCTGACAGTGAGAACAATTAATCAGTGGAATGGTTTGCCTCTCAGAATTTTGGGTACTCCATCACTGCAGGTTTTCAAGAATAGACTGAATAACCATTTGGATAGGGGGATTGGACTAGAAGACCTCCAAAGTCCTTCCCAGTCCTATGTTTCTATGTTAGATTTGAGTAGTGAAGCAAGCGTCTTGACGTTCTTTTACAGATTATTTTAAATTTTATTCTAGCTATCTCGTTTATAGCCTACATAATCAGAAATTTAGTTATTGAACAAAGCAGACAATAAAATGTTTATACTGCTATGGCTGTTCACGAATTAAAATAGCTGCAAATGAAATATAATTTCATTGGCGCTAGTGGAGGAGATTGTATCTTTTGCTTACTTTTGCTATTGAAATTAATAACCGTTTACACAGAGATGGAACAATCAATCTATTTCTGTGGAGTATTGCTTTCATGTGGGGTCACTCAGAAATCTGATTTGTTTCTGCTTATTTCTATAACCAATAGGAAAATGTACATTTAAACAATAATGTACATTTCAATTCCATTGTTTAATTTTATGATATCTTTAAAAATATATGCATGATACAAGTAGCTGGAATTTTCACTTAAAACTCACTAGAGATGTCTGTGCCACTAATGAGCAAACTTGGTGTGCTGATTTGCTGTTCATCAAAAGTGTAATCAAGAAAAATGTATGGCAATTTGTATAAACTATATTGTCACTTGAAAAATATTTGCTCTTTATACTAAGTTTATAGTTTTAAATTTCAAAGCTTCGGTGCTTTGAGATAGAATGCAATGGCCTGGATAATTAAACCAGCCCAGATTTTCCATAGGGACTTTTCAGCTGTTGATAATTCATAACTCTTTCTCTAATTACAGTTTTGAAGATTTACATGTTAAGAGAACCATCAACACTATGCGTCTTCTTTTTTTTAACAAATGGGCTGGGAAATCAATCTTTATTGTTGGCAATACAGTAAAATGGTTTCTTCTAAAATTGTATTGTTGTCTTCATAATAAGCTAGTATATACTGGTAGTTAATGAAACATGAAAATGTAGTGTAAATCTTCACTTAGTGCATGAATGATGACTCAAAGTTTATAGTCTATAAAGCAAAAATACCCTTATAGTGGGATTTATTCCATCTCCCACAAACATAACTATTAACATAAAGTCAAAATGCACTAAGAGATTATTTGTGCATAATTCTCTTTTCCCTTCTATTTTATTTGCTCACTTTGCTACTAATAATTTTCAATGTTTTTTATGAATTATTGTTTTAATATATGTTGTATATTCAATTAAAATAACCACCATCTTATATCCCATAATGTTGCATTCCCATTTTCTCATTAGACACAATGCTTTTCTACTTGCATGCACCAGTTGAAATCATGCCAAGCAATGATATTATGTTTGTGAGTGTGTGATTGAGTGGGCATATTCTTATATTATACATCATATTAATATTGGCATTGAATATTTTTGTCTCTTTAGTTACATGGTTAAGGAACATTTATACATTTATACATAATTTATTTATTTATACATTTATACTGGAAATAAACATTGCCATTTCCAGTATAAAATATGCTTACATTACTTTATAAACTTTATACTTTATATACAGTATATAAAGACTAAAATTCCTTACCAATTATTCCAACATTTCAACATTATTCCATTGTGGCCTGTTCATCTCTAATGGATAAGATTATGACCTTCAGTTGTTCGCTGCTAAATACTTATTCTTATCCTCTTATGGAGCACGGAACAGGAAAAAAAAACAATTTTATTTAATTGATTTTATTCTTCAAATACAGCAAGGCAATCAAGTCTGCATTGTGATAACACCTGAGAAAGATAAGTGGAAGAGTTCAAATCACAAACAGGTAAATGTAATGTAAAATGTTTCTTGTTAAAGAAAGGATCAATACATAGAGAATCATAAATTTTCCAGATCATACAAATGCTCAATAATGAACACCATTTAATCTTAAATGATAAACTCCGTTCATTCATTCATTCATTCATTCATTCATTCATTCATTCATTCATTCATTCATATATCATCAGGGAGCAGGGAGGCGGGACCGACTAGGTGGTTCCACCCCAGGCGCCTAATGGAGCCGGAAGGATTCCAGAGGGAACTTGGGGAAATACCTGAAACCCTGGTACACAATTCGGCTGAGTCCCTGGTGGCTGCTTGGAACACTGCAGCATCAGGAGCTTTAGACCAAATTGCGCCTAAGCGACCTCTCCGTGGCAGTGGATCCCGGAAAGCTCCCTGATTCACCGAGGAGCTCCGGGAGATGAAACGCCAGAAGAGACGTCTGGAGCGCCGCTGGAGGTCCAGCAAAACTGAATCTGACCAAACACTATTAAGAATTTACATCAGATCTTATTTAGTGGTGATAAGGGCGGCAAAACGATCCCATTTTTCTGCTCTTATTGCGTCCGCAGATTCTCGCCCAGCCGCCTTGTTTAGGGTGACTCGCTCCCTCCTTGCCAAAGGGGGAAGTGAGGAACACTTGCAAGGTAGAGCTGAGGAATTCGCAGAGTTTCTGTCGGATAAAGTCGCTCAGATCCGGTCGAACCTGGACTCTGGCTGGGCAGAGTCCATGGAGTTGCCAGAGGCAAGTCTTAGTCCATCGTTGTGGGAAGAGTTTGGGCCTGTTTCTCCCGAGGATGTGGACAGAGCCGTGGGGGCGATGGGTGCCTCCACCTGTTTATTGGACCCGTGCCCCTCATGGCTGGTTTCGGCCAGCAGGGAGGTGACACGTGGCTGGATCCGGGCAGTGGTCATTGCTTCTTTGGAGGAGGGATCCGTACCGCAGTTGTTAAAAGCTGCGGTGGTGAGACCCCTCCTGAAGAAGCCTTCCCTGGATCCAGCTGATTTGAAGAACTATCGTCCAGTCTCCAACTTACCTTTTTTAGGGAAAGTTGTGGAGAAGGTGGTGGCTACTCAGCTTCTACGACTTTTGGATGAAACAGATCATCTAGATGCCTATCAGTCAGGTTTCAGGCACGGCTACAGTACAGAAACTGCCTTGGTCTCTCTGATGGATGATCTCTGGCGGGCCCGGGATGGGGGAAATTCCTCCATCCTGGTGCTACTTGACCTCTCAGCGGCTTTCGATACCATCGACCATGGTATCCTTCTGCATCGTCTTGGAGAGTTGGGAGTGGGAGGCACCGTTTTGCGGTGGTCCTCCTCGTATCTCGCCGATAGGATGCAGTCGGTGTTGGCAGGAGGGCAGAGATCGTCCCCTAGGCCCCTTTTATGCGGGGTGCCTCAGGGGTCGGTTCTCTCGCCCATCCTGTTTAACATTTACATGAAACCGCTGGGTGAGATCATCCGCAGACATGGGGTGTGTTTCCACCAGTATGCTGATGACACCCAGCTGTACATCACCACCCCGTCTGAATTCAGTGTGGCAGTTGACGTAATGTGCGGGTGCCTGGACAACGTTAGGCTCTGGATGGGGAGGAACAGACTCAGACTCAACCCCGACAAGACTGAGTGGCTTTGGATATTGCCTCCTAAGGACTATGACAACTGTCCCTCCTTGGATCTCGAGGGAGCGAAACTGACTCCCTCGGACCGGGTCCGCAACTTGGGGGTCCTCCTAGATCCACAGCTGAAATTGGACCATCATCTTACGGCTGTGGCTAGGGGGGCCTTTGCACAGGTTCGCCTGGTGCACCAGTTGCGGCCATACTTGGAGAAGAAGGCTCTACTCACGGTCACTCATGCCCTTGTCACCTCCCGCCTGGACTACTGCAACGCGCTCTACATGGGGCTACCCTTGAAGAGTATCCGGAGACTTCAGTTGGTGCAAAATGCGGCTGCACGTGCTGTGGTGGGTGTGCCTAGGTACACCCACGTGACACCTATACTCCGCCAGCTGCATTGGTTGCCCATCGGTCTCCGGGTCCAATTCAAGGTGTTGATCATCATCTTTAAAGCCCTTCATGGCCTACGACCAGGCTATCTCCGGGACCGCATTCTGCCTCATACTTCCCTCTGACCGGTTAGGACCCACAGAGTTGGCCTCCTCCGGGTCCCGTCGGCCAAGCAATGCCAGCTGGCGGGCCCTAGGGGGAGGGCCTTCTCTGTGGCGGGCCCGGCGCTCTGGAACCAACTGCCTCCAGAGACCCGAACTATCCCCACCCTGCTGGCCTTCCGAAAAGCCGTTAAGACATGGCTCTTCCTGCAGGCTGGGGGTAGAGCCTAATCCATCTGTGCTCTCCCCCGGGTATGTCTGATTGTTGGATGGTTTTTAATATGAATTTTTAATTTTTATATTTGCTTTTAATTTAACGTTTATTATTGGTGATTCTTGTATCTTTTTTCTGTTGTATGCCGCCCTGAGTCCCTCGGGAGTTGGGCGGCATATAAGAAAACCGTAATAAATAATAAGTAATAATAAATAAATATTTAAGAGTGGTTGTTGTGCCTGCAGGTAACACATCTTGATATGCTAAGTTTTGTTTATACAGATTTAAGTTACATAGATATATTTTATATGTAAATACAAGAACATGTGTGCTTGTGTGTGTGTGTGTGTGTGTGTGTGTGTGTGTGTGTGTGTGTGTGTGTGCAACTGCCAATTCTAACTAAACATCTGGCAAAGTCACTGCTGAAGCACCCTCATCCAGACCAAGTTTTCTTAACTGGATTCACAATGAAGTTAAAAGACAGGAGCAACTTAAGGGTGCATTGCAGATATGCTGAGATTCTTCTTTTCATTTTAGCTGATTAGCAATCATCTTTCTTTTTAAAAAATCAATTTCTATTAAAACGCTGTGTCTATGAGGTGTGGGAAGTCAAGGATCGAAAATGAGGAAAGCAGTGTTGTGACTATGTGACACAATCTCCACCACTTTTGTACAGGCATTGTTATACTGCAAGCATATATACAATGGCCAAGGTTGTGCTAATCGCACAACTTTGCTTTTTTTTTATTGGAACAAAAGGACTGGATCCTGCAGGAACCTTTGTTAACCCCCTTGATTACTTACCAATGAGTCCTGTTCTGTCCATATGAGTTGCACACTTTGGAGCCATGGTGGCGCAGTGGTTAGAATGCAGGCTATTTCTGCTGACTGCCAGCTGACTGCAATTTGGCAGTTCAAAGCTCACCAGGCTCAAGGTTGACTCAGCCTTCCATCCTTCCAAGGTCAGTAAAATGAGGATCCAGATTGTTGGGGCAATAGGCTGATTCTGTAAAACGGTTAGAGAGGGCTGTAAAGCACTGTAAAGCGGTATACAAGTCTAAGTGCTATTGCTATTGCTAGGAATATGTTGTGCAGTGTACTCACTGGTGGTTTGGTCCACCAATAACTTTCTTAATTTGTTGGTGCCTATTTTCACAACTTTCTGATAAATTTCACCATCCAGTATAGTGTCTTGGCCATTTAATTGGCAGTATTTTCCACAAGGAGATCATGTAAAACTTCTCTGCTTGGTTTCCTCTCTTTGTTCACCAACCTTCAAAGAACCTTGCTTTTATTTCAATTTCAGCATGACTGTTGATATTTGATAGGGTTACTTTCTAATGTCTCCATTTGTTCAGCTTTCATTTCTCCAGCCTCATTCTGGCCAATTTCAGACATTTCACTCTTTCTTCTGCTTGCATTCCAAAATGGCTACCTACAAATTAGTGCCATAGTTACATTAATTTACCTAGTATGCCTACGGTGCTTTCATTGCCTAAATTTACAATGCCTCATGAATTTATCAGGAAACATTAGAGCTGATGTGATCAAGATTTTACTTAAAGCGACGTTTATTTAAATCCTCAGAAGAAATATCTGAGGGATGTCAAGGAGTTTCGTTAAGGCATTCCTCAAACTGCATAATGCCCAAAACTGCACAAATCTTTTGCCTGCAATAAACTTTTGCCTGTTATTCTTCTGAAATCAAATTCAAGTTGGACTTGGAGGTTCCTCCTTAGGTTAAACATCTCAGGAATTGCTGAGCCAGTCAAAACAATTTTGCTAGTTGGCTGATTTCTTTCAGCTTGGGGAAAGTTATTACTGACATTTTACATTTGTTGATTCTGGGGTTCCTCGTGTTAACTGTTTCATCTTGTCAGACAATGAAATCTTTTTCAGTTTCTGTGTTGGTATATCTAAGATTATTGCTTCACACATACAGATCAGACTCATTGGGTATGGAAATAACCTAAAGACAGCCTTAAGACCTTATATCGTACTGCATATTGCCCTTTTTGAATTGATCAAATAAGGTATGGGATCAGCTTAATAGAACACATATGCATTCACTTGTCAGTTGAATATCGACCTACATGTTAATAACGTCATTCATTCTTTTTCATTACACCCTTGATTTAAAGCATCACCAGGCCGTCTATTCATTCATTCATTCATCTTCCAAATCTCAATGCTTTTCTGACAAATGTATCCCTCCATCTTGGTTTTCCATTAGCATAGATGAGATTCATTCATCTTCACACTGCTTCTTCTTTGAAGCATTGCCCTGCTTTCCCTACAGTAAGATCTCGACCTGGTGTTTGCTTGACTTCCCATGTCATCTCATCATCCAATACTTGTTCACATCCTATGGTCTTCAATCAAGGCGTAGACTTTTCCCACACCAAGATTTTAATTTTTCTAAATAAAATTAATATACTTACTGTGTTTTACACAAGTCCTATCTACTTAATTTTATTGTGTGGAAAAAATGACTTTTGAATGTTGTTTCTATTATTTCCCTTTAGTGTGCTATACATTGTGACGGATGTTACTCTGAGAAACATTGACTGATGAAAGGTCATTCCTATCACTCTGACAAAATCCTGCAAAATGTGTATGTTATATGAAAGTATACCACATTTTGAAGATAAAATTGCAAGGCAAAATGGAAGAAATAATGAATCCTCATCAACCAAAGAAACAATCCATTGTTATGTGAGCATAGTGTGAAATTTGCTTGTTTTACCAGCAGACAAGAAGAGGGAATAAACACCCCTGAGTGTTTCTTTGCACTATTCTTTATAGAACATCATATCCTTTTTATTACTTTATTATTATTTCATGCCCACATTGGAAAGGTAAAACCAATGCTGGTCTATCTCTTGAAGGAATGCTTCAGAAGCACATTCATTCGTCTGCTTTTATGTAGATAAAGCAAAAGCCCTCATTATCTGTAAAGTTGACAGAATGCTAACTTTTTACAGAACTGGACAATGCACATAAAGAGAACCAAGCAATATACACGAATATTGTCTGGTTCTCTTTATGTGCATTGTCGTTTTCTCTAGACTGAGATCTCTATTGGACCAGTGCAGTAAATCAAATAATGAAATAGCTACAGCTGAGCAGCACAGTGGCCTAAAGGTGGAACTCTCAACTCACAATCAGAAGTCTGTGAGTTTGATCCTAGGTAGCAGCAGATATTTCTCTCTCTGGGTGAAATAAGTTATTGTCTGCTGTGAACTCCACATAGGCATCAGGAAGGGTAACTGGACAGTAAATGCTCAAGCTCCATTCAGTTGCCCCAACTCCACCTTGATGCAAGGGATTAGGTAAAGGTAAAGATAAAGGTTCCCCTAGCACATATGTGCTTAAAAGAAAAAAAATGAAATAGCTATAGCTAGAATAGTACCTATTCTTCAAGTAATGCTTGGAATTTTTTTTAAAAAAACACTTATTTGTGACTTCTCTAGGGAAGGTGAATCATAATCTTTCCAGATAACATTATTTACAAACCACTAAAGGAGACATAGTTGGGAATGCTGTATTTTTTAATTATACAGATTATCCCGTGTTGAGTGTGTAGAATGCATACTATAGAAAGGTATAGAAACATGGCATATTACTACTATTCCTACTACTAAAAATAACAATAAATGGTTTGATAGAACTTAGATACGAGGCTTGCAAAAGATAAAGCAAGTTAATGCAAAATTTCTTTTTTTACTTTCACAAGTCTCCACAGGAATAGTTTTAGACTATTCAAAGCCTAAACTAAAACAGTTTTTAGACAGCAACAATATATACTGAAAGAATACATCTGTGGAAAAGAAGTAAATAGTAACAAGGATGAAATCACAAAGTGAAAATCAGTAATTATGGAGTCACTAGGAATATCTAGTGACTTGAAACTAATGTTTACATGCAGGTTTAGAAATTTAGAAAAATTCCATGTTTGAATGTATTTCAAGAGTAACATTTGGGCTTCCGGTTTTGGCTTCGACGGCGTCGCTGGCGCTCCTTGCAGGGCGTCCTTCTGACCTTCTGTAAAAGCCACCAGAACAGCTGTCTGGCGGCTTGAAAATCTCTCCCCGGGCGAAGGGGAGAGATGAGAGAGAGATAGGTGGGGTAGAGCCCCCCTAGTGCCCTAAAAGCCAACTTAGGGCGCATAGGGTGAGGGCTCCCCAGGTAGCCTGTCTGCTGCTCCGGGAAGTTGGAAGCCTCCGCTTTAAAAGTGGAGCAAGATGCCACGACCACCGCTGCTGCTGCAAAGGAAAGTACAATTATTTTAAATCTATAGAGAGCAGCCAGAGAAAGACAGGAGTCCAGGAGGGCATTAGTTTGATCTTTAACTCCATTGCTGGATTTTATTTTGGAAGCAACAAAGCAGCTTAACAAGGAGTGGCAACAATATGGTGATTGGAGACGTTGGGTGTAGAAGAGAAAGTTATTTCCGCTTTGTTACCAGCCCTTTCCTCTGGAAATCTTTGATCTGAAGAATGATTTTTTCTTCTTTTTTCTTCTGAATTAATCTATAGCTTTATAAAAGATAAAATTTAACTGGCTTTGGACTTGGAAAGAATTTTTTTAAGTAAAGATCTGGGCTTTTTTTCCTCTCTTCTTTGTCTTTCTTTTTTGAAAACATTGAAATGGCTTCTAAACTTGAAAAGACTGTAGTGAATAAAAGAACTGAGTACTCCTTTGATCATATTTTAAAGAAGCAATCTATGCCTGATTTAACATCATCAAAGTCTTTAACACCTGAGAGTTTTCTTAATACCTTGAAAGTAATGAAAAATGAGCTGATTTTGGAATTTAATTCAAAAATTGCTGAAATAGATAAAAAATGCAGGCTGCTATGGAGAAGATGAATTTACAACTGAGAGCGGATGTGGTGAAAGTTTGTAAAGGATTAGCAGTAAATATGGAGATTTTGGAGAAGGATTTGGAAAAAAATAAGCAAGATTTAACAATCTCAGAGGAATACATAACCAAGGCTCAAAATGATATACTAAATTTGGAAACAGAGGTGATGATGTCCCAATTTAGAGAGATGAAATTTGCCATAAGAGTTAGGGGCTTGAAGGAGGAAAAATTTGAAAATTTGAAAGGAAGAATGACAGAGGCACTGGAGCAGGTGTCTGGATTGTCCAAAGATGAATTGGCTATGCAAATTGATAAGATATATAGAGCTAATTCTTGGTATGCAAAACAAAACCACTTGCCAAGGGACATTGTAATATATTTTACTATCAGAGCTCTGCGGAACAGAATTACCCAGGCGACTTTTAAGAATAATCTTCAGGCAAATGGTCAAGAAATAAGGATATGGAAAGAAATCCCTTCCAAGATGCTTAAAGCTAGAAGAGAATATTCCTTCTTGGTCGAGGAACTAAAAACACGAAATTTACAATACAAATGGAATGCACCAACAGGAGTAATTGTGAAATTTTTGGGAAAAAGATATGGACTTAACACAATAAAGAAAGCTACAGAATTTTACATCAATGTTTTAAAGGCTGATATTTCTAAACTTCCAGTAGAAAGAAGCATGGAAATAGAGGAGGAGGAGAAGAAAAATCCAGACATACGTGGTCAAGAGGAAATAATTCCAAAGATTCAAAGTGATTGGCAGAGCCAGATTGATGTTTGTGACGTGGAAAAGGAGACGGAGGATTGGGATCAGATGAGAGCTGAATCGACAGATCTGAAATGGCCAAAGGATAGATGGTGTTGAAACTTATAGGATGGTTGGAAAGATGAACAAGATTGTAAACATTTTTTTTCTCTCATCTTTTTTTATTAATATTGTTTTTTGATGGTATTTTCCTTTTAGATTATTTTATATGTATATATCATATATTTTGGAATCATAAATTTGATATAGTGTAATATTTTGTTATCAATATTTTGAGGATTTAGGGATTAAGTTCAAGGTCTTTGAGGCATAAGGGGTTGGTTCTTACTCTTTATTATTATTATTATTATTATTATTATTATTATTATTATTATTATTATTATTATTATTATTATTATTATTATTATTATTATTATTATTATTATTATTATTATTATTGTTATTGTTGTTATTATTATTATTATTATTATTATTATTATTATTATTATTATTATTATTATTATTATTATTATTATTATTATTATTATTATTATTATTATTATTATTATACAATTGTATCACAGCGGCCAGTTGTTTCGCCGGATTTGGCATTGATTACTAGTCGAGCCCCACCCAGGGGCCTAGGAAGTCGTAATGTATTTTCGAAGTATATGTGCGGAACCGAGCAGTGCGGCTTTCTGCATTTGACTGATGGTGATTTTGTCAATTTTGAGCTGTTTTAAATGTAATTCCAGTGCTTTTGGGATAGCACCCAGTGTTCCAATCACTACTGGAATTACCACTGCTGGTTTGTGCCATAATCGTTGGATTTCAATTTTTAAGTCCTGGTATTTTGCAATTTTTTCGTGTTCCTTTTCATCGACCTTGCTATCTCCTGGTATTGCAATGTCAATTATAGTCACCTTGTTGTTCTCGACCAACGTGATGTCTGGTGTATTATGCGCCAGTACCTTGTCTGTTTGTATACGAAAATCCCACAAGATCTTGACCATCTGATTTTCAGTGACTTTTTCAGGCTTGTGTTCCCACCAGTTTGTAGCAGTATGGATGTTATAATTTTTGCATAAATTCCAGTGGATCATTTGTGCAACAGAGTTGTGTCGTAATTTGTAATCAGTCTGTGCGATTTTCTTGCAGCAGCTGAGCACATGGGCTACAGTTTCATCAGCTTCCTTGCATAATCTGCATTTAGCATCATTTGAAGATTTATCAATTTTGGCCTTTATGGCATTTGTACGAATTGCCTGTTCTTGTGCGGCCAGGATCAATGATTCTGTTTCTTTCTTTAAAGTACCAGATGTTAACCATAACCAAGTTTTTTCACTGTCCACTTTGTCTTTTATTTTTTCCAGAAATTGGCCATGTAATGCTTTATTTTGCCAACTCTCCATTCTTGATTTTATCACATTTTTTCTGTATTCTTGTTTCGTCTGTTGGACCTTCAGTAGATTTTTGTTCTTTACTTCAATTAATAGATGTTCTTGACTTTCTTTTAAATAATCCGCCAATGCATGCTTTTCTTCTTCAACTGTTTGCTTTACTTGTAGTAGTCCTCTGCCACCTGATTTTCTGGGCAGGTAAAGTCTATCAGTGTCACTACGTGGATGTAAACTGTAGTGCATTGTCATTAGTTTTCTGGTGTTTCGGTCCAAAATGTCCAAATCAGCTTGTGTCCAGTTAATTATACCAGCCGTGTATCTTATGACTGGTATTGCCCAGGTATTCATGGCCTTGATGGTGTTTCCACCATTTAATTTAGATTTCAAAATTTTCCTAACTCTGTTGGTGTACTCTCTTCTAATGATAGTTTTCACTTCTCCATGTCTGATGTTATCCAACTGCAGAATGCCCAGATATTTATAGGCTTCATTTTGATTGCATTTAATTAATTATTATTATTATTATTATTATTATTATTATTATTATTATTATTATTATTATTATTATTATTATTATTATTATTATTATTATTATTATTATTATTATTATTATTATTATATATAATATATATTTTGAAGTCAATACTTCAAGGTATAGAAATATTGTTATTAATGTGTTTGATTTTATGATTTTATGTTTAGAAGAAATGTTATATATGTAATATCATGTTGTTAATAAGTTGCTGGACTTTAGGTTTAAGTTTAAGGGTTTTGAAGTATAAGGGGTTAGTTTTTATTATTTTTTCTTATCATTATTAATATATATATATTATATATTGGAAGTTAATATTTTGATATATTGTAATATTATGTTAATAATATTGTTTGATTTTATGATCATGTTTAGTTCTTGATGTTCATTTTTGTTTCTCTTCTATTTTTGTTTTTCTTTTTTTCCTCTCTTTTTTCTCTTTTATAATTATTAATATAGATTATGTAAAAGATAGAGGTTTAGAGATGTGAATTATAGTATGAGATTTTGTGTGGTTTTTTTTAATTGTTTACTTTCTTTTTAATTAGTTATTTTCTTTATTTTTTATTATTTTTATCCTTCTTCCTATTATGTTTTGAATAGTTTAGAAAAATTCGGAGTTAAAGATTCCAAAAAATGGGGAAATTAAGAAGTTGTTTTAACTTAATTTAAATTTATTTTATTGAATATTATGCCCTGTACTTTCTCTGGGAAGTCCGGGGGGGAGGGGGGAGGGAAGGGAGTGGGTTGGGGGTAGGGGGGATGGGGGGGAGAAAAATTGAAAAATGCTTGTACTTTGTACTTATAAAACTTTTTGAATAAATAAATAAATAAATCAAAAAGAGTAACATTCTACAGCAGCATTCACCAACTTTTCCGGGTTGACAGCCTGATGTGTTGGGTTCTAACTTACCTCGCTGCCAGTTCGCTTCCTCTGGCACTGCGTGGCGGTGCTGCGTAGCTGTGCGCACGCATGCACAGTCCCAAAAAATCCAAATGAAATGAAATGAAATGAAAAGCCAAAAACAAGATGGTGACACATGTGCAGTGCCGGAAACTCAACTTCTGCGCATGCTCAGAAGAAATAAAAATTAAAAAAAATTTAAAAAATAAAATAAAATTCAAAAAAGATGGTGGCGCCCATGGACTGGCACCAACCAAACCAGTTCCATGACATCATCGTGATGTCACCAGCGGGTCACTACCGGTTCGGGCAAACCGGTCCAAACTGGTCCGAACCCACCTCTGGGTGGAAGGGGGAAAAGGGGGATGGTTTTGTGTGAGGAGCAGGGGTGGGTTCTAACTTACCTCGCCACCGGTTCACTTCCTCCCATGCCACATGGGCACATGTGCATTTCCCATCTTTTCAAACATTTTTTGCAGTATTTCTAGAATAATTCTCTTTTCTGTTGGTTGTTTTAATGGAAAAGGAAGCTTTTCTTCCTTCACTCTGCTTTGCAATTTTTCTCATGGTCACCATTTTTAATATATATATAAGTCCAAAACTAAAAGTAAATAAATTACAAAGCTGAAAGTAAAAGACAGCTTTCAATTTATTTCCTTGTTCACTTCCTTTATATTCTTAAGGCTTTAGACCATTCTGTCTTTCTGTAGTTGTAATGACACAGTCTGTCTCATATTATCTTTATCTTCTTATCTTGTAACTTCTACCAATTATCTTTTCCATTTAATATCAAACAATCAACATTCCCGGAAGTTCTGATCTGTTTATTTAATTAATTCTACTGAATGCCAAAAGCACTGTCACCATAATCTTTATCTTTCAAATTAATACCTTTCCCTTCATCAAAATCTTGATTAATCTCTTTGCTGTTATTTTGAAACTTTGTAAAAGCATTATTTTCCTCTTCATTTTATTTTCTGTAATTCAGAAGGAAGGCTAACTCACTGAGAAGTTTTCTTTGTCCCACTGTTTTCAAAGACTTCTTTTAAACTGCAAATCAATTAATTCTAAAGTCATATAAAGTGAGTATTGGTCATTCATAGTGTCATTTAAAAGGGTGCTTGGCTTGGGTGAACAACTTACTTCTTCTGTGATCCCCTAGCCACTCTACTCATGAGAACACTGTTAGACTTTCACACCCAATCTTCTCCTGAGGAACAACTTTCCAGGGTACAGGCAGGCAATTTCTTGTTTTCTCTGTTATCCAGAAAGACTTTCCTTGACCAGAAATCATTGCTGGCCAGTCTTCACTTTGCTGCATGTTTTCACTGTATCAGATATGCTTAGTATCAGCGGTGGGTTGCTCTCAGTTCTAAGAACTGGTAGCACTGGCAGTGGAATGCTCCGCCCACCCGCCTGGGATGCTCCACCCACCCACCCAGGATGCTTCTGCGCGCGTGTGAGTGCGCATGCAAGCCGGTAGTAAAGGGTTTTAGAACCCACTACTGCTTAGTATGCCATAGAACCTTGCATGGAAGTCATTCAGGATCTCTTTAAATAGCACTTAGCACTTAGACTTATATACCGCTTCATAGTGCTTTACAGCCCTCTCTAAGCGGTTTACAGAGTTCAGCATATTGCCCCCAACAATCTGGGTCCTCATTTTACCGACCTCGGAAGGATGGAAGGCTGAGTCAACCTTGAGCCGGTGAGATTTGAACAGCTGAACTGCAGCTAGCAGTCAGCTGAAGTAGCCTGCAGTGCTGCACTCTAACCACTGTGCCACCTCTCACCAAGACCTATTTAATATTGTAAGAGCTTTAATCTCACTGCATACAATTCAGAGTAAATTTTTGTTTCATTATGTTTGTCCATTTAATAGATATGATAATTCAGAATCTGTGGGAAAATCTGTAATTCTAAAAATACCAGACGTGTTATGTTTAAACTGATTAACTGTTCTGCCTTGCATTAATAAACAATCTATCTAATAAGATTAAATATATAAATATAGCTTTGATGGCTTCATTACTATTTCAAGTCAAGGGAAATTTTCCCTCTTCTTTCGCACCTACCTAATGGACCTGATCTCACCACCAGCTCTTTGAAGGAATTATTTCTGTCCTAATCCTGCAAGATAGCTCTTATTTTCATATAATTATTCATTTATTTTTAAAAATTGCAAGCGTCTCTGCCCGTCTGGAAATTGGTCTGAGAACATCCTTTAGTTTAATAATTCTCCATCTTCAATCCATTTTATCTTTATGGATATTTCATCCTTTTCTTTAAAAAATTCAGTGAAGTACCTAATGAATCACTATGCTGTAATTGACGTTAACTTTATAGTTTTTCTCACCTTCTCTTACTTCTTCCAAATGAATACATTGCATGTCAGATGAGATATTTGAAGTGTCAAACTTCAAGGGCAATTTTATGATGTTTAATAGTCTTTCCAGTGACTAACCACAGCATCCCTTTGTTAACAAACAAGCAATCATCATTCTCATTATTGTCATTTTTAAGAAGTCATTAAGATTGCAAATGAATTGAATGACTTCTTAATTCTGGACTGCAGGGGCTTCTTGAGACTGATACATTATATAAAGAACAGATCCAAGGTCTATCTTTATATATAATAAAGAATGAAATATTTTGATTTACACAATGTAATATCTTATATGGCAAGTTATACCTGTGAGAAATTTAAATAAAATTCATTCGTAGAAGATCATAAATGACAAAAGAAAGGTAATCTTACAGTGTGCATCTATGTTACTAAAAATGAAAAATATTCTAATTTGAGCAAGAAGTTTTATTTAGAAATAGAACTTTTGTTATATTTTATGACTTAACATAGTTCCATCAACCCAAGTTACATTTTGCAGGATTTCTTGATGTCCTAATGTTGCGCTACATTGCAAATGGTGTCTACCTTTTCAACATTTTACAAAAGACTGCTTTATTATTGTTCTAGACAACTTAACAAAATGAAGAAGCTTTTTAAAATAAATGCTTGCTCTGAAGAGGCCCAGTGCTATTGTATCTTCTTTTAAATAGCAGAGAATACTTCCAGAAAGCCACATCAATTTTAAAGATCTGTAAAAGTATAATCTGAAATGTCCTGTTTTAGTATTAAGTATTAGTATTAAAAGAAGGCAGCTGAGAAACCCTGACTTAGTCATGTTTGGAGTAGATCTATTTAAATAATTGGGAGGAGTTAGTGTGATTACATTTAAGAAAACTTTCTGGGATTAATGTACCGCCATAAATGTACATTTCTCCAATTCTTTGCCATTTCTATGGGTCAGGCACACATGCACAGAAATACACAGCAAACAGTGTATATCATCTGTACTGTTTGCTGTTTGCTGTTTGGCAAATTACTGGGAGGCAGAGGCCTTTTTTCCTTGTTTTCCTCCCCAAAACTAAGGTGCGTCTTATACTGCGGTGCGTCTTATACTCCGAAAAATACAGTATATTATTATAATTATTTGATGATTGAAGGAGATTTCAAAAATAAGCGTAAAGGAAATATTGAATGTGATAGGGTTTCAATTTGAAAAAGGGAATAAGAAATATTTGGGGTTAGGGCAAATGGTAATATTGTTTAAATATCAGAAGATACAGGAGGAAAGTAAAATTAAAACAATTACAGAGAAAGAATATTGTGGCAGAAATTGAAATGTATAAATTGTGTTTGGGGATTTTATAAGCTGTATAAATGTTTTGATTCGGCCAATACTCTGTTCAGAGATAATGCATTGTTTGTTTGTATGTGTGTTTGCTTAAAAATTTTTTTTTAATAAAAAAAATTGCATAAACAAATAATCTCACTGGGGAAGGATGTTCCAATAGGTGAGAAACATGGCAGAGAAGGCTTGCCTCCTTGGACCTACCAGATGCAGGTCTCTAGCAGATGAAGGGTTTTAAAGATTAATAGCAGCATCTTGAATTGGACTTGTAAGCAAATTGGCAACTGATGCATCTCATGGAGCTGTGGTGGTAATGTAATGTACACCTAGTTACTCATACTGCTGCATTTTGTACCCTTCCAGATACTATTCAAGGGCAGCCTCATGTAGAGTGCATTACATTAGTTCAAGCTGGAGGTGATGAGGGAAATTTCTGACCAAGCTGGAGGTGATGAGGGAAATTTCTGACCAATTTCACCTTACAACACCTGGCTTAAATATATTCTAGCTGGCCTGAAGAACTTTGAATGCCACAAGATGGGCAGCTAGCTATACAATTCTTTTAAACAAACAAACAAATGAACAAATAAATAAATAAACCTTTTACCCTCGCTGATTCAATCTCTTGTGAGCAGCCTTGGTGAAAATAAGCTACCTCCTCTATTGATCACGAGCCTGCACCGCTAATTATAGTATTTCGTGAGGACACCTTCAGGCAAGTTAAATGCAATGTCATATTACCATAAGAGTAGCAATTCTCTTGCAAAAGGAAATTAATGTTTATGATAATGGAATTGATCCAGCCCTTTCCCTTTCTAAATCATAATTTTAGTTTTTTTGCACTGATGACATTGCTATTCTCTCCTGACCCAAATTGGCTAATATTGTAGCTTTAGGGCATTGGCTGAATATGGCCAAACTGAAGATATGGGAATAAAATATTCTAAAGCAGAGCTAATGTTCATCATCAAGAAACATGGCCAATGTGACTGGAAAATTAACAGGGTTTTTTTTCTGAGCAAGTAAAAGTGCATAAATAAGTGGTACCTATTTTTGGACACAGCAAAAATTTGAATGGTCATCACTTGAGTGCAGACAGCTGCCAGCCCAATTCTTAAATTTGATAGCTACAGTAAGAATAATTTTTCCCTGCTCCTATTAAGATATTTATTCAGTTATGCAACTCAGCTCAATTGAATGGTGACCAGATTTGTGATATTCAGGTCGTCCTCGACTTATGACCACAATTGAGCCCAAAATTTCTGTTGCTAACTATGATAGTTGTTAAGTGTGTTTTGCTCCATTTTATGACCTTTTGGGCCACAGTTATTAAGTGAATCCCTGCAGTCGTTAAGTCAGTAATGCGATTTTTTAAGTGAATCTGGCTTCCCCATTGACATTGCTTTACAAAAGGTAATCCCGTGACTCCAGGACATTGCAACCATCATAAATATGAGTCAGTTGCCAAGTGTCTGAATTTTGATCACATGATTGTGGGGATGCTGCAATGGTGACAAGTGTGAGAAATGGTCATAAGTCACCTTTTTTCAGTGCCGTTGTAACTTCAAACAGTTACTAAACAAATTGTTGTAACTCAAGAACCACCTGTACTGTGTTTTAATCTATTCAGTCTAAATTCATCAGAATCCTGTTATAGTTCTTGTGCTGATAGACTAGAGCAGTGATGGCGAACCTATGGCACGTGTGCCACAGGTGGCACGCGGAGCCATATCTGCCGGCATGCGAGCCGTTGCCCTAGCTCAGCTCCAGCGTGGATGTGCGCACCGGACAGCTGATTTTTCACTCAGGTGGAGGCTCTGGGAGGGCATTTTAGACTTCTGGAGGGCCTCTGGGGGGCGTTTTCACCCTCCCCAGGCTCCAGGGAAGCATCTGGAGCCTGGGGAGGGTGAAAAACGGGCCTACCGGGCCCACTAGAAGTCAGGAAATGGGCCATTTCTGGCCTTCAGAGGACCTCTGCGGGGGCGGGGGAGGCAGTTTTCGCCCTCCCCAGGCATTGAATTACAGATGTGGGCACTCGCATGTGCGTGATAGCACACGTGCACGCGCTTTCGGCACCCGAGGGAAAAAAGGTTCGCCATCACTGGACTAGAGGGATATTTTGCTCAGTTTAGGAGCTGTATCTTTTAAGAGATTGCATTAGGGGAATGTAGCTGGAAATTGCACTCTGGGTATGTAGTCCATGACATGTGACCCTATCTATGCGTTCTTATTGGCCATCAAGCTATAACTAGGCTGCTGGGTAATTTTGCCATGCTCTCCAATAGCCATTTTAAAAGTCTTACAATGAGCCATGGAAAAGCCTGCAGATGGGAGAAATGAATCTCTTTTCACAATGCGTGTAATGGGACAGATTATGGTAAGAAACTCTGAAGAACTTCATCTCATTAGTAAGTCTATGATGTGATGTGAAGATACCAGACAATAAATGTAATCTGTATGTTTTACCCATTTGCGTGGAGTTTTATCTGACTGAGAAAAGCATTTCTAAGCTTGGACCAGAACAGTTCTCTCACTCTTCTATGGATACTTTTCTGCAGTTAGAATTGGGAGCCCCCCCCCCCGCCCCCATAGAACTCCAAAGGAGAATCTGCACCTTGAAATATTGGCTGCAACAGGCCCTCTCAAACAGGGGTGTCAAACTCACATCGTCATGGCAGTATCATGTGACGTATCGGGACTTTTTTCTCCGTCGCTAAACCAGGCATGGGCATGGCCGGCGTATGACACATCTGGTCTGTGGGCTGCGAGTTTGACAGCCTTGCTCTAGAATGAGATGCTGGCCCAGCTCACTTTTACTGATGACTTGATTTACAAAATCAGCCTGTCATTTTGCAGTTTCTCTGCCTCATTCCTATTATCCCATGGAATTGATAAAGCCAAAAGAAACAGTTCTGTAGACAGTCCTTGATCCGGAGATAAGAATGACAGACTCTTCACATTGTCTCGGGACCTCCTTTATAGCCCATCTGTCATCTCCAGCTATCTTTAAAAGATTACTTCTGCTAGATACAGAAAAGCATCCATGTTCAGCTTGTCAATGGAGAAGAGACAGTCCTGCATTCATTCTGATAAGGCAGTTAAATCTGTGGTTGACATCTTACTTCATTGCCCTCTTTATAATGTTTGGCATGCAGAATTTATAACCCCACTCTTTATTTGTCAGACTTGAACATTGGGCGCTATCAAACAAAATGAAATTCAATGGTGAAAAAAGTAAGGTTCTACATTTAGACAAGAAAAACAAAAAGCACAGGTACAGTATATGTGGTACCTTGCTCAACAGTAGTAACTGTGAGAGGGATCTTGGAGTCCTAGTGGACAACCATTTAAATATGAGCCAGCAGTGTGCAGCAGCTGCCAAAAAAGCCAACACAGTTCTAGGCTGCATTAACGGAGGGATAAAATCAAGATCATGCGAAGTGTTAATACTACTTTATAATGCCTTGGTAAAGCCACACTTGGAATACTGCATTCAGTTTTGGTCGCCACGATGTAAAAAGGATGTTGAGACTCTAGAAAGAGTGCAGAGAAGAGCAACAAAGATGATTAGGGGACTGGAGGCTAAAACATATGAAGAACGGTTGCAGGAACTGGGTATGTCTAGTTTAATGAAAAGAAGGATCAGGGGAGACATGATAGCAGTGTTCCAATATCTCAGAGGCTACCACAAAGAAGAGGGAGTCAAGCTATTCTCCAAAGCACCTGAAGGTAGAACAAGAAGTTATGGGTGGAAACTAAACAAGGAGAGAAGTAACTTAGAACTAAGGAGAAATTTCCTGACAGTTAGAACAATTAATCCGTGGAACAGCTTGCCTCCAGAAGTTGTGAATGCTCCAACACTGGAAGTTTTTAAGATGTTGGATAACCATTTGTCTGAAGTAGTGTAGGGTTTCCTGCCTAGGCAGGGGGTTGGACTAGAAGACCTCCAAGGTCCCTTCCAACTCTGTTGTTATTATTATTATAATAAAGGGTTAAGCCAGAACTAAACCTGTCGTGTTTTCTACTTGCTAAATCTTCACCTGTAATCTCAAGGATTGTAGCAAAGTTCTTTTTAAAAAAATTGCAGTTAGCTTAGTGCCCACCATCTGATTGTTAGAAAGTTGGCTCCTCTCGTAATTGTTTAGGTTTCCAGAAAATTTCAAGCTTTTCTGACTACTGTGGGCAATTAAAAATAATTTAAGGTGTGAATAAAATATCTCTACAATTATTTCCACATTTGGAGTGATTAAATCCTTCATAACAATCTACCTTCTCTACAAAAGTCTTCCCAGTCTGAGGAAGAAGAAACTAATTCTGATTGTTTAAGACTCTTTTTCTCATACCATAAATAAAAGGATGGAGCAAAAGGGATTGGATTGATTGTTTCCTATTTCCCTCATCCAGCACTTGAGTGCATAGAGTAGGTGCTGCATAGCTCAAATACCTTCTGCACTGCATAAATGCTTATTTATTTATTTATTTATTTATTTATTTATTTATTTATTTATTTATTTATTTATTTATTTATTTATTTATTTATTTATTTATTTATTTATTTATTTATTTATTTATTTATTTATTTATTTATTTATTTATTTATTTATTTATTTCCCATCTTGCTGTCCAGATAGACTATTTGCTATAGAGTCTGAGGATAAAGGTCAGTTCTAAATCTCAGTGCTTTCCAGAAATTCCACATGGGAATGAGACTATTGAAATGAAATTGTTGAACAAAAGGCCAAGATAGCAGGGTAGTACTCTCCTGTTGTAGCAGACTGTGTGCTTTTGATTAAATAAAAAATATTAGTAAAACTCTTATAAGTGAGTCTTATTGCTCTTGTATACCTTGACCTTTATATCATCTCTTTGACAAGCCAATCTCTTCCCCACCCTTCCAGCTTAGATCCAGCTTATTATAGCTCCTGAGAGTTACTACATTTTTAGTCAGATCATGTGTGGAAACATATTCCTTGATTTGTGCTGGCTGGCTTGGAACCCCATCAACTACCATGTGTTCGAATGGCCTCTTGGGTATTTTTTTTGCGGGGGGGGGGAGCCAAGAAAATCACTTAAGTGCTTTTGTGGGGATCCATGCATAATTCATCTTTTTCTCTCCTCTTGCTGTTATATGGGGCTTTTAAGGAATGCCCTTTTTATCTGTCTTTTTTTAAAAACCCAATGGAGTAAGTGAGATGCTTGCTGCAGTATTTGTTATATGTATATCTTTCTGTGTCTCACTTCTTTGACTTTCCCTTTAATCTTTCAGATATCTTTCTGATTAAAGACCCAAACATGTTTGTTTTACTTGTGTCTGTCTTGTTTATTTGACTCTCCCTTTAATCTTTCAGACACTTCCTGTGATAATGTATATTTTTATGTGAATCAGTGAGTGTTAAAGGCTCACTGTGTCTCTCTCTCCCCTCCACCCATTCTTATCCCTATCAATTTTACATTATTGGCAAAAACCTTGATCCATTATTTCTGTTATTTTTAATCCCACACTCAGTTTTCTCTCTCTCTAGAGATTCTTTTTTACTTAATTTTCTTGTACAACCATTATCACATCACATTTTGTATTTCTTTAACAAGCATTATGTTTTTAAATTGTTACTCCACTATCTTTGATGGCTTTAAAGAAATAATCATTTTCAATAGTGGTTATAATACCATATGGATTATTTATTTGGCTAAATACACAACCTTTGTGGTTTTGTTTTCAAGATTACAGTAGCATGAAGAGTCTATTTTTGTTGTTGTTGTTGTTGAAAAAAAGGTTTACTGTAAGCATATAGTTACTAAACATTATTCAGGCTGAGGATAAAAAAAAGTAGTATAGACACAGAAATGTATAAAGAAAACATATAAAGAACGGTTGCTGGAACCGGTCTAGTCTGATGAAAGAAGGACTAGGGGTGACATGATAGCAGTGTTCCAATATCTCAGGGGTTGCCACAAAGAAGAGAGAGTCAAGCTAATCTCCAAAGCACCTGAGGGTAGGGCAAGAAGCAATGGGTGAAAACTAATCAAGGAGAGAAGGAACTTAGAACTAAGGAGAAATTTCCTGACAGAACAATTAACCAGTGGAACAACTTGTCTCCAGAAGTTGTAAATGCGCTGCAATGCGCTCTACATGGGACTGCCCTTGAAGAGTATTCGGAGACTTCAACTGATGCAAAATGCAGCTGCGCGTGCTGTGGTGGGTGTTTCAAGGTACACCCACGTAACACCTATACTCCGCCAGCTGCATTGGCTGCCCATCGGTCTCCGGGTACAATTCAAGGTGCTGATCATCATCTTTAAAGCCCTACATGGCTTAGGACCAGGCTATCTCCGGGACCGCATTCTGCCTCATTCTTCCCTTCGACCGGTCAGGTCCCACAGAGTGGGCCTCCTCCAGGTCCCGTCAGCCAAACAGTGCCGACTGGTGGGGCCTAGGGGAGGGCCTTCTCTGTAGGGGCCCCTGCTCTCTGGAACCAACTTCCCCCAGAGATCCGAATCATCCCCACCTTGCTGGCCTTCCGAAAAGCCATTAAGACATGGCTCTTCCTGCAGGCAGGGTGAGTTTGAGACAACTTTATATCTGATGTCTCCCCCATGTATGTATGCTGTTTATATGTTTTCAATTGTTTTAAATTGCCCTTTTTAATGATTTGTTTGGAGTTTTATAAAATGTTGTACACCGCCCTGAGTCCTGAGGGAGTAGGGCGGCATAGAGAAACTGCCAAATAAATAAATAAATAAATGCTCCAACACTGGAAGTTTTAAAGAAGAGATTGGATAACCATTTGTCTGAAGTGATGTAGGGTTTCCTGCCTAAGCAGGGAGTTGGACTAGAACACCTCCAAGGTCCTTTTCAACTCTGTTATTCTATTCTAAGTAAACACGGAAGGCAAAATGAAAAGAAGGGGAAAAATAAAACATTATTATTATTATTATTATTATTATTATTATTATTATTATTATTATTATTATTATTATTATTATTATTATTATTATTATTATTATTATTATTATTATTATTATTATTATTATTATTATTTCAATAATTTTTATTAAATGTTTTTTGTTAAAAATATTTTTACAATCTACTTATCGTATTTTTTGGAGTATAAGATGCACCTTTTTACCCCCCAAAAGAGGGTGAAATCTTGGGTGCATCTTATACACTGAATGTAGCCCCACCCACCCACCCCCACCCTTTGGCCTCTGTCTTCCAGCAATTTCCCTGTTTGCAGCAAACAGGGAAGAGCTTGTTAAGACAAGCAAGTCTTTAGCAGCTTCCCGATCCCCAGCTGATTTGCCACGTGCTAAAATGAAACTGAAACTGAAACTGCAAAGAGGCAAATAGCTGGGAGAGACGCAGATTTTTATTTTCTGCTGAACTGGATTGCAAGGGGGTAAGTGAATAACTATAAATGTCTGTAGAATGTTCAAATTATTAGACTTATTTTTTAAAGACTGCTTTATTATTGTTCTAGAGCCAGGGGTCTCCAACCTTGGCAATTTTAAGACTTGTGGACTTCAACTTCCAGAATTCCACAGCCAGTTTTGGTAGCTTTGCTGGCTGTGGAATTCTGGGAGTTGAAGTCCACAAGTCTTAAAGTTGCCAAGGTTGGAGACCCCTGTAAATCTAGACAACTTAACAAAATAAAGAAGCTTTTTAAAAATAAATGCTTGCTCTGAAGAGGCCCAGTGCTATTGTATCTTCTTTTAAATAATAGAGAATAATGTATACTTCCAGAAATTTTAATTAATTTTAACAGCTCTGTACAAGTATAGTCTGAAATGTAACAGTGTCCTGTTTAGTATTAGAGTTAAATCCTGACTTACCTTGGAGTAGATCTATTTAAATAATTGGGAGGAATTAGTGTGACTACATTTAAGAAAACTTTCTGGCATAATGTACAGTTCTCCAATTCTTTGCTATTTCTATGGGTCAGGCACACATGCACAGAAATACACAGCAAACAGTGTATATCATCTGTGCTATTTGCTGTTTGGCAAATTGCTTGGAGGCAGAGGCCTTTTTTCCTTGTTTTCCTCCCCCAAAACTAAGGTGCGTCTTATACTCCAGTGCGTCTTATACTCCGAAAAATACGGTAGTTCTTTCTTGGTTCTAGCAATTCTTTTTGGTCTTTCTGTTAACACCAGGACTGAAAAGAAGATTTGTTTATAGATAATGACTGGGCTATGAGATGAAAAGATAAAGATTTATAACTTTAGAGAGGGTGAAGAAGGGTGCGTCTTATAGTCCGAAAAATACGGTATTTGACACTTATCCCATATTCATTTACTTTACATCCATTTCACATTTTTTCCCTCTTTTGAATTTACATTTAGGTAAACATATAATGTTAACATATACCGTAATATAAACATGTAAGCATATAAATCCATCCTTACATAATTTTCTCTTTATGTTGAACAATAATATTTTCCTTACTTATATATCAATTTTAAAATATAACTGTTTTAATACAAATATATTTCATTTTTGCAATAACTTAGCACCTTTTCATACTGCTATACCTTCTTGGATTTCATCGTTCCTAACCTATAGATCTGTTATTTAACCATTTATAGCAGTCATCATCCCATATCTTGTAATATTCTGATTCTTCTTCATCATTCATTTCTTTAGTAAGCCTATCCATCTCT
This sequence comes from Diadophis punctatus similis, assembly GCA_023053685.1. Classification (NCBI taxonomy): domain Eukaryota; kingdom Metazoa; phylum Chordata; class Lepidosauria; order Squamata; family Dipsadidae; genus Diadophis; species Diadophis punctatus. The sequence continues at coordinate 127,024,202 of JALIGW010000003.1, forward strand.
GCACACTCTAAGATTTTTTTTGATCACACAATTCTCTGTTGGTATATTATTATTTTTCCAATTCTGTGTGAATATTATTCCTATTGCTATAATAATGTGTAAAATTAAATATTGTGTCTTCTTATCCTGGTTCCATGTGAATATCCCTAACAGAAATAATTCCGGTTTCATTTCTATATGTTGATTTGTTATTTTTTCAATCCATTTCTTTATCCTTTGCCAATATTGTTTTGCTTTGGAACAAGACCACCCATGGGTGGGTTCCTCCTGGTTTGGACCAGTTCGCCCAAACCACTAGCGACCCACTGGTGATGTCATGATGATGTCACAGAACTGGATCGGTTGGTGCTGGTTCATGGGTGCCGCCATTTTTTCTTTTTTTTCTTTTTTTTCCTTCTGCGCATGCATAGAAGCCAAGTTTTGGGCGTCCTGAGCCAGCGGCTGGGTGGAAAAGAAGTCTCTAAGCTTCCAAGTTCAACAGCAGGCTCGGTCCCTTCACAAGGTCCATTCTAACTCTTTTATTCTGCTATTTTGCTTCCCATCAAGATGCATGGTTGCAACTTAGCTTTTGACATGGTTTGAATTGTAACTCTTATTATTGATGATGATCCACTTTTAATTATTTTAAAGCAATTTTTCTCTTAGCTACTTTAAGTGTTTCTTTGAGGATAAGTCATAATAACTGCTACTATGACTATTACTACATTTACTACTAGTCTTTGAACTTTCAGTATACCAAAGTGAGGATGGGAAAAAACTTGCATCTCTGTTAGGGATTTGTTACATTAAAAAACATTTTGCTTCTACCTGTTTTAAACAGGCAATCCAAATGGGCCCCTTCTATAGTAAATGCAAATATTGGCAAAGGAGATGTTTCTGTGAAAATTAGTTTTGATGGGAAGATTCTACAGAGAAGCCTTGGGGTTAAGAAAGTCTTCCAGTCATGAAGTGAGGAGTGTCAGATTATTCATGAACTGGGAGAGCCAATGGTAACAAGATCAGCCAATGAATAGGCATAGCAACTAAGTCAGCCAATGGGAGCTTAAACACATCTGAGTCTGTGCAGAGAATAGAAACTGAAGCTAGAAGGCTGGGCGTGGCTCAGTCCACTCTGTACTCTCAGTCCACTCTGAACTCTGAAGTGAAACTAACTGTTCTCTCCTGCCTGTGTGTTTGCTTGTAACTGCTTGAAGAAGAATCTACATTGGTATTGTATATATATTCTTGTATATAAAGAAGTTTCTTATTTAAATGAATTCTGCTGCATCAGTCTGCCTGTGTGTGCTTTCTGGATTTAATTTTCTGCAACAAACTCTGATAAAACCCCATCTCTCAATGAACGCCCACTTGTCCCAAATTCTCCCTTGTCAAGAGAACTTTTGGTCTTATCTCTCATTTTTTTAATACACCAAGACTGAAAGCAAAGATCTGAAGCACACCAAACCAAGATTTCTTTTTGTGAGGGACTGTATTCCATGGATAATTTCCATTATCCATGGAAAAAAAATGAATTTTTTTTCCATGGAGAAAAACAATATCAAAAAATGTAGGGATCTATTTTGACATGGCATTGCTAGTTAAGTATAATTGAATCTTAAAACATTAAGAAACTTAGCAGGACACTTCGACTAACCACTCTTCGAGACTTTTTCCCAAGTGACTGTATTTATTTTTTTATTTTTTTATTTTTTTATTTTTTTATTTTTTTATTTTTTTACTTTTTTTACTTTTTTTACTTTTTTTACTTTTTTTACTTTTTTTACTTTTTATTGTTTATTATTTATTTATTTATTTATTTATTTATTTATTTATTTATTATTTATTTATTTATTTATTTATTTATTTATTTATTTATTTATTAGACTTATATACTGCCTCATAGTGCAAGCACTCTCTAAGCGGTTTACACCATTAAGCAATGTATATTTACATTGCCCCCAACAATCTGGGTCCTCATTTTACCTACCTCTGAAGGATGGAAGGCTGAGTCAATCCTGAGCCGGTGAGATTTGAACAGCTGAACTGCTGATCACAGTCAGCTAAAATAGCCTGCAGTACTGGACTCTAACTGCTATGCCACCTCGCCTCTTCTATTTGGGGATTACAGCCATGTTATTTCTAATTTTCACCACCTGTCTATAGCAACTGCATTTGAACAACATGGACAGTATTTCATTCTTCTCAGGTTAAGTTTAATTCCACTGCCAGAAAGATATACTGCATGTTTCTCCTATCCTGTCAAAGAAGGATTGCCTTAATAAAAGAGCTGTGCTTTGGTGAAAGGGTAAGAAAATTAACCTGGCCCAAAACAGTGCCGTAACAAAGCTTTTCCAGCAAAGTAGTAATTCAGAATATCAGAAATTAAGTTTGTACAAATGAAATCTTATCATTCGCTCTTTGTTTACTCCAGTTAATTATTGAAATGATTTGCAAAGTGAAACCTCGCCAACGTTGTCTATCTCTGCTAGGCATCATCCCTCTAAACAGCAGGGAAAATTCCAAGGACTAGAAAATCAGAGTCAAGCTCACCTTTACTTTGCTTTTCAAGTTATCTAAAGAGTGGGACAGGGATAAAGATGAAGATGATTAACCCAGCTTATTCAGAAGGCCCCCCGAACTGTTACTCGTTCCTTAATTACATCACAATTGGATTTTGCAATGTGCTCTACATGCCCTTGAAGAACATCTGGAAACTACAGATAACAGAATAATAGAGCTGGAAGAGACCTTGGAGGTTTTCTAGTCCAACCCCCTGCTCAGATAGGAGATCCTATACCATTTCAGACAAATGGCTGTCCAATCTCTTCTTAAAAACCTTAAAAAAGCAATGGTTCAAAATGATGAAATGCGAGCAGTAATGGACAACTTTTGGTGTGCCCATGTGTCCCCATTGCTATGCAAGCTGCATTAGCTGCCAGTTGGCTTCCATGTCACGTAATGAATATTGTCAGTTGTATGTCTATGCAGGGTTATGCACCCCTATCCTAATATTATGGTACATTCCAACATGAACAGAACACGTGATATGATGAGTGCGCATGTGTGCATTCCTAAACCACCATTAATTCTCTTCTGCCTTAGCTGTTGACCTGAATGGTCGTGTTTTCTTAGCAAAGATGTAATTACTCAGGATTTATTGTTTTTGTACTCAAATAAATATTTTCTATTAGACTTTTAATCTCGGCTTTATTTCTAACTGTCTGAATTCCAAGAAAAGATCTAAATGGCCTCTATGAGATCTTATTCTCATTTCAACATTCCAAATGCAATTCAAGGTGCTCATATAAAGCTTGAACACACAAGGGACCACTTGTCTCCAATTTTTTTTCTGCCTCCCTAGTGTTCCAGCAGAGTAGGTGAAATCCAGGTTCCATCTATTGCACATTGTAATGGGACTTAGGAAGCATGCCTTCTATGTTGCAGCCCCCATCCTATGGAGCAGCATCCCCCAATTGTAAGGATGGTACCTTCCCTCCTGAATTTCCTAAAAGCTTTGAAAACCTATCTTTGGTCCCAGGTCAGGGGTTGGTGCTTCTTATTTGTTCAATGGTTTCTGTTTTGTTTTGTTGATTTTATTGTCTATTAGATTTTTGTCTGGATTGCCTGTTTAATGTTTTAGCTGATTTTACATTTTCTCTAATTTTGTATGCTGCCCAGAGTCCAATGAGTTGGGTGGCCAATAAAATCAAATAAAGAATAACAATAACAGGAAGTCCTAACTATGCCCATCAATGCAAGTGATCTATTTTGCTATCACCTACCTGATACCAAGAAGAAAAATAATATGGTTCAGCCAAACTTTATGTAAGGATCAATTCTAGTTCAATTAACCTCTACTGTCATCTACTTTTATAAGACAGATTTCAAGTTTGATCATGTATGGGTCACAATAGCATCATTCTCCATAAAGAACCTTTGTCCACCTGAAGTTTTATTGGTGCAATACAGAATTTTCCAATCTGAGAAAATGATGTGGTATTGAACTTCTTTGAGAGATTCTGTTTTCAACGCACACGGTCAGCTTGAGGGACAAATTCTGAAGCATATTGGTTTTGGCAGTGGTGGGTTCCTACCAGTGCGGTCCACTCTATAGCACCGGTAGCGGCCCACTGGTGACGTCACAGTACCGGTGCGGTCGGTTTCCAGTGCCTAGGCGCCGCCATTTTTTAAAAAAAATTAATTTTTTTAAAAATTTCTTCTGCGCATGCCCAGAAGCCGAGCTTCCAGCACTGCGCATGCGCTGCCTTCCTACCCCACAGTGAGTCCAAGCAGGGGAGGATGGCTGAGGGAGCGCGTGAGACGCTGAAAGAATTGGCGGCAGGAGCTATCTCCATTCCCCTCCCTTCAGCAGTCTGAGAAGCCAGGAACACGCGGTGATGATCCCAGGCATTTTCGCACGTTTGAGGCTTCTCGAGCTGCTGAGGGGAGGGGGAATGAGCGGCAGGACCTATCTCAGCTCCCCTCCCTTCAGCAGTCCAAGAAGCCACGCCCACCCGGTCACATGACCAGCAAGCCATGCCCACCCAGTCACATAGCTGGCAAGCCACACCCACAAAATAAGCCACACCCACAGAGTGGTAATAAAAAATTAGGAACCCGTCCCTGGGTTTTGGTCTTCCAATCTTTTTGCTGTTGGGGGGGAACACTTTTTATTTTCCAGCAGCCAAAGGCAGTTAGTACAGTATTCGTGCATACATACACAAATGCAGGTAAAGTTAACAGTGTGGAATGCAGAAATCTATTACATTTTTTTAAAAATAGAAAAGTTGGATGAGAGAGAAAATGAAAATATGTATCTTGTAAAACAGCAGACTGGAAAAATCTGAAAAATCTACACCGTGTCCTTCTGTTGCAGCTTCAGCTGACGTTTCTTTGTAGCACTTGATTATTAGAAGAAGTTATTTTGGTTATAGGAATCATCTCTGAAATGGGGGAGGGAATTCAGTCTCTGCTCATAGCCTCTATTTAAGAGCAGGTTTCTAATGTCAACGCATGAAAGAAATAATACAGGTGGAAGAGCAGAAACAATGTTTAAAGCATTGAAAGTAGAAAGACCGCTTGGAGGGGGAAAAATATTTCTCTGGCATCTGACATGGTGTAGCTTTCTGAGACTTCCTAAGAGAGCTACGTTATAGCAAGTGATAGCATATAGCCCCTACAAACTGATCTTGGGGAAGGTACAGCAGAGTCAGGCTAGGTTAGTACTTGAATGGGACCACCAGGCTTCAGAGGAAGGACACCAGGGCAGGTGACAAAACAGGCACAAATGACACAAATTCCACAGTTTATATATTTGCATCAGATATTAGGATGCAACTAGGTAAGGACAGAGTATCATAATAAGGTACTATTTTCATGCAGTCTCAGTTTGCTATGAATACCTGGGCCACCAAGAAATTATATGGCTATAAGCCAGTGATGGCGAATCTTTTTCGGCTCTGGTGCCAAAAGGGTGGGCGCACGTGCGATAGCGTGCTCGCGCGTGCCCACACCCATAATGCAATGCCATGCGCATGCGCACAAACCCCCCTGTGCTGCCCCCCCATGCATGTGCACAGGCCTCACTGAAGCCTCTGTGTAATGTCCTGGGGCTCCACCAGGGGGTTCCAAAAGGAGCGGGAGTTCTAAGCGTTGTGATTGGTTGATGTTACATTGTGTTCAGTATAAATACAGAGCTGTCAGATCGGGGAGTGCTCCTGTCAGACAACTCTAGTTAGAAGGTTCAGAAGTTAATAAAGCATTAGTCCGACTCACGCCTCAGCGTCGTTCCTCACGAATATAATACTCTGGACTTCCAGTAGGCCCGTTGGGCTGTTTTTCGCTCTCCCCAGGGTTCAGGAAAGCCTCCTGAAGCCTGGGAACAGCGAAAAATGGCCCAACGGGCCAACTGGAAGTTCAGAAATGAAAGGAAGTAAAGCTGCCCTACTACTTACCTTCAGATAGTTGCAACTAGGCCTTGCACACCTCAGCCCATTTCTTCTGCAGCTGAGAAGACTTTCCTGAAGGCCTGTGCCAAAAAGAAGGCCGAAAATCAGCTGGCCAGCGCGCGCATGCATGCTGGAGCTGACATAGCAATAGCAATAGCACCTAGACTTATATACCGCTTCATAGTGCTTTACAGCCCTCTCTAAGCGGTTTACAGAGTTCAGCATATTGCCCCCAACAATCTGGGTCCTCATTTTACCGACCTCAGAAGGATGGAAGGCTGAGTCAACCTTGAGCCGGTGAGACTTGAACAGCTGAACTGCTGAACTAGCAGTAGCCTGCAGTGCTGCATTTAACCACTGCACCAACTCGGCTGGGCATGCCCTCAGATATGGCTCTGCGTGCCACCTTTGGCACGCATGCCATAGGTTAGCCATGACTGCTATAAGCTGTATTAGGTTCATTCTCTCTCTCTCTCTCTCTCTCTCTCTCTCTCTCACACACACACACACACACACACACACACACACACACACACACACACACACACACACACAGAGGAATGAGATAATGGAAAACCACTTCCATACATTTTATAAAATTACATAATATGTTGAAGGAGTCCCTAGGAGTTGAGTTCAGCTTGAGAGAATCTTTACCTTTATGTTTAGAAGAACAAATGCTGTTTGCTTCCACCTTTGTCCTACTTATATCTTTGTAAATAAATATTTTATGTCTCTAGAGATTTTTCCTTTCAAAAGAAACCACATCAGTTCATATTGTTGCATGAATTGCTCTGGCACCTAGTAAGAATCTAACAGTCTATAAATGTCATTGTTATGGTTATTATTACTGCATATTTGCTGTGAATACAATTTTTGCATGATTATTACATTCTGACTGAAGACTTCTCACCTTCACGATTGGTTAAAATTAAACCCAGGTCAAGGCTAAATAATGTAGTGCCTTTTGGATGTTAGTTCCTATTAGCTCCAAACAGCAAGGCCATTGGCAAAGGATTATGGGGCTCTAGGACAAAATATCTAGAGGCTACTGTGATTCTGTCATCTGGCCTTGAAAGAGGTGACACTGATGAAGCCTTGGTAGATACTTGAGTTTCAGCCTGGAAGCAAACCTTGATTTTGCTTTAGAGGAACAGAATTCTTTCATGCTTCCCTAAATATTCACAGCAAATTAGAAGACTGACTTCTCATTCAAGGTTAATTGCTGCATAAAATTTAAATAGAGTGTGAGGCAATATGTTTTGATTTGTGGGGCACTTGATGAAAACAGCCCTTTAAATGCTGAATGTCTTCGTTTCATAGCAATTTGGAACATTATTGAATATATTCTCTCTCTCTCTCTCTTTTAGTTCAAAATCTGGCTTTATAATTTATTCTTTAGGCTGCTAGTTACGGCACCGTATTCTGAGAGTGAAATATCAAAGGAAACCATTCACTTAGATCTTCCATGCATGTGCTGTGATGAGCATATAACAGAGACATGAAAGGGCAACACCCTCCTCTTTTCTCCACTTTTCTATTCTCCTCTTCTTCTTTTTAATGAAAGCTCTACAAGGAGGATTGTAGTAACTATCACTTGGATAGACTGTAAATGCTTAAAGGTGCAAATGAATGAATAAGAAGTATTAACAGTGATAAGCAAAGTTCACCAGGGATGTCTGAACAATTTCATTTGCCATGAATGAGCAAGCTATGTATTACTCCCAGATATTGTTATGAAAACAAAAGGAAAATAATTTTGTGTGACAGAATTCAGAGCTGGGAAATCTAGAAATCTGCAGGATTTGGGGAGGGGTGGAGGCAAAGCTACAGTGTAGGATGCGATTTTGATTTGTTTACATATGCACATTATCCATTTCTCCAGAATGTGTGCTATTGATTTTTGCTTAACCATATTGTTTCATAAATTTGATAACTTCATATGATTTTATTGGAGAAAAAGTTCAATGTTCTAGAACAGGAATGCAAAGGGCAACTGTGTTTATAATGACTAGATTGCCCAGGTGTTAATGACCTAGATCAGGGGTGTCAAACTCGTGGCCCATGGGCCAGATGCGTCATGCGCTGGCCACGCCCACCCCCGGTTTAGCAAAGGGGGAAAAAGTTGCGATACGTCACGTGACAACAATGTATCGTCGCGAGATTGACAGCCCTGACCTAGATGGTAATACTGCCACTGAGTTTGGATTTTAAGTTGTTTTTACTGTTCTGATGTATTTACCATAAATCTTCTTGACTTCAGTGTGCTTCATGTTGTCAACTTGAAGGATGCCCAGATATTTGTGGTGATCTTGTTTCTGTCATGGTTCTGAGTAATGCTCCCAACCAATTCAAGACTCTGAGGCTTTGGCTTCCTCAAAAACACGTTCCATATTGTTATTGCCATATTGAAATTCTCATAGGGCAACTTGATTCCTTTAGTTTTCACTATTTCCCCCATGTTGATGGTGAGGATGGTATATTTGTTCAGTCCAAACTTCATTGCAATGTCTTGGCTGTATATAAGGACAAGGTTGAGCTGTGATTCTATTCCAGATGCTGTTTTTTCACATAGCTTCAAATTGTCCTTGTAAAAGTGGTAAGAAAGCCTGACAGATGTTTATGATGCTTGATAGTCATGGTCTTGTTAAGTGTATTGGAAGAGGAATCAGTGCAATGACAAACAGTAGTGGTAACAGTGAGTTTCCTTAAAGGATTCATCTCTTTATGTTAACTTCTTCCAGTCTATCTCCACCAGCAATTGTCCCATTGATAGTTGAACAAAGTTTCTCATGTGACTTCTATTATTTCTAGGGACCTGATTATCCAGTCATGTGGCAGGGAATCAAAGCTTCAGCTTCATATCCTTTCAGTGTGTTTAAGCTGCTTTGCAATAGGTAGGCCAGGCCTGGTTGCCGGTTGACCTCTCTGCTTCTCCTCCTCTCTGCCCTTGGCTTCGCCATGTTCCCCGTCGATAATTTTCTCGCCCACACTTTGGTGTTGGGGTCCCGGTCCCGATCCCATCATTATGCTGAAGCAGCGGCAGCTGTTACGGGCCATGCACAGCTGGCCCTCACCTTCGCCTCACCCTCTCAGATTTTCTACAATGCTGCCGTTGTGAAAAGGTAGATGTTCCCACCTTAAGTGGATTCTTTGGCATCTTGGCTGCTCACGTTCCCACTCTGCAAGTCCTGAGACCTGGCACTGTAACCGGGTTTGATGAGGATGGCTCCTCCAAAAAACACTTTGTGAGCAGCAGTTCTCTTACCGTGAATTCAGATTCCTCTGTCCAGCTGTTAGCTGAAGAATGGCTTTATTGGATCAGCTCAATGCTGAGACAGCCAAGTCAAACTTGGACAAAGCCTTGTCGGAACTTGCATCAGCCACCAACGAGATAGCAAAAGCAGAAGCGCAAATCAATGTGGAAGCCAACGAAGCAATTATGAAAGCTTTGGAGTGAGCACAAAATTCCACCACCTGTTGCTTCAGAAGTGGCCTCCTTAAGTTCTGGACCTCTCCTCATCCTTCCCTCTCTTCTTTCAGTCTGTACAGAATTTGTGAATAAATCTTGACAATTAACTGTTACCAATTTGTTAGAACCCTGTTCAAATGATTGCGTGTGTTAATATATGATTAAGCCACAAATCATTGTTATGTGTATATTGCTTTAAATGCATTGTGGATGATTACTATATAAGCAAGTAAGAGAGCATGCTCAATGTGGTTGGTGGTTGGTGGTTTGTGGTTTAGTGTGGTTTAGTGTGGTGAGTGGTGTTTGACGGTGTGTTCCGGATTGAAGACTCTCTGCTGCTGAGTAGATTACTTTATGACTGTGTGGAATTGCTGTGAAAAGAAGAGTAACTATCTGTGATAGTATAGAATTAAGTGATAGCTGTAATCTTTGTTTGTGAGTTAAAACAAAGATAGGCAAGAAGAAGAAACTTCGCATTGACTGAATAACTGTGTATGACTTGGACTTCCTATTTAACTTTGCTACTATTCAAGTAAAAACTATTTTGTACATACTAAAGATATTCTGTTTATTGACTGAATAGCATTCATATCAAACTGCAACACCATTACTACAACACATTTCGCTGTGTATGTGCTTAACAGCACAATAACTCCTTAACACGATTAATGCAGGGGCGGGAAGCTGCTTGGCAATGAGTGGGTGCAGATGGTTCAACCAAAAACCATGCACTTCATCTTTACCTAGCGCTGAGCAATTGTCGAACTTACTTGGTCCTTTCTCCCCTATTATGACAAATGTAAACATTCTCTCTTACATCTAGGATGCAAATATCCAGACAACAATTAGCTGGCAGGAAAAAAAAGGTTTTTCTCAATCTCTTTGCTATCATCTGGTAGTTGCTGGAATTTTTGCAGCCTAGATTGGATAGCTCTGATGATAACTCATCCAACTGGTCTTTCTGTCATAGACATTTTCAAGCATGGAGACTGGTAGAAAATGATAAAGATGGAAATTTATGGTTGATAGCAGCCTCACCCCTAGTTAAACTGGATAGGCTATTTAACATCAGGAAGTTAATTTCCCTAATTTAGGATATGTATCTCATAACTGCAATGGACTTTAGTTTTTCTCTAGAGCAGGAGAGTATCTACGGAAAGCTTGAAAGTGATCATGGAGGTGACTTCTGCTGATAAATACTGTATAAAAGCTTATACATTCAGCACAACCATCGAAACCCTAGTTCTGCATCTATTAAGGGGGGAGCCAGCAATACACTCTCAAAAAGTAACCTATTCATTTTATGCACAAAGCAGAAGTGTTTCAATTGGTGGTTATTGTTGTTTTTAATTCAATTTATTTATTTATTTATTTATTTATTTCTTCCATGCCGCCCAACTCAATAGGGACTCTGGGCGGCTCACAACAGAAGAATGACATCAAATAAATACAAAGGCATCTAAAAGCAATTTAAAAAACATATTACAATTTTAAAAACAGTGTCAGCCATCTGTACATTCATGGCCCGACCTTGCTAGTCATCCCCCAAAGGGTAAGTGGCCCCAGTCCTGTCGGAAGAGCCAGGTCTTTACAGCTTTCCAGAAGGCCAATAAGGTGGGGGTAGTACAGATCTCAGGAGGTAACTGGTTCCAGAGAGCCGGGGCAGCCACAGAGAAGGCTCTCCCCCGCAGACCCGCCAGCTGACATTGTTTAGCTGACGGGACCTGAAGAAGACCAACTCTGTGGGATCTTACCGGTTGCTGGGAGGTATGTGGTAGAAGGCGGTCTCGAAGTTAGTCTGGCCCTGAGCCATGTAGGGCTTTAAAGGTAATGACCAACACCTTGAATTGTGTCCGGAGACCAATGGGAGTGCAGCTCGTGGAGAATTGATGTAATGTTGGTGTATCTAGGCGCACCCACAACAGCTCACACAGCTGCATTCTGGACCAGCTGTAGTCTCCGAACAGTCTTCAGGGGTAGCCCCATGTAGAGCGCATTGCAATAATCCAGACGTGAGGTGATAAGGGCATGAGTGACTGTCCGATTCTTAGTGGTCCATTCATTGACAGGCTTTTTTTTATTAAATTAAAATTTTAATTTAATTAAAATTGAATTTTAATTTAATTTTTATAACCTGGGGAACATTAAAAAGAAAGTACACAAAACATAACAAGAACAATAAAAAAAGTTAATATTTTTATAGACACTAAAGAATTTTTGAACTGTAGTACGGTGTTCTTGAGAGGTCTGAAAGTTATATAAAATATATTCTTAGATGTCATTTTTAACAAGAAACAAAGCAAACAGTCCTGTCTTTCTACATACAGATACTATTATATTTTTTCAATATCCAGAAAAAGTCTTAAAACTCATTACAACCTTCTATTTAATACAGAGATTTCCTATAATTTTGGGCCCAATGGGCACACCTAGAATGCTGAATGCTTACCATGAGTAGTCTCGCAAAACCTCTGCCATTGGAGATCCTGCCTATTCAAAAAAATCTTCTACCATGTAACTAGAAACGGTGTTTAAGAGCTAAGCACTTAAAAACACCTGCTCAGGATGATGAATCTGTCAACTTTGCATTCTACCACACTGAAAGCTTTAACATCTCAAATTGCTTCCATCCAATTTATTATGAAGAATTTTGCAAATGTTGAAAAGTTGCTATAAAAACAAACCAGGTTTTTTATCCAACTTCATTAAGTAAGGCTTTTAAAAAAATGGAATTCTAACACCAGAAAAAGGAAGCAATTTCTCCTAACTGAGCCAAGGTAGGAGATATACTCATCTGCACATCCTTACCACTAAAATAACACTATTTGTAGAAGGGAAAAACAGTAATAATAAAGACATATAATCACAATGTTTTACTTGAACTCCATGAAAAAAATTGATGGCATTGGAGGAGGGGGCATTATGTGGAAATATATGCGAAGAATCAAAGATAATGTAAGCAATAGGGACAAATTGCTTCTTTATTATTTCATTTTATATGCTGAGCCATTTCTGAAGACTGTTACACACAAAAAAGAGCTGGTCAGTAGTATGGATTTATATATAGAGAGAGATGCTCTGCCCATTTTGTAAGAAAAGTAATTTCAGTGTCATTAGTCAACAATTTAAGAATGTTGGCAATGACTGTCATATCTGAAGTGGTATTGCTTTAGGCTTCCTAAGTTAAAAGTGATTTCAGCCTCCTTAAAAAAAATAAAAATAAAAAAGAGTTGTCATAAGGCAACACACTTCACATAAAATTGAAAGATACAAGCCAAGACAGGAGTTGAGAATATTTCTAACTCAAAACATTATGAAATGGTGATGGGGTGGGATAAGGAAAGAAAGAATTTCCAGGTATTTTAATAGTTAACTACTAGAGCATTGAAATAAATCTCATAATTATTGTGGATTTTCACTCTATAAATATGAAAATATCACAAAGTTGCCCAGTGTTTGATATCCAATTTATGGGTATGTTCTTTTTTTTTTTTTGTCTCTTTGTTTGCCTGTGGTACCAGTGCAATCCATTACAGATTGGAGGATTTTCAGATATACGTATGTTTATGGTTATATTATGACTGCAGATCTCTCTCTCTCTCTCTCTCTCTCTCTCTCTCTCTCTCTCTCTCACACACACACACACACACACACACACACACACACACACACACACACACACACACACACACATACACACACCTTGTTATACTAAAATCAGAAATTATGTTTTCTGATATATTTCTATTACAGGATTATGGTTGAACGTTACATGGAAAGCAGAGCTTAGGATGGGCCAGTAAAGTAAGCCAGATTGCTTTCTATGATTTAAGGAACCCATTGAGAGAAGTCTTCAAGAGCAGCCCTATGCAGAGCATGTTGCAGTAATCAAGCCACGAGATGACCAGGGTATGAGTGATTATTTCAAAAGCAGCCTGATCTAGGAAAGGGCACAAATGATATGCCAGAGGAACCTGGGCAAGAGCCTTCCTGGCACAACTGTCACCTGCTCATTGAGGAAGAGATGTGAGCCCAGGAAATCCTCCCAAATCCACAGCATACTTGTAATACCATCCATCAAAATCTCTAGATTTTGGGCAGTCAATCTCAACAGGATTAAGTCAGAGGCCGTTCCTCCCTATCCAAACCAACACAGCTTCATCCATTTTACTATTTTTTACTATACAAAAACTTGGAACACTAATCTGTCATTTATTTCACAGACTTCCCACTGCAAAAAAATCTACATTTTTTTCTGTCATCTTCCAATAATCACTACTATCTTACCAATTTTTACTTGGTAAAATAAAAAAATGTGGTGTAGATAGCATCATCACCAGATGGATTCGTAATTGGCTGACCAACTTCACTCAATGTGTAATCCTCAATGGAGCTACATAGAAGGAAGCATGCAGTGGAGTACCCAAGAATCTGTCTGAGGCCCAGTACTTCTCAACGACTTCCTAAATGTTTTAGATTAAGGGTTAGAAAGGGAACTCATCAAATTTGCAGATGACATTGAGCTGGGCTAATAGCCAGAACTTTAGAAGACAGGCTCAAGATTCAGAAGGGAATTGACAGACTTGAACACTGGGCCCTATCCCACAAAATGCAATTCAGTGGTAAAAAAGGAAGGTTTTAACACTTGGGCAAGAAAAACCAAATGCACAGGTATATAATTGGTTATTCCTTGTTCAACAGTAGTGACTGTTATAGGGATATAGATACCCTAGTGGACAACCACTAAAGTATGAGCCAGCAGTAAGCTGCAGTTACCAAAAAAAAGTTACCTGGGCTGCATCAACAGACAGGATAGTATAAAGACCATATAAGGTGTTTGTGCCGCTTTATGCTGCACTGATGAGACCACACTTGGAATACTGCATCCAGTTTTGGTCACATGATACAAAAAGATGTTGAGAGCCTGGAAAGGGGGCAGAAAATAGCAACAAAGATTAGGGGGATGGGGGCTAAAACTTATGATGAATGGTTACAGGAACTGGGAATATCTAATTTAAAGAAGAGAAGGACTAGATATGACATGATAGCTGTTACATACTGATGTACGGAGTAAGGATTTGCATAGCCGCTGCTGATTGGTTAATCCAGCGGCAGGACAAATAAACTGCTGTCAGTGGCCAGCAGGCTTCAGGGAAGCCTTTAAAAGTGGCTTCCCTACAGCCTACCGACAGTCCATATTAGTTCTAGCTAACAAACAATAAAGGTGCTGAACTGTTCCTGTGACTCGCCTCTTCATTTACATGCGAATCTAACAATAGCAGTGTTCCAATATTTAAGGGGCTGTCACAAAGAAGAGCGGGGTCAGCCTATTCTCAAAAACATTTGAAGGCAGTGCAAGAAAAAACAGATAAAACCTATCAAGGAGAAATCCTACCTAGAACTAAGGAGAAATTTCCTGTTAGTGAGAACAATCAGTCAATGGAAAGACTTGGCTCCAGAAGTTGAGAGTTCTCCTTCACTGGAGATTTTTAAGAAGAGATTGGACAGTCATTTGTCTGGAATGGTATTATGATGCTGGATCAGATGATGAGCCAACTCTGGAGACTTCGGAGGAGGACACGGAGGAGTGTCAGGAGTATGCTAAGGTCTCCAAGCAGGGAATGAATGGGCTAGAAGAAGAAGAAAGGCCAGGAACTTTGGAGGGGCCCTCAACTATATGACAACCAAATAAAGTGGATAAAGAAGAAAGGAGAAAGACACAGCTGCAGTGGAGGGCTAGGGAACCCAGTCAGAAATGCAGGGTGAAGAAGGAATGTAGCTGCAGGTATGAGGAGAAATTGCCTTCTCCCCCAGAACCCAGGGTGCACAGGGCTGAATGGAGGTAGGCATAATGGAGGTTGGCAAGGCTACTTGTGAGGAGGCAACCTTGACCCTCTTAACAAGTTGCACAGTGTGCACCTACTTAGTCTGACCAGTGGATCAGAGTGATGCTGGAAACAACCTTTCAAATTCAGGCGGTGTATGTGTTTTGGCCTCATGGATTCCTGCCTCCGTTTCTTGACCCTGTGCTTGTGCTCTGGACTTGTGAATGGATTCCGAATTTGTACCTTGGACTGGATATCATGCCTTTGGGATTGTGCCTAGACTTCAGATTTTTTTTTATTTGGTTGGTTGACTTCATGCCGGACCTGGGTTCTTTGCTTTATTGGAACTTTGTGGGGGGATATTATCAGGCAGGCTTATTGCATAAAGTACTTGGGGGAATGACATTAGGGGTTTGTGGGGTTTAAATAAAGACCTTAAATTCTTTGTGTGTGCATTTGTGGTCCGGAACAAGACAGGTATAGTATTTCCTGCTTGAGCAGGGGTTGGACTAGAAGACCTCCATGGTCCCTTCCAATTTGGTTATTCTGTTATTTCTTAATATATATTGAACTTCCTATAATGTAGACTTTTTTTTTAAAAAAAAGTAAATTTCCTGAAATAACTTTTTTATATACACATTTCTCAGAAGTTCTTCTTTGTTGTCCACATTTATAGAGATGGGAATTTAATATACACTTCTCTGATGAAAATTCTTCTACGTGACTACACTTCCTTCCCTGTGAGTTTCAGAAACAGATTTCATTCAGGACTTTTATCTGTATTAAGGTAGACTCTATTTTGGTGGCTATTTCAGATTAATCCCCGTCAAATTCTACATATTGTGTGGTATCTAGAAAGAGATCGTTTTTATTGAGATGCCCTCAGTATGGAATTCCTCCTCGCCTGATTTCACCTTCAGTGTGTTTTCAGGATCAAACAAACACTTGCTTTATTTTCTGTCCTTTTTCGATTTGATATTGAGTCTGTATTCTACAGAACATGTAGCATATACATTTCTACTGCTGTTTTTATCTACTGCTGTGATACTTTTTTATTTTATTTTTGACTGCAGTAAATTATCCTGATAGTTTTCTATTGGATAACAGTATGTAAGTCTGATAAATAATCCCCTTGCACGTTCCCTTATTTTTCATGAAGCTACTGCTTTTATGGACTTCTAAAGTTAAACTTAGATATAGTATATATCTGGCTGTCCTCAGCTCACTTTTTCTAGTCATAATCAATGATGAATCTGTTAACTTTATGGTAGATCATATTTATATAATTTAGCTCTAGATTACTTATGATACACAAACACGATGAAGTAGCTATACTCATATTGGGATGTGCCTCTCTCTAGGAAGGAAAAATAAACAAATTGTTGATGAGAATGTTGTGTCATGAAATGCTGTCCAGCTATTCACTTCCCATCCCTCCTGGACTTAAGAGGGACTTTGTCTGCCACTAATATCTCATATCACACTACAATTAATATAACTATGTCTATGTCCATTTGTTTACCATTGCGTTGTTAGTGGAACAGAACAGAGGTGGGTTCCTACCGGTGCGGTCTGGAGCTCTGCTCCGGTAGTGGCCCGCTGACTGCGCAATTTTGGCGTGATGGCTCTGGTGCTGTCTTTGCTGGTCCGTGCACGCCGCCATCTTTTTTTCCTAATTTTAGGCGATTTTCCGGCTCTCTGAGCATGCGCAGAAGGAAAATCATGCACGAAACATCGTGATGCGCATGCAGTGCACCGGTAGGAAATGGTAAGAGGAACCCACTCCTGGAGCAGAAGAAAGAGAAGAAGAATGTTTTGTTTTGTACCTTTACAAAGTGAGAGCAATCTGACCCACTGCTACCACAAAGTACTCAAGCACTTTACAAAAGTGAGCAGCTACTATTATGCCAGAGGCACAATGAAGTAAAGAGTTCGTATGCGGTCATTCATCAAAGCATGGAATAGACTTTGGTCCCTCAGCGTCTCTCAGTTATATTAAGGATCGGGATAAAACACATTTAACCCTCAGAGCTAATTGGTTAGCCCAAACCATGTTGCAAACTTATCGGTTGTTTTGCCCCAGGTCGTTTTTCATATATCCCCTTCAAATCTCCTTGAAGTGGTGAGTGCAGTTAATTCATCCTTGGACTTTTAGATCTTCCGAGTATGAGTTATAATGTTTGCTATTACACTTGAAAGTGTCTGTAAATTTTGCTTAGGTAAATGTTGAAAGATGAAATCAGTGATCCATTTACTGCATACTGGGAGAAACAGAGATCAATACTATCAAGACTTCAACTTTTCTTACCTCTCAATCTACGCAGGAGTTTATAACAATTCAGATTCTTCTTTCAACCCATCAGAAGTGGCAGAGATAAACTTTTGTCAGGAATATTTAGTTCTAAAAAAGGAGTCAAGAAAGCATCAACCTGCCATCTAGGTCAGTCTTTAAGATAGTAGGATGTTTGCATGAAAGAGTTGTCAAGGCTTGTAACATTTTTTGTTGGAATGCTGGAAAAGAGTGGCACAGGATCCATTATCAGTGGTGGGTTCCTACTGGTGCGGTCAAGTGGGCCGTTTCAGTAGGGACCCGCCGATTGCACAATTTGCGCGCGACGGCTCCAGTGCCGTCTTCACCAGTCCGTCGCACAGCACCATCTTTTTTTTTTAAAAAAGGCCTTTATTTGCTTCCTGTGCATGATCTAATATTTCTTCCTTGTCTTATTTTTCTCACAACAACAACCCTGTGAGGTGGTTGGGCTGAGAGAGCGTGCCTCAAAGTCTTTGAGTGTGGCCCAAAGTCACCCAGCCACCTTTCATGCTTACATATTTGTTTTTAAGAGCATGGGAATTCCTGATTTCAAGCAATCAGGATAATGATTGTGGTTGTCTATAGGCATATCTTCCACTATACTATTTTTAAATAAATCTTTTAAAGGTAATTTTTGCATCTGGCATATATCTTATGTCAAAATAGCAATTCAGTACAAATAGTGGTAGTCAGGAAATGTTTGATAGAGTGAATTTTTAGCTGAATTAAATCCTGTTTTTAGAGAATTGCATTTTTTTTTGCATTATGTTTGCTAAACTATCACTTATAAAGGTAAAAGATAAGTAAATTGTTAAATGCATTTTACATTGCTGATGATGGAAAAGTTGTTGTTGTTGTTGTTGTTGTTGTTGTTGTTATTATTATTATTATTATTATTATTATTATTATTATTATTATTATTATTATTATTATTATTATTATTATTATTATTATTATTATTATTATTATTATTATTATTATTATTATTACAGGAGGGGAGAAGAGTTGAGAGATCACAGTTACACAATGTGGAACACAATGTGCATGAAGTCACATTCAGTAACAGGATTTTGAATAGCACCTGCATTTATTAAGTGTATGGCAATGGTATATTAGCCAGGAGACTACAGTGTTAGTACAGAGTTATTTGACTGCCTAAGATTGCTAGTCCATTCAGAACCCCAGGAGACAAAACTAGGTTTGGAAGAGGCAGCATTAGATTAATAGCATATATACAGAGTAAAGAGTTATATGTATAGAATGATATAAAGAAAATGATTTTAGAAGAGACACCGATAGTTTAAAAATGTACAGAATATGCTATCAGTCTGTTAAATACGAGATGAATAAGAATAAGAATTGCTCAGGGAAAGGCAAAGAGGGAGAAAGAGGAAGTAGAAGGTGAAGGGAGAAGAGGGAGTGGAGGAAAGTTGAAGGGGGAGAGAAAGAGTAAGAAGTTAGAAAGAGGAGATGGAGATAGAGGGAGGGGAGTGTAAAGAAATGGAGAAAAACAGACTGATAAATAAGACTAAAAAATAGGTGCAAAATAGGATATTGATTTATGATTGATTAGACAAAAATGTATAAATATGTATGTTATTGATGTATTTTAAGGTATATGCATTGATATATATATATATGGAATTTGTGGAGAAAAAAAAAGATTGCTAGTCCATTCAGGTCACACTCATGCACCATCTAGGGTGTAACTCAGGGTGCAAATTAGCTCCACACTCAGAATAGTCTGCAGCGTTATCCAGAGCTTTTCTCGCCATTTATGTAGCTTCATGTTTGGGTGTTTGCATTAAGGCAGGTTCGACACTGGTTGGGACACAAAACATTGTTATTTTTCTCACCAAAGTTGTACCTATTTATCTACTTGCATGCAACATTATTTTGAACTGCTAGGTTGGCAGAAGCTAAGGCAAGTGATGGGAACTCACTCCATCATGCATCGTTAGGACTTGAACCACTGGAGCAGAGACCTTCTCCAGCATCTTTAAGCCACTGAGCCACCATGCCTCTATGGGCACCTGTAAATCTTTTCTCAATTAATTCAAGACTTGTGATATAGGTTTAATACCGCATGTTCATAGTTATAAGCATCAGCCAGTAAGTCAGTGATCCAGCTAAATGATGAATGCAAGTGCAATTCATCATTGTGCAAGTGAGAGTGCAAGTAACTACCGTAAGTCCTTCCTGTGAAGGAAGAAGCAACTGATCATCAAACAAAGCTAGTCAAAGTTTCATTCAACAGATAGCCTTGAATGTAGAATCCCACTTCACAGACCTGCTCTCTTAGAGATGCAATCTTCCACTAGAGCCAAATCATGATCAACAAACTCCCTTTTGAATGTTCATATTTAGCCTGTTTCATCCCAGTCAGATTTCAATAGCATTGGAAGAGCCGTGGTGGCAGAGTGGTTAGAATGCAGTATTGCAGGCTACTTCTGTTGACTGCCAGCAGTTTGATTCTGACTGGCTCAGAGTTTACTCAATCTTAAATCCTTCTGAAGTTGCTAAAAATAAGGACCCAGATTGTTGGGGGCAATATGCAGATTCTGTAAACCGCTTAGAGATGACTGTCAAGCACTGTGAAGCAGTATACAAGTCTAAGTGCTGTTGCTATTAAGACACCAGGACAAAGCATGAATAGTATCTTTGAGTAGACCTGAGTGATATACAACTTTATATTAATCATATATCAATTTAAACCATCAGATGTCCTCACACAGCATCTTAGTTTAAATATTAAATGGCAGGGGAACTCTGAGACACATTACAACTGGATACCCACTCTCTTCTACAACCACTGACTAGAATTACCAACTGGCTCTGGTGAATTGCAGTGACTTTACCAGCAAAATGCTGGATAGAACATTTATATCACTCAGTGGGAATTCTTCACGCTCCTCCTATCCCAGGAAGGAATGAACTCCTTATCACCATGATATATGTACAAACATGAGACTATCTAATACTTATACAGATGTTTAATGTGATCCAGTCCTTACATTATGAAATGCACAGCTTTGCATGTTTTCATCTCCTTGAATCACCTTATTAGCTGCATGATTTGCAACACTCAACTTTATATGGGAAAATCACATGTCACTTGTTATGTCTTATAATGCAAATCAAGATAATTGAATTCAATTTCAGTGCATTCAGTTTGAGGGGGAAAAAGATGAGGAAATGCCAGCAATCAGTGGTTGCTACCTAATTTTAGCAGTCCTCCCTGCCTGACCTTGAAATACTATCAAAGTGGCATGATGTCTCCTTGATGGGCTGAACCTGCATTAGCGCTCTTAAGATTTTACTCACACTGCTAATAAAGGAAGAACATCTGTTTTACCACTGGCCACTTTGTTTCTTCCACTCTGCAAAGGAAAATGCAAGCTGGGAAAAAGTTGAGCAATAGGCAAATGTAAGAAATATGCTTCAAGTGATCCCTGAAGGATGTGAAAATCAAACACATCATTAATTATCCTACCTCTAAGTTTCTGACTTTTCCTCTCAATTGCGAAATAGAGGCTTTAAGAACCACTTTATGCTATTAAATTAAATTAACTACAATATGTTAAAATGAAAGAAAGAGGAGACCTAGTAACCTCCATCTTGGATGCGAACACTTTTTGGATATAGCACAAAGACAATTGCTAAGGCAAAGCTTTCTCTGATTACTAATCAGAAGCAAATCTGCCTGATTCAAAAAGATTTGCAGATTAAGTGGAATCCATACGAAGACCACAGAATCAGAAAAGATGAAGCTTTGTTAAATGAGACAGGGACACCCTGTGATTTGAGGTGGGTAGGAAAACACCTCCACATAAAGGAGAAATTGAGAAAAGGTAACGAACAAAAAATGTTTGCTTCAAATAACAGGAAATCATATCAAAAATCTCCCCATCACAGTATTTTTGGATATTTGGAGGGGGGGAAGCATTATTACACAACTGAGTTTTCCAAATTGCTACATTGGGTTCCAGATCTGTGATCACTTTACAACCAATCTTGTTATGAAGGAATGTTAACTGAGTTTATAACCAGAGAACACCTACACAAAAAAAACTACACACCACAAACATTTTTTTTAAAAAAATTGAGCTTCTAACCATAATTAACAAAGTGGACATTCTAAAAGAGACTTTTATTAAGCTTATGTACAATCATCCAAATGCAAACTGCTGAAACAGTCAAAATGAGCCCATTCATTGACAACTGTGTTTCAAAAACAGTTAATAGTGGTGGAAAGGGGTATCCTACTTAGGAATCTAGAAAGAGAGTGAAGAATAAATTAAGACATCTAAACCAGTTGTGGGTTCCTACCAGTGCGGTCCAGTGGTCCGTTCCAGTAGGGACCCGCCGATTGCGCAATTTGCATGCGACGGCTCCGGTGCCGTCTTTGCTGGTCCGTCGTGTGGCACCATCTTTTTTCCAATTTTTTGGCCTTTTTTTGCTTCCTGTGCATGCGCAGAAGCAAAATCTCACGAGGGAATGCTCTCGCGCGTAAGGTTTTGGTGATTTTTTGCTTCCATGCATGCGCAAAAGCAAAAAACAACCAAAATTGAGTGCGCACGTGCATCCCCTTGCGAGATTTCAGTGTTTTTTTGCTTCCTGCACATGCGCAGAAGCAAAATCGCATGAGGGGACGTGCGCGTGTAGCGAGCAAGCATGCACACAAAACGTGATGTGCGCGCAGCGCACCAGTAGCCAGGTAAGAGGAACCCGGCCCTGATCTAAACCTACATCTTGAAGGACCTGTGAGACAAGCCCCATTCTCCCAGGAAGTCTTAGATGAAAGGCAAATAAATCATAACTGTCACTTACAGATCACTCTACAAAACCAAATTGAATAGAGAAAAATAGGGATCCAGAAGTGGAGCCATTTTCTCCCTCAGTCAGTTTCTACCCTGTGAAAGGCAACTGACTGATTTGCAGAAGGCTGAATGGCTTTCATCCTGGAGAGACTTCTAATAAATCCTCCTAGCATTTAAACATTCTATTATTGCCAGCATATTGTTTAAAATGAAGCCTTTTCTGAGCAAGTATGAGATCTTCCCATTATGTTTCATACAGAGGAAGTTAGCTCATTAGTAACTCATCTTGGCAATAAGAGTGCTATTAGCATAAAGTTTAATTGTAGCAACATAAAGGTAGATAACTCCAAGGCTGTTTTATTATCATTGTCCTTGAGAAAAGACAATCTGAGTAAACAAATTGTACCTCCTACAGCAAGTCAGTCTGAGTTTGACACAACTCCTAAGAAAATCCGATTCTATAGCAAAAGTTGTGTTGCTGGATTCCGTGGCCAAATATAGATGCTTCATCACTTGCTATATCATGAGAGGCTGTGTATTGTTCAGGTTTTGTCAACTGTATGCCCTTTGTAGGCTTAGATATTTAAATAACTTGAAATAACAGCCCACTGAGGTATGAGTTACAGATTGTCCTTTTTCCTCCTGTGTTCTAATCTATACATTGTGAGAATTGTGAGCAGAACTGCCAAATTTATAGACAAGCAGTTCAGCTAAGAATCTGCTATATTGAACAGATCAAGGTATCTTGTAAAGGCAATGTTTTAACTGACTGCTGATTCTTTATATTTAACATACTTTCTTTTTGTATTTTCTTTTATCTATTTCATCCTGGAAATACACTTGTATTTTATCTTTTATGTTATTAGTATATTCATAAAACCAGTCAATAAACTATAACTGTTGAATATAGACTACTTATTATTAACCATTTAGTGTTATATTCTTTTAATTTCCTATTATAGATAGCTTGTAAGGATGTGCTCTAAAGAGAGGTTTCTGAAATTAGTTCATCCTCAACCAGTAAAAAGTTATCTATTCAGACATTGTTAAGATCAAAGATGCATATTTTTAATGAATATATCTATAAGGGACATGCCTGGTCTGCACTCCAGAAAATGGATGAGGTGAAGGTACTGCATGGAATAAAGACATTAGATTGAATTGAGTATTACAATTACAATCTAATTACAATTAATTGAATTCAGTTGAACAAATCCTCCTGAATTTAATCACTTTCTTCTCCTATCATAGAATATATTGGCCACTTTTTGCAGGCTCTGGGAGATATTTTCAGTGGTTTCTGGTATCACAATCAGTTCTAGGAGCTTCAATTGTGTACTTCTTGTTTGGCTCTGAGTTTTTCCAAATCTATGGGATCCAAATTCTTCCCAGAGCCAGCAGGCAATGAAATATTCAGCTGTGGTGCATTTAAAATTGCATGTGTAGAAAGGAACTTTTATAGATATTCTGTATATTCAGGGGGAGATCATCCGCAGACATGGGGTGTGTTTCCACCAGTACGCTGATGACACCCAGCTGTACATCACCACCCCGTCTGACTTCAGTGTGGCAGCCGATGTAATGTGCCGATGCCTGGACGACGTTAGGATCTGGATGGGGAGGAACAGACTCAGACTCAACCCCGACAAGACTGAGTGGCTTTGGATATTGCCTCCTAAGGATTATGACAACTATCCCTCCTTGGTTCTCGAGGGAGCGAAACTGACTCCCTCGGATCAGGTCCGCAACTTGGGGGTCCTCCTAGACCCACAGCTAAAATTGGAACACCATCTCACTGCTGTGGCTAGGGGGGCCTTTGCACAGGTTCGCCTGGTGCACCAGTTGTGGCCATACTTGGAGAAGGAGGCTCTACTCACGGTCACTCATGCCCTTGTCACCTCCCGTTTGGACTACTGCAACAAGCTCCACATGGGGCTACCCTTGAAGAGTATCCAGAGACTCCAGTTGGTGCAAAATGTGGCTGCGCGTGCTGTGGTGGGTGTGCCAAGGTACACCCACGTGACACCTATACTCCGCCAGCTGCATTGGTTGCCCATTAGTCTCCGGGTCCAATTCAAGGTGTTGATCATCATCTTTAAAGCCCTTCATGGCTTAGGACCAGGTTATCTCCGGGACCGCATTCTGCCTCATACTTCCCTCCGACCGGTTAGGGCCCACAGAGTTGGCCTCCTCCAGCTCCCGTCAGCCAAGCAATGCCGGCTGGCGGGTCCTAGGGGGAGAGCCTTCTCTGTGGCCGGCCCTGTGCTCTGGAACCAACTCCCTCCAGAGACCCGAACCATCCCCACCCTGCTGGCCTTCCGAAAAGCCATTAAGACATGGCTCTTCCTGCAGGCAGGGGGTAGAGCTTAACTCCATCTGCACTCTCCTCCGGGTATGTCTGGTGGTTGAATGGTTCTTTTATATTGTAATTTTTAATTTTTATATTTTGATTTTAATTGAATTTATTGGTTTTCTTGTATTTTTCCTGTGTTGTAAGCCTCCCTGAGTCCCTCGGGAGTGGGGCGGCATATAAGAAACCATAAATAAATAAATAAATAAATAAAAACATCTTCCCTCAGTTGCTGGTAAAATCCATTTATTAGAATTAGGTGATCTAGAGTGAAATTGATCACATTATCACTAGAAGGCAGCAATGGGAAAATTATTTATGGTGGTAGTCCAAATTTCTGTGGCCAGATCTGGTAGCCCAAAGGTTACACTCTATCCATTAGTTTCCTAACTGCCATTTTAAAAATCTCATTTGCCACAGTGCACTCTGATTTGGTAATACAAACACAAGGATGTTTTGCTACAAGACAAGCAAAAGCAGCCAGCCAGCCAAGATTATAAACAGTTTTGAAATAGTCTGATAATGGCTTGGCGCCTATCACAAAATCTCCTCTTCCCACCCCCTTTGCAGCCAACACTAAATCAATATTAATCAGTTCTTATAAGCATCCTGACAACCCAATTTTGCACCTCGTGGAATACAGCCTACATTTTTGCAGATTTCGTTTGTTTGTTTGTTATTCAGGTTGGATTTCATGCTCATCTACATTTGTACCTATGAGAGAAGCTAATTATGTGCCTTGGATCAGTGATTTGTTTATTATTGTTGTGCAATACTGTAAAATTGAAAGCCTATAAAGCAACCACCAAAAAGACAACAATATTGTAGCATTTTGATCCCTCTCTAATGTTGATAATAGATGATTCTCTCTGTAGTTACTTCTGCTGCAGCAAAATCAAAATATACAGAGAATTTGGATCCTCGACTTTCCTTCCTTCTTCCACTTGTTGCCTACCAGATAGGTTAAACTACAACTCCCATCCTCCCCTTACATAGCCCATTGAAAAAGGCATTTGGTTGTGCAAGGCTATTGTAGACTCACAACGTATCAATTGTTCATCCTATAAGAATAATTCCCAAAGAACCTGGAATGTGCAGATAAAAAGGTGATTTGGCTACTTTTTTCATTATTGGTATTTAGGTTATATTCATCCTAAGCAAAAAACCAACAACAAATATTTTTTTCCTGTGTACAAAAATACATTGTAAATAAATGACAAATCATTTATACAAATTGAGTATAAATTGTTTTGATAGGCTGAATTAAGGAATACCACTGCAGCCAAAGCCTGAACACCCTTTCGTCCTATAAATCTTTTATCTTTCTGAAATATTTCTCTTACCGTAGGAAATTTAAAGAACAAATATTAGAAAGGAAAGTAACATGATATATTTTAGAAACTAGAAACTAAAGTGGAAAAAGATCTGCCCCTTTATATTACAGTGAAGAAAACTGAAAGAGTCAGCTGTACCAAGTAGACATAATCTCTGCTCCAACTTCTCCTTTTATTTCTCTTCCCTTATTTTTATTTCTTCTTCCTTTGTAGCTTGGATGCTATTGAAACACTGACACAAATCCTACTTTGTGCACCTTTATTAATGTAAATATAAGAGCATAAAACTGTGATTGATAAGGTATGTTTCTGCCAGTTTACAAACAGGTAGATATGATTGTACTTATACCAGATATTAAAATCTCTGGTTTTAATTGTACATTTAGCTGTAAATTGTTGATGACATTTAGTTGCTCCAGGGATGGGTTCCACTTACCTTCGCCACCAGTTCGCATCTCGACATTTTGTGCGCGCTTGTTTGCTCCGCTCTCGCACATGCAAGCATCCCCTCGTGCGATTTGGCTTCTGTGCATGCTCAGAAGCAGGAATTAGCCCAAAACACAGCTGAGAAGCTCATCAGCTGTGCTTTGGGTGAAGAAATAAAGGTCAGAATTCACCCAGGGGTGGGCGGGCGGGCGGGCCCTTTTTCAAGCCGCGGAAAGGGAAAAATTCACACAAAATCCAAAAAAAGATGGTGGCGTGCACAGAACAGCACCAACAGTGATGTCACCAGCGGGTCACTACAGGTTTTGGCGATCTGGTCCGAACCAGGAGGAACTCACCCCTGAGTCTCTCCCTTGTAGTTTGGTCTGTGACTGTAATTAACTTTTATCAGTCTTATATCCTAAAAACAAGTTAGTGTCCCTCAGACTTAATTGCTGCTTCTTGGCCTTTAAAGCTAGCCTAGAATTTCTAGCTATGAAGCTGTAGTAGTAGCAGATGCAGAAAGGATTGCTGCATATCTTCAGAAACTAAATTAAGATTTCCCCTCACCCTCTTTTTTCAGTCCTTCATATAGGTGATCCTCGACTTACGACCACAATTGAGCCCAAAAATTATGCTGCTAAGCAAAACAGTTAAGTGAGCTTTGCCCCATTTTCCTGCCACAGTTGTTAAATGAATCACTGCAGCTTTTAAGTTAGTAACACTGTTGTTAGATGAAGCTGGCTTCCCCGTTGACTCTGCTGGTCAGAAGGTTGCAAAGGGTGATTACATGACCCCAGGACACTGCAACCATCATAAATATGAGCCAATTGCCAAGTGTCTGAGTATCAACGTGACCAGTAGTGGGTTCCTACCGGTGCGCTCTCCGCCTTTCTTCGCCGCCGAGCCGAAGACGCTGGCGGCGTTTGCGGCGGGGGCTTCCCCCGCCCGCTTTCCCGGGACGCCGGGATGCTGCCATTTGCGTTCTTCTGCACTCTGCGCAAGCGCTGGCTTGCGCAGAGTGCAGAAGAATGCAAATGGCGGCATCCCGGCGTCCCGGGAAAGCGGGCGGGGAAAGCCCCCGCCGCAAACGCCGCCAGCTTCTTCGGCTCGGCGGCGAAGAAAGGCGGAGAGCGCACCAGTAGGAACCCACTACTGAACGTGACCATGAGGATGGGGCAACAGTCGTAAGAGTGAAAAATTATCATAAGTCACCTTTTTTTGGTGCCGTTGTAACTTAGAACAATCACTAAATGAATGGTTGTAAATCTCAAGGACTACCCGTATTTTAACTAACGTGGTTTCGGATTTATGAATCATCCTAAGAACATACACCCCACAGCAAGCTTGTCACATACAACTTCCTTTCCCAAGATTAGCATCAGGATGTGGTTGAGAATCGATTCAGAAGGCATCCAGGAGGGGGAAAAAATCATTAATTGCAAATGTTCCTGTGCAGCCAATGGTGAAAGTATTAGATGGATCTCAGATCTGCAGCTGCTACATGCCATCCTC
Organism: Diadophis punctatus similis; assembly: GCA_023053685.1. Taxonomy (NCBI): domain Eukaryota; kingdom Metazoa; phylum Chordata; class Lepidosauria; order Squamata; family Dipsadidae; genus Diadophis; species Diadophis punctatus. The sequence goes on from JALIGW010000003.1 coordinate 127,052,179, forward strand.
AAATTCAGTGTCTGATCTAGTTTATGTCAAATCAAGTAATTTGGGTGTTCTGTGAATTAAGCAGACCGCTAAGCAGGCTTAAACTTAATCAATACTTGGTTGGGACACTGCCAGAAATTCAAAAGCCAATGGCTAAACTATGAAATAATCATCCTGGAAATGGGCAGTGGCAATCCCTTTCCATTTTGTTGCTGATAAAACGGCATGGATCAATATCATTGTCAATAAAATCACCAGGAGCTGCAATTGTCTTGAAACAGTGTTATTTCATTGCAGGTTTGAACTAAACATTGGTTCACTGCCTGTTCAAAAGTGCCACTGCAGCATCCCCAAACTCACACATTCATTTGAAGCATATCTCAGGTTGACGTCAATGAGTAACAAAAAGCATCCAAACAGTATAAAATCATGCCACAATTGTTATGTAATTTGCCTCAAGATGTCAAGATGTCTAATTCAAATATGAAGGTTGTATCATTGGATTACTAGATTTATTCCCGCCATTTATTTTTGTATAACTCAAGACAGTATACGTAACTTTTCTACTTGTTTCGCCCACAACAATTCCGTGAGTAAAGAAAAATGACTATCCCAAAGTCACCTAGCTGGCTTTCATAGTTAAGGGAAGTCTAAAACTCAGTATCCTGGTTTCTAGGCTAGCACATTCGCCAGACAGGTTTAGATACTTGTTCCCAATCCTGCAGCCATCAATGGTTCTGGCCACTCCTATCTCACCCTAGTTTCTTCATTTTAGCATTATTTAGGAGATAGGAAATGGTTTTCTGATTGCTATTTTAAAGAACTAGCAGGTCAGAATCCTTGAAATTTAGGTCCCAGTCTATCATCAATCAACATTGATGGAAAAATTTTGACTCAATGAGCACTATAGTCTCCAAGTTTTACCTTTTGACACTTCAGCTCTCAGAATAAAACTGCATCATTTTATAGGCCAGGTTGAGAAACCCAGAGGTTTTTGGATACCACTGATCTACAAATCTAAGGAACCTAATCCTATGTCAGTAGAGGATTGGTTGGGAGCTAAAATTCAGCAACATTTGGCAAACCACGATTCCCTAAATCTTATTAGTGCCTATTATAAAGCTTCTTACTTAAGATTTGCAACTTTTCCATAGAAGTCTGCTCATATACAAATCCATGGCTTGCATGAAAAGCTTGGTGTCTACATCTCTTATAATTAAATACCTTTCTCTGGGAGACCACATGGTTCCTTGTCCCTAATATTCTATAACAATAAAGAACCACATCTTGCTGAATTGTCTTAATTAAATATTGCTTCTTAATAATGAAAGAAGCATCCTGCTATTAGGTACAACATGAGTGATTCCTTATTGAATTATTTGGACATTTAATCTATAGCATTTTAATGGGGAGACACCCCATTAGCTTCCTTTTCTTTCATGCTAGGATGAGGTTGAAAAGAACAGGTGCATCTTCAGTTTCCTCTAATTGTAGGAACTGTAAAAGTAACACCACCTGAAATCTGTTTGAGAGGGAGAGGGAGAGGGAGAGGGAGAGGGAGAGGGAGAGGGAGAGGGAGAGAGAGAGAGAGAGAGAGAGAGAGAGAGAGAGAGAGAGAGAGAGAGCAATCCTTGCTTAGTAATTATCTGAACAGTGGGTGGTTGAAGAGTGTTTTTATGTTCCACCTGCATTCAGTTTTTTAATTTGATTGCACTTTTGACATGAGCTTCCCGTATGAAATCAATGTAGAACATTTCCTGTTTTCAAGATTAAATTAAATAAAGGAAAAAAGGCTGCACTTACTTGCATTATTAATGTGCTCTTTGAGGGGAAAGTAACTTAAAACAAGGCAATTTGCAGTAATGAGTTTACAGTGATACAACAATACTAAGAATTTGAATTGTATCTACATTCCTTTCCTTCTCTTTCTCTCTCAACTTCACTTGCCCTGCACCCTTTCCTTCTGACGAGAAAAGCAAGGACACAGAGAAAACAAATTATGTGAGGCCATCCCTCCACCTCATCGTATCATTTGGCATTTACAAGATGGGTAATGTTGTCAGGAAAAGCGGCAAGAGATTTTTTTTTGTTTTTCAGCTTTCTTGTTTAGCTACCATTTTTGATGGCAACTGTCTTCAGTGCAGACCAGAGGTGGGTTTCAGCAGGTTCTGACCAGTTCTGGAGAACCGGTAGCAGAAATTTTGAGTAGTTCGGAGAACCGGTAGCAGAAATTTTGAGTAGTTCGGAGAACCAGTAAATACCACCTCTGACTGTCCCTGCCCCCATCTATTCTCTGCCTCCCAAGTCCCAGCTGACCGGGAGTAAATGGGGATTTTGCAGTATCCTTCCCTTGCCATGCCCACCAAGCCAAGCCATGGCCACCAAGCCACGGCCACAGAACCGGTAGTAAAAAATTTTGAAACCCACCACTGGTGCAGACATCTGATATAGAAAACAACCATTTACTAAAACAGTAATAATTCTCCCCTTCCCCCCTCCCCCAGAATGACAGGGTAAGATAGAACTGATGAACTCAAAGATATTTGTTGCTATTGCAACTTTTGCAGAAGGGTCTTGCCATGACCAACTCACAGCGGCCAATTCACCACAGCCAACCTGCCACAGCCAACTCGCTGTGGGGCAACTCACTGCAGGACAAGAGTTACGCTAATATCAAAGATATTAGTGTAATATCTTGATTGAATAGGCTCATTAAAGAACAGATGCAAAAGGAGGGACAAAATGAAATGTGAATGACAAAAATTAAAATAATAAATAATTAAACTGAATTGTTAAATTGTCCCACGGTGAGTTTTCCCACAGTGAGTTGGTGTTAGATTGCGCGGGAATGAAGAGGCGAGACGTAGGAACAGTTCAGCACCTTTTATTTAGCTGTAGCTGAAGTAAAACGGAATGCCGGCAGGCTGCAGGGAAGCCGCTTTTAAAGGCTTCCCTGTAGCCGGCCAGCCACTGACAGCAGCTTAAATCTCCCACCGCTATAAAAGCCAATGTGCGGTGGGTATGCAAATTTTGATCATGTACGGCCGTACGTAACTGTTGGCCACGACAAATTCACCCCGGCGAGTTTTCCCACGGTGAGTTGGCCACAGCAAGTTCACCATGCCGAATTAGCAGTGGCAAATTGTCCCACTCTGCTGCAGAACATCAATGGCAGGCAACAATTCTATACAAGGAATTATATACTACACAATTCCATGTAGGAATTGTTGAAATATAAAATGAAGAGAAATTTGGGAGCTGGTCTATGTTTTCTCCTTTTCCTGAAGAGATGTGACTATCTTTATGATGACCTTTTTAATCTTCTCAAGACTGTTTGCCTTTCCTTCTTGTGGGTTTCACAGTTATGAGAGACAGTCTTTTTTAAAAACAAAATCCCTCAGGCCACGGGTGAAATCCAGCAGGTTCTGACAGGTTCTGGAGAACTGGTAGCAGAAATTTTGAGTAGTTTGGAGAACCGGCAAATACCACCTCTGGCTGGCCCCAGAGTGGGGTGGGAATGGAGATTTTGCAGTATCCTTCCCCTGCCATGCCCACCAAACCACGCCCACCAAGCCACACCACGCCTACCAAGCCACGCCCATAGAACCAGTAGGAAAAAAAATTGGATTTCACCATTGCCTCAGGCCATAATATGATGTACATTTGCCAGAGAATAATCCCTATTGAATTTAATGGATCTTTCTTCCCAGTAGTCTTGTGTAGGATTACACTGTGAAATTGGTCCAGCATCCTTTTGAAATTGATTTTTCTCAGCATGTCTTTTCTGGAGTAAATCTAATTGTAGTTGGTGGGCACAGGTGACACTTTCTGTAATCAATGTATGTAAAGTGACCCAGAGTTTACAATAATTAAGACTATTCCTCATGTTAGGCTATGATGGCATGAAGCAGTCTTTCAGGCTAATAACAAAACAAAACATTTAATAGCTCATTTTAAACTGGGATAAAATGAAGGGTGCTATAAAAGAAAGTACACTTTGTGATGAACAAAGAAAACAAAGCTAAAACTAGTGCTTTGTTAGTAAATTTAGTTTGCTATTCTCACCTATCAAGATAGCATAAAAAACCCAAAAAGAATGCATAATTATAAAATAGAAAAATACATAAATTCTGTATGTTTTTCAGTAAACTGTTAACCCAAAGTATACAATTGGTCTTTTTCATCTTCATATTCAGCCTGAAATAACCTTGTGAAGCTAAAAAAGAACTTCTGTGCTTCTTAATCTGGACTGACAACCACTCCAAAATATTTGAAGTTCTCAAAGAAAAGTGCTAGCTATCAATTTAATGATACACACATAGGATTTGAGGACTAGGAATTCAATGTTGCAATGTGACATAATGCTATTCTAGGAGCTGAGGTGGCGCAGTGGTTAAAAGCAGCACTGCAACCTACTTCAGCTGACTGCTAGTTCAGCAGTTCAGCTGTTCAAATCTCACCAGGCTCAAGGTTGACTCAGCCTTCCATCCTTCTGAGGTCGGTAAAATGAGGACCCAGATTGTTGGGGGCAATATGCTGAATTCTGTAAATTGCTTAGAGAGGGCTATAAAGCACTATGAAGCGGTATATAAGTCTAAGTGCTATTGCTATTGCTATTGCTATTCAAGATTGTGGCCTATATTATAACTCAGGATATTTCATATATTTATGTAGAGAGAATGCGAACATCTAACAGAGAACTCTAGCTCTTTGCAGGGTCATCTGGATTTTTGCAGCCCACATATGTTTACATTTGAGTCTCATACATTTTTTTCCATCTCAACACATGGTCTGCTCCACCAAGTATAGATGTCTTGTAAATAAAAAAAACTGAATAATTGAATAATGTGTGTGTGCGTATGTATGTGTGTGTGTGTACTGTACATACCAGTGGATGGATGGATATGTATGTAGACATAGAAATACAACAAAATAAATAAAATGTATGTATGTATGTATGTATGTATGTATGTATGTATGTATGTATGTATATATGCATGCATACATACATACGTTTGGACTACTGCAATGCGCTCTACATGGGGCTACCCTTGAAGAGTATCCGGAGACTTCAGCTGGTACAAAATGCGGCTGCGCGTGCTGTGGTGGGTGTGCCAAGGTACACCACGTGACACCAATACTCCGCCAGCTGCATTGGTTGCCCATCGGTCTCCGGGTCCAATTCAAGGTGTTGATCACCATCTTTAAAGCCCTTCATGGCTTAGGACCAGGATATCTTCGGGACCGCATTCTGCCTCATACTTCCCTCCGACCGGTTAGGGCCCACAGAGTTGGCCTCCTCCAGGTCCCGTCGGCCAAACAATGCCGGCTGGTGGGCCCTAGGGGGAGAGCCTTCTCTGTGGCTGGCCCCGTGCTCTGGAACCAACTTCCCCCAGAGACCCGAACCATCCCCACTCTGCTGGCCTTCCGAAAAGCCGTTAAAACATGGCTTTTCCTGCAGGTGGAGGGGATAGCTTAATCCACCTGAGATCACCCCCCAGGTATGTATGATATCGAATGGATGTTGTTGTTTTAATATTGTTTTTAAAAAATTTGTATTTGTTTTTTTTTTTAATCACTTGCATTTTGATTATTCTTGTATTTTTTTCCTGTTGTACGCCACCCTGAGTCCTTCGGGAGTTGGGCGGCATATAAGAATAACAAAATAAATAAATAAATAAATAAATAATACATACATACATACCAGAAGTGGGATGCTCCCGGTTCGGACCAGTTCTTTAGAACTGGGAAATTTCTCCCCATTTGCCAGTAGTGATCTCTGGTTGGCCACGCCCACGAACTGGCTCTAATGGCAATGCCATAGGCGCCGCTATCTTATTTTAGGTTTCTGCACATTCGCAGAAGCTAGTTTTTTGGCACTGTGCATGCGCAAGCATGCACAAAGCATGCACACATGCCCACGTGGTGTGGGAGGAAGCAAACCGGAGGTGAGATAAGTTAGAGCCCACCCCTGATACTTACATACATACATACACATATATGTGTGTTTGTGTATGTGTATACACAATCTGAAGATACAACAAATTAATTAAGCATGGCAAAACAAACATTATACACTGAGCTCTCAGCAAAGCATTGGCAGCCTGCTGAGCAGTCCTGAACAAAAGTAGAACCACAGATGTTTTATCCTTGACGTATAATATTTCAAAGACAAAATAAAGACAAATACACTCTAAATTACCACATGACCCTGGAAGATTTTTGATAAACCTATCTGGGGTGATCCTATCTTCATCCCTTCCAATCTTATGAGCCTAGGCCAGCATGCTAGCTATACTTTCTCTGAGATATGGTCCGTGAATATAAGCAATGGTTTGCTGGGTTGGCCATAGCTTCCTGACTAATTCCCCCCTCCCCAAATTGCAGCTCAGGCTCAGATAAGCTTGCTATAAATGCTTTTGTAGAAAGTTAGCACCCATCCCTCTCCTAGAATAATAAAACATTTTGAGGAATATTTTAAAAATGCAGATTATTATATTCCCCAAAGGGAGAAATGGAAAAACGTGGTCTTGTAGACAGAAAGCAGCCCCCATCTTTTCTTAATAGCTCACAGCAGGTCAGCACTTAAGAGATAAAGAGCTTATTGAGAACTAGATAGCTCTATTCATAAGAGAAAATACCCTCACCCAAGAGCCAAAAGATGATGAAAGCCATTAAGCCACAATAGGAATTATTGCATCACCCTCAGCAGTCCAAACTTCAACCAAACGTAGCTCAGACAATCACCTAGTATTTGTACTTTGCCTATAGAGCCAGCTATGACCCCTACATGGCCCCATAGGAGTCTGACAACAGCCAATAGAATACATGTTTTTGCACAGGAACAGGAAACTCAAGTGCAAAGCCCAAGAGAAGGTATAAAACTCCCCATTCTCAACTCCATGTGGTCAGAACCCATGTGGTTCTGCTTCATCAATAAATGGACCCTCTTTCCAATCAATCTAAAGCCTCCATTTTATTTCCAGTGCCGCCTTCCCAGCTTGGAACTGAACTAGATGGATATTCCTTCCCACAATTTCTTACAAGGCCACTTTAAGCAATTGGCACGCGGGGGGGGGGCTTATATGGGAAGGAATATCTCACAGGTTCATTAGTGAATGCAGCTCACATATGTATGAATGAGTACTTGGGAGGGTACCTTTTACCACCATCCCTGATTAGTTACACACACACACACACACACACACACACACACACACACACACACACACACACACACACACGTTAAAGAATGGGATGCTGGGCCAAAGAGCATTAGTCCTATTGTGCCTTAGTACAGGGCTCTCCAACCTTGGCAACTTTAAGACTTGTGGACTTCAAGTCCCAGAATTCCTCAGCCAGCAAAGCTGGCTGAGGAACTCTGGGAATTGAAGTCCACAAGTCTTAAAGTTGCCAAGATTGGAGAGCCCTGCGCTTAGTATACTCATGCCATCTCAGAAAGCATGCCATCCTCTGCTGGTCCTGGTGTGATTTTAGGGGCCTATTTAAGGATCTTTAACCTTTGAGGCCATATGATAGATTTGGTATGTTTCTGTGCAAAAACAAAACCGAAAGACCATTAAAGAGCAGAAATGGTTGGGAAGCGTGCATTGGCTTTATATAGCACAGCGCAAGATAGGGAGATTGTGCTGATCTCAGAATAACCGATCAAAGCAATTTGATGGGCTGATGATCAAAGCAAGCAAGATGAAAAGCCTCTCCTAAAAAGAGGTCTAGAAAAATATAATCTTACTTCAAAAACTGTCAAGATGTTAACCCTGCTTCAAAAAAAGTCTAGTAAGAGAATGCCTCAGATCCCATACAGAGGAAAAGAAAAAAGAAAAAGAAAAGTGAGTTACATCTGGAGAAGCTCACATTTGTACATGTTACTTTAAACTAAAAGTAACTTTTTTGGAGTTCCCTAATCATATGGTGCCATCTTTTTTGTTCTTCTAGTACAGGGGTGTATTGTACTAGAACACAGTACAGTACACTCCTGTACACCACAGTACAGGGGTGTCAAACTGGCGGCCTGCAGGCCGGATGCATCATGCACAGGCCATGCCTACCCCAGCTCCTCAAATAAGAAAAACGTCATGAAATGTCATGTTACGGCAACGATGCAGCGAGTTTCACACCCGTGTTCTAGTATTTCAGAAGCACTGATTCTAAATTAACTATAGAATTAAGAGGACAAAAAGACTCAGAATATTATGAAATATGGGAAAACTGGTATCAATGGATTGACGATAGAAAACAAAAAAAGGGAAAATGAAATAAAGACACAGAATATTGTATATATTGTAACTATTATATTGTACAAATAGGAAATCAATGTAAATAAGTAGATGTAGAATTGTTTAAGGATTTATTGTCACTTTTGGAAAAAATTGAAAATTAATAAAGAAATTAAAAAAAGAAGAAGCACTGATTCTATTGACTCACTTTTTATTCTTTAAAAAAATAACAATCCAATCCCATTGATTCAGAAATGATGTGGTTCTAAGCAAAATATACTGTACTGTAAGAATCAAAGATGTTGTAAATTAGTTTTATGGGGAGAAAGGGGAACTGCAGAGAGTACACAGTAGTAATGTATCCCTATTCTTTCAATGAAGAGCCAGACATTAGCAATTTAGATCCAATCTGTATTTTATTAAATGCTCTTTAGTTATCTTGAAATCTGTAGGACTTTGAAAGCAGACGTTGTATGCTCCTGCCATATTAGGTTTAATGATGACGATAATTAAGGAGTCATGATCATGTTCTTATTTTAATATGGTGGAAACTTCATACAACTCGTGCTGGATTCAAGCTACTGTATCTGACAATAAAGATAAAGATATTAAGATACAATTTAAAAGACTAAAGAGTTAGAAAATGATAGGAAAAGTGACCTGTTAGAATTAAAATGCCATCCTAGAAAAGATTTCACCTTTAAGGAGAAGTCAAAAGAAACCTGTTTTAAATAGGAATTTGGATATGAAATTTGGAATTGAATTGGAATTGAAAATATTTCTTCGTGGTTTCAACTAAACAAATTTTGGGGGACCATGAAAAATTGTTTCTCCACAGTTGTTTTCTTAGGAAGATCTGACAAATGGCCAGTAACAGTTATTGATAGGTGTTAATTTTACTTTTATAAAAAAAATATTTTATACATTAAGTTACATACATGCGCCACAATTTACATTTTTAGACACTGGAACCAGTAGATGGTCAAAATAATGTCCTTTTAATATGTACATATTTTGTCATTCCTTTTTTAAATTTCTGCACCACCGTATTACAATCATCCCATTAAATTCAGTTTGAAATACCTCTGGTTTTTTGTAATTTAATGATTTTATATACCCTAACTCTTACATAGATTTATACAGCTGAATTTACTGTTGATTCTGAAATCCAACTATATATAGCCTTCATGATATTGGTATTATGTTTCTATATTTCTGCTAATACTTTAAATTCTAGTTATTCTTGTAATACATAGATTAAATCATTGGCATAATATTGGTTTTAATTTTAGCACTGAAAATTAATTTTGCTGGCCAATTATTCAAATGAAAGACTGATACTGCTTTGCATAGATGGATCTTATTTTTCAAATAGCTTGATACAAAGTAATACAGATTATGGAATCTTGGAGTATTTATTCCAATGAGCTAGATATTCCATATATAGTAGAAAATTGGTAAATGTGATGCATTAATTTTTAAGAAATTAATATAGTAAGTAATATAGTAATAATATAGTAATATAATAAAATAGTAAGATAATTATATTAATCACATGATTTACATCGTCTAACTTGGACAGGTGTGACAATTGAAATAAGAATACAGATAAGCATTAACAGAGGGATAGACTCAAGATCACGCAAGGTGTTAATACCACTTTATAATGCCTTGATAAGGCCACACTTGGAATACTGCATTCAGTTTTGGTTGCCACAATGTAAAAAGGATGTTGAGACTCTAGAAAGAGTGCAGAGAAGAGCAACAAAGATGATTAGGGGACTGGAGGCTAAAACATATGAAGAATGGTTGCAGGAACTGAGTATGTCTAGTTTAATGAAAAGAAGGAGCAGGGGAGACATGATAGCAGTGTTCCAATATCTCAGGGGTTGCCACAAAGAAGAGGGAGTCAAACTATTTTCCAAAGCACCTGAGGGTAGGACAAGAAGCAATGGGTGGAAACTAAACAAGGAGAGAAGCAACCTAGAACTAAGGAGAAATTTCCTGACAGTTAGAACAATTAATCAGTGGAACAGCTTGCCTCCAGAAGTTGTGAATGCTCCAACACTGGAAGTTTTAAAGAAGACGTTGGATAACCATTTGTCTGAAGTAGTGTAGGGTTTCCTGCCTAAGCAGGGGGTTGGACTAGAAGACCTCCAAGGTCCCTTCCAACTCTGTTGTTGTTATTATTATTATTATTATTATTATTATTATTATTATTATTATTATTATTATTATTATTATTATTATTATTATTATTATTATTATTATTTTCAAATATTAACTATTGAAAGGAATCAATAATTAGGCTTATTATGACAAAACATTAAAAATACAAATTGCACTGACCTGCATAAGCACAGGATTTTGACTCTGTATTGCATTGCTATGTCCAGAAAACAATGTTCTATCACTTTTTATGGATAACAAATACCTTTCTCTGCCTTTCTATATATCCATACTAAAAGACATATATGTACGGTGTGTGTGTATGTGCGTATAATATAATGTTATGTAATATATAATCATATCACATCATATATCATATATCATATCATTTCTAAACTGCCCATTACACTTTCATGGACAGAATCAGGTTTTGAATCCTCTTTTGAAAGGCTTGGACTATTTTACCACTTCCAGGTGGTAATATGTTCCATGAGGCGAGAGTGACAGCAAAGAAGGATATCTTTCTAGAGTTTGCCAGTCAAAATTTGTTAACTGATGGGATCTGCAACATACCCTCCCTTCCTGGCCAGGTAGGATGAGTCGATGAAATAGGGAGAAGACAGTTCATCAGATAATTTATACATATGCATACTAAAAGTCACCTATAAATCTCAGTGACATCATTCAATATAGAGAAAGTGAATTTGCACTCCAATATAGCAAGGAACAATGTATAAATCTGTACTACTTTTGTAAGTACAATAGAATCTCTCGTCACGAATGCTTCTGACCATGACCAAATCGGGTTCCGACCAAAAAATTCACCATTTTTTCCCCCGCAGCCGATTTCCCCTTCCACGGTGTTGAATATACATAGACAGCAGGCGTCTCTCCCGATTGGCTGCAGCCGAGCCGGCTGCAGCGCGGGAGAACAGAGAGCTGCCATTGGCTGCCGCGCCTGACAGCTCCATATAAAAGAGCTGTCAGAGTGCGGCTGAGGAGATTTTCCCTTCCAGTTCGTGTTGTTCCTGTTAGTTGTTGCTTGCCTGTTCTACATTACAAATAAAAGGGTTTCCCTGAGACTTTCATCTTCATCTCCTTTGTAACACACGCCATTTTTTTGGGGGGGGGGTAAGCGTCAAGTTTCCAAAATTAGGTCTGGGTCACAACCAAATTAGGTTGCGACCAAAGTTATGGAACGAATTATGGTCATAACTAGAGGTTCTACTGTAGAGATTAACCTTCTGACTTTTTCTCTTCTTTATTCTTGATTAAGGTAAAGCGGAATGTAGGTCTGTGTTAGGAGTCCTACCTATGCATATTTACATCTAATTTTATTTAGTTAAATTTTAGTTAAACGTAAAGTGTAACCTCTAGGTATCTCTATAATTTTACACTTAATTACATTTAATAGCATTGATGTCATGTTTGAATTCAATAGACTTAGTTCACTTATAATATTACTAATTACATTGAAAACGCAGCCATAAAATTAAATAATAGTTTCTACTACTATTAACAGTAGAGTATTCAACATTACTGCTTGAATTACTTTTTGTTTTTATGTAAAATTATGGCAATAGTATCAAAACAAATCAAACAATAACACCACAGATCCATTTTCTTCGAAAGGAAGGAGTTCATGCCATTGACATTAATTCCAAATAACAAAGATAGAAAAATGTTTGACGTGTTAATTCATAAATCTGGATTATTCTCTACATTAGAATGCATCAATCTGCATTAGAATATCCACCATTAGGTTCCTTACCAAGGTGTTCATGGACAGTTTTCATTTTCAAGTAAGTCTCCCTTCCTCAAGATTTCTACTTCGACTTCTCTTTATCTTTCTCTGCCTAGATAAATGATGATAATACGAGCTAGAATCTAATTTTCTTGATTTACATCCAGCTGCTTTTATCTGGCTTCTGGATGATGCAACTATGTCTATTTGTTATGTTCTCATTAATTCATGCTATGATTTTTGTTTTGCTTGTAAAATGCCTGGATGCTGGACTTGTTGTCTTACTTTAAAAGTTCAGATGACATATATAAATGATTTAAACAAACAAACTGCAACATGAAAAATTGTCAGGATAAATTCTATCTCTCCAATTGCCTTTCCCAATTTAATTTTGTTTAATTATATTGGGAGTGATCTAAATAAAAAAAAATTCCAGTCTTAGCCAGGCATATTTAACAAACAAACTTGAGGCTACATTCCACCATAACTGCACTGGTTTCTTGTATTCAAACTGGATGACATAGGTGTCTTTGCGGGGGGGGGGGGCATTGGTGGGTTGTTCCCGGTTCGGCATGTTCTGTGAACCGGTAGCACCGGCAATGGGAGGCTCCACCCACCCGCCCTGGATGCTTCTGCACATGCACAGAAGCATCGCAAGTGCAAGCGCGAACTGGTAGTAACGGGTTTTAGAACCCACTACTGGGTTGGGGGGGCAACCTCTCAGTAGATCTTTTTCTTTCATATTAAGATAAGGAGACCTCGGAAGTCTGCTTCTCATCTGGTCTTTTGACAGAATTACCTAGATCTGTGCATTGGACTGTTAGGTTTTTTTCTTTATTTCCTATTTCATAATTGAACCTAGTGCAATGTTGTTTCAGGTACCACTATGAGAACTACAAAATTACAATTATAATATTTACAAATTATCTTGTCCTCCTTGCTGGAACACCGAAGCAGGAAAAACAACATATATTAGCACTGGAGCCATCATTTTATGGCACCCATCTGCCTGGCTCCACGTTTTATATTGAATACCCAGATTAATTACCATTCAGGATTGAGGCAGCCAAGAAAACAAGTGCATTGAAACAATAATTTCTAGTGCTCAAATAATATACTTTCATATTCCTTAATTAGGTCAAAGGTAACTGGGAAAACAATTGAAAGAATTATTATCTCTTTTATTCATTAAACATGAAACTCAGTCAACTGAACATTTAAAATGTATCACAAATACCATTGACTGGTGCTAATGGTTGATACGGGTTGCTGCCAGCGTCCTAGGTATCAACCAAATATCTTCTTAAAATATACTATGTTCCGAGTAGCACAGTTTTTTGCAGTTCCGCTGGTGTTATTGCAGGAAGCTGCAATTTCTTGATGTGTTTTGTAAAATTCTTGGACATGGTACCAAGTGCCCCGATGACAATGAGTATCACTGTTACATGTTTCATCCATAACTGTGTAGTTTTGATGACCAAGTCGCGATATTTCGTGATTTTTTCCAGTTCTCTTTCTTCGACTCTGGCATCTCCTGGTACAGCGTTATCAATAAATTGTATGCTTTGGCCCTCGACAACATAATGGCGAATTGTGTTCCAAATGACGATCTGTCTGTATTCAAAAGTCCCACAAGATTTCACCATCTCATTTTCGACAACTTTTTCCACTTTATGTTCCCATTACTTTTCCGATACAGGTAGGGTGTATTTTTTACATAATGATCATTGGATTAATTTAGCAACTTGATCATGTCTAGCTTTGTAGTCAGTTTGCGCAATTTTGCCGCACTCACATATTAAGTGTGAAACAGTTTCAACTTTGTCATTGCAAAGTCGGCAGTTTGGATTGTCAGAGGAATTTTGTGTCTTCGCTTTCATGGCATTAGTTTGTAGTGCTTGTTCTTGAGCAGCAAGTATTAAACCTTCCATTTCTTTCTTGATGGTACCTCTCTTAAGCCATACCCATGCAAAGCTTTGGTTTTCCATCCATTTAATCTGTCATCCATCTGTTTTTCCTTATATTCTGCCTTTGTTTCTGTTGTTTTTATAATCTCCATTTTCACAGCCTGCAGCAATTTTTTTGTACTTTGGTTCACATAATCATTCAAACTTTGTTTTTCTTCTTCTACAGTTTGATGGATTTGCAATAGCCCTCTGTCCCCTATTCTGTTGTGTCCCAGCACAGAAAAACACACACACAACTGTTTGCTACCAAAGCAAAAGGGGTCCTTTTACAATTGAAGGTACTTAGTAAAAGCGCAAGGGTTTAAAAGTCCATAAACAAACATAAGGAGAGTCTCGGGGAATAAAGTTCCTTTGTTTCTTCGTGAGTTATTAACCAAAGTTCAAATGTTCAAAAACAAATACCAATTAAGTCTCTTCTTATCTCTTTCACTCACTCAAGTTGGCTGGCATCCCAGGAATAAGCCTTCCAGAAGCTGCTATTACCAAACACAGGATTCAAAACAGGAACTCTGATGCAAAAGGACTCTGAAGTGCTCCCAGAACACAGGTGTTGTTCTCAGCACGGATCTCTGACTGCGCCGGACTTAAATAGGCACTGAGGGCATAGCCCAATTAGCCCTCAGTGCTACCTCCGAGGAGATCTTCGTTTGCTAAGCCAATCCTGTCTGCTGGCTGCTCTACGAGCCCTAGCATCCAGCAGAGGCTCCTCGTCCCCTGATGACTCACTTTGCTGAGCAGGTGCAGAAGGTCCTGGCTGGTCTTCCTCCTCTGGCACTGAGTCTTCATCACTGGCAGACTCAGGTGCCAGGTACATGGGGTGGTACTGCTGCGACATGAGCGGCTCCACGTCCTCCGGGTTCTCCATCATCTGCGCGGGACGCGGGCAAGTCACAACATATTCTTCTTGGCAGGTATAACCTGTCCATGTCACTTTGTGGATGTAAAGCATGGTACATATTCAAAAGTTTACGCATTTCTGGTTCAGGTTTTCCAGTTCAGCCACCGTCTAGTTGATGATCCCAGCTGGGTAAGGTATCACTGAAACTGCCCATGTATTAATGTCTTTAATTATGTTTCGAGCATTCAGTTTTGATTTTAATATTTTGTGGACCCTCCTGATGTATTCCTTTTGTGTTGACTCTTTGACTTTTCCATGCAAAGTATTATCTGCTTCCAATATGCCTAGGTATTTGTAACTGTCCTCCTTTGCTAATGCTTTCATGGTTCTTCCATTTTCCAGTTCTATTCCTTCTATTTTTTTTATTTTTCCTCGCTGCATGGATAGTATAGCACATTTTTCAAGTCCAAATTAGGTCAAAGGTAACTGGGAAAACAGTTGGAATTATTATTATTATTATTGTTGTTGGTGTTGGTGTTGGTGGTGTTGGTGGTGTTGGTGGTGTTGGTGTTGGTGTTGGTGGCGTTGGCGTTGGTGGTGTTGGTGTTGGTGGTGTTGGCGTTGGTGGTGTTGGTGGTGTTGGTGGTGTTGGTGGTGTTGTTGGTGTTGGTGTTGGTGTTTAAAACATTCCAAATTATGTTAATTTTTTCCTGTAAGCTATATGATCATGTAGAGTGCTCTATATACAAGGAGGGCCAAGAGCAAATGTTTTGTACTCATGTCCCCCTTCTTGGTGGTAGTAGTGCATATGAACCTCTACGAGATATACATTGTAAAATGGCTGTAGTAGATGACAGAACTGTATTCCTGAGGGTCAAGGAAGCAAGTTATCAACCATCCTACCCAGTCATCTAGCAAAGAAAGAGTCCTGCCCATTTGTTTTTGCCAAGAGTATACTTTACTGAAGCCTAGGTAGCTACAGAATTAGTGTAAGCTGAATCTGAAGTTTTCCCCTGCAAACAATACTAAGTAAATTTTCTTCTTCCCCCCACCCATCTCCCAGTTATCTTTAATTAGGCCCTTGTATATTGTTTAAGAAACAGTTCTCAATTTCCAGCTCTGCATATTGATAGTTGACCTTGACTGGCTGAAACTTCTCACAAGGCGCAGCTGGGCTTCCCTCCTCCATTCTTCCCTGCATTCCAATCCTCCCCGACCCTTGCTAATGTCAGGCTGTCAGCTCATGAAGCATGGATAGCAGAGATGCAGCCATAACAGGCTGCCCCTCTTGAAATAAGTGTAGTCCTACAAAACAAAATACAATAATAGTTAATAGCACATCATATGCAAAAGGGTCATATGGGTTTGTTAGGGTACTTAGCATGGATTTTGAGTAAAGTGACCAGATTTTTTTTAAAAGCGGGACGGGGGCGGGCCCGCCTCGGCGCCATTTGAATTTTGCCCTCTGCGCATGTGCAGAACGCTGCGCATGCGCAGAGGGCAAAAGTCAAGAGCTGAGTACGGGGCACGGGGCGGGGCAGGCAGGACGGGGTGCCGGGTTGCAGGCCGGCAGCGGCGGAGGGTCGCTTGAACTCGCTTCCCGCCGCGGACCGCATTCATGCGCGGCGGCGGCAGCAAGCCGGGAGCGCTCGCCTGGAATTGGAATCAGCGAGCAGCTGGGCATCAGGGCTCTTCCCCCGCCTTCTCCATCCTCCAGGATCGCCACTGCGGGGGTTCCGTCTCTCCGGTGGTGCCTGCGTTGGAAGGGAAGGGGGGGAAAGAAAGGCAGCCTGCGGGGCTTGGCACGGCTGGGAGTTGCGAGGCGGCGTAGCAACCGGGCTGTTCCTCCGGGTGTGCTAAAGTGCTTGAGTTTTTTCTCTCTCACACACACATGCACAACCTTCCAACGACCGGGAAGTCGTGCTGAGAGATCCAGTCCGACCCGGTCGTTGGAAGGTTGTGCATGTGTGTGTGAAAGAGAAAAAACTCGAGCACTTTAGCACACCCGGAGGAACAGCCCGGTTGCTACGCCGCCTCGCAACTCCCAGCCGTGCCAAGCCCCGCAGGCTGCCTTTCTTCCCCCCCCTTCCCTTCCAACGCAGGCACCACCAGAGAGACGGAACCCCCGCAGTGGCGACCCTGGAGGATGGAGAAGGCGGGGGAAGAGCCCCAATGCCCAGCTGCTCGCTGACTCCAATTCTGGACGAGCGCTCCCGGCTTGCTGCTGTCGCCGCCGCCGCTCACCCTTCAACAGCCAATCAGCGTGGGGCGCTGACAGCAGCGACGTCATCTCTCCGCACCCGCCTTGCAGAGAGAAAGGCATGGGTGGGTGTTTTACGGTGACCAGATGTCCCGATTTTGAGAGGGCCTGCTGCTGCTGCTGCTGCCCCTGCGGCTGGGCCCAACCAGGCCGTCCTCGAGTGCCTGCTGGCTGATTTTTTGAAAGAATGCCCTAGTCGGGCATTGTTTTAAAAAATCGGGACTTTTTAACAGGGCGGGCGGGACGCGGGACAAATGATTAAAAAGCGGGTTTGTCCCGCCAAAATCGGGACGTCTGGTCACCTTAATTTTGAGACAACTTCCCCCCATGTATGCATGGTTTTGTATGTCTTTTTAAACTCTTTTAAAATTGTTTTTAATAATTTTATTGTTTAGTTGTTCCTTAAAATGTTGTATGCCGCCCTGAGTCCTCAGGGAGTAGGGCGGCATAGAAGAACACTAAATAAATAAATAAAATAAATGGAAATGGTGGGTGAGGTGGTGGGAACCGCACATGGCACGCCTCAACCCACTCAGTGTCAGAGTACAGAAAATCCTTCCATAAAATTAAGCATTGCAACTTTCCTTTATAGTGGTAAGAATCAAGAATTTCCTTGACCTTGAAATGTTGTTCTCCTTCTGTTAGGATGGAAAGGGTGGTGGCTTCGTGGCAGGATTCAAAAGTGAGTCAGTGACATGTCTGACTCTGATGAACGTTTGGAGTTCTTCCATTTCCCAGGGCATCATCAAGTACAATTTAGCCAGGGGCTTCATTCAGCTGAGTTTTAGGCCTGGGGCAGGGGGGAAATTCAAAAAAATTTTCTACCGGTTCTGTGGGCGTGGCTTGGTGGGCATGGCAGAGGAAGGATACTGCAAGATCCCCATTCCCTCCCCACTCCTGGAGGAAGGATATTGCAAAATCTCCATTCCCACCCCACTCCTGGGGGAAGGATATTGCAAAATCTCCATTCCCTCCCCACTCTGGGGCCAGCCAGAGATGGTATTTGCCAGTTCTCCGAACTACTCAAAATTTCCGCTACCGGTTCTCCAAAACCTGTCAGAACCTGCTGAATTTCACTCCTGGCCTGGAGGAAGGAGTATAGTGGGTTGGAGCTTGTTCCCACCCTATACCCTTCATATCCCAGTCCTCTCTGACTCAGCTTTATTGAGTCCAGTGGTGGGTCTAGCCTTGCTTGTAAAAATGAGAAGGAGCCCTAAACCAAATGATTCCAAGAAAAAAAAACCTCTTGTTATTAAAATATAACTATCTGTAACATAATATGCAAGAAAAAGACTTTGGATATGTCTCATATTCCCACGGTTTTGATATTTCACCTAGATATATGGATTTTAAGCTTAATTGCCTCCTTTCCCCCACCCACCCACAAGAAATAATAATAATTGCAGGTCCTTTGCTAACACAATCAATATTTTAAGCAGATAAAGCCAAACACTAGCAAGGCCAGACTTAATGACAAATTATATTGGTTGCTAAGTATGAAATGTGTGGATTTACTTATTGAGTCATGACTGAGGTCTAATAACCTTTATGCCAAATGAGGCATGAAACGTATTGTCAAATTCTTAATGTCAGCCTGTGCAATGATACCGGGTTTTAATTTTATTCAGTTGTACAGTAGAGATATCTGCTTCAAATTGTATGAAATGTGCAGTTGAATCTGAGAGGTTGCTATAGTATCTGCTTGGTATTTTTAATATGAGTGATCAAAGATTTCAAATATAAAATTATTATAGATGTTCATCACAATATACAAACGTACTTTTATAAGGATGGATTTCCAGTAGAAAAGAATATCTGAGGCTCAGGATTTAACTATGAACTGCTTAGTGCTTTCTGATGTTGATTGTTTTCTTGCAAAATTTCATCTTCCAAATAGATATGATGTTACCTAGCTGGGTAATGAAATGTCTTTGGACATACAACCAAGCTCAGCATCAAGAACTCCAAAGGATTAACTTTTACAAATAAGCAAGCATAAGCATAAGAAGAATGTCCTAGTTCCATTTTGCCTAAGAACTCAAGTTAAAAAGAGAAAATATGTGGGCATGTATAAGATATTATAAGAAGTAGTTCTATGTATTTTAATACTGTTTGAAAGGGTGCCTCGGATGCAAATTCTGGCCTCATTGCCTTTCTTCTGTGACCTTCCTCTAATGATGTTTCATTCATATTCTCTCTCTCTCTCTTATCACATCTTCAACTCGCCCTTTCTCCAACATATTCAGGCAACGTGCATAAAAAGCACTCCATTTTATCCTTGCAAGAACTATAGTTTCATAGCAGTGCTGGAATTTAAACTGACTTTCCATTATCCAAAGACAGTTCTCTTTGAAGGGTCCTTGGTGCGCTCTGAGCTTGCCTGTTTTCTTGCAGACATATCATTACCCTAACTAGGTAACATCATCAGTGTTAGCAAGGAGTGCTGTTTGCTGTCAGTTTTTTTTTTCCTGGTGTTTTGCCTGTCTGTGTGGATGGGAACAGTCTTAGAGATTCTTTGGTTGGGCTGTTTACTGATGGCTTTTTGGCAGTTTCTTGATTGGGGTATTGCTTACTTGATTGTTGGTCTGCACTTAACCTTGGAGTTAATCTATGCTGATCTGAGTGCTGATTACTGGTGGAGAGGTGCTGGAGTCTTTTTCTGTTTTGGGCTAGTTGATTTTCTGTTTTGCATAGTCTATAGATGTTGTTAATGTCTATGTGTCTATTGATGACTGATTTGTCAGAGTGCCAGGCTTGTAGAAATTCCCTGGCATTTTTGGACTTGGGCTGGTCTTGGGCTGGTCTAGGATTGTCACATTTTCCCAATTGGAACTATGGCTGAATCTATCTGTTTTGACGTTATGAATATAACTTCATGTTATATTATATATAATTTCATGTTACGAAATTAATGAATTTTTGTCATTTTTTAATAGCAATTGTATTAAGCATTACAGTTTAATAGAAAAAAAACCCAAACTAATCAAAAAGGAAAAAAAAGAACAAATGCAGGAAAAAAATGCACTGGTTATTTTTTTAAAAAAAATAAAATAAAATGGCTGCATGAACCATCCAGAGTCAATGGGAGTAAGTAAGGTAGCATATTAATTAAATAAACAAATAAGGCTGCTTGGCAGATTGCATGTTGCATGAGCCTGTTATTGAGTATAATGGCATACCAGAACCACAATTTCAGTTTTCTTTCTCTAGCCACAATACATACTTATCAATCCCCCATCCCAAACAAAGGTGAGAAAAAATAGCAGTGAAACGTCCGTGATCAATCTTAGGGTAATGACTAAAACATTGGAAGAGCTTCAGAATTTGGGGTTGAAATCTGTGTACATTTACAGAGAGCAAGGTGCTCAATCCCAGCTATATAATTTAAATGAATGCTGGGGGAAAGAACCATGATTGATTTCTTGACATTTAATATATTGTCAACTGCTGACAGCCGTCACTTGAAAATTGCAGGTGTAAGGGAAACCAAGATGTTTTCATTGGGTGTGTTTTGAGACTACAGAAAAAATGTTGTGTTATGTGCTGGTTAAAACAAAACAATATGAAAGATCAAAGAGCCAATCAGTGACGCTGTCAAGCCAATAGAAAGACAGGCAGATTGATAGATAGATAGAATTCCTAAGCAGGTTAATGCATATGTAGTGATTTCCATGTAAAATAGTGAAATTGGCCAAGGTGCTGCCACACAACTGGACCTTTTCTTTACTACACTCTAAAATTTATCCGGATCCAGGGGTTGGTTCCTCCCGGTTCGGACCAGGTCGCCCAAACCATTAGTGACCCTCTGGTGACGCGACGATGACATCACAGATCCGGTTCGGTCAGTGCCAATCTGTGGGCGCCGCCATTTTTTGGGGGGAATTTTTGGTGAATTTTTCCGTGTTTGGATGGCTTCTCCTCTTCTGCGGCTTGAAAAAGAGCCCTCCCGCCCACCCCTGGGTTAATACTGACCTTTATTTCTTCACCCAAAGCACAGCTGATCAGCTCCTCGGCTGTGTTTCGGGCTGAATCCTGCTGCTGAGCATGCGCGGAAGTGAAATTGCACGGGGGAAACGCACACGTGCACGCACGAAATGTCGCGATGCAAACCAGTGGCGAAGGTAAGTGAAACCCACCCCTGTCCGGATCTCATATATTTCTGATCAATATGTGAGAAACTTGCATGGAGAGGGTGATGCGTATAGAGATGATAAAAAATGGTCTTGAAGGACAGTGGGAAGATGCATTACCAAGGCAGTGATTAGATACATTCTACTGAAGCCAATTCCAAGAATCTAACTAGAAAAGTTAATTAGGGCCACTCCCTAATTCACCTGAAGATAGAGTGAGGGAGGAGGGAAGCATATTCAGACTTGCAAGTTGTAGTTGCTGTAATAATAAATATAGTTTTAGACCAATATAGTATTGGTTTCTTGGTGTGGTCTACCCATAGGGCTGATAGTAAGTGAGGTGTCTTATAAAGGGCTGAAGAAATTGATAACAGATACATAGAAGAAGATCAGTACACAAAAGCCGTGCCACTAGGATCTTGTAATTCATCAAGTACATGGAAAATTTTAAATTATTCCAGATCGGCTGAGAGTTGAATGTTTCATGCAGTCATGTTGATGAAATCACAGGCCCTGCTAAGAATTTTAACTGTTGCTGAAAAACACAACTGAGCCATGCAATCTGTATTCTAAGAGGAACACCAATACTAGAGAGAATCTTCTCATAATGAGCGCTCGGTCATAACTCAACTTTTGAAAGTTCTAATCTTCTCGGATCATAATTAATATTGTGACTCATATTATTGATTTTTTTAAAAAAGAGAAAAACACACAACCAAAATGTGAAATACATCTTTTTAAAATTCTGGTAACAATTCTTTCTTGGCAGTCATTGGGATTTCTGTATGCAAATGATCTCATTCCATTTTTAAAAGCTAAATTTATGGATAGAACTCATTATTTTTTAATTAAAAGCCTCTTCCATTGTAGTTCTTGTGTTTCAAAGTCTTTTGCCGCAATCTCTCCCCCCCCCCCCCCATTTTTCTAGATTCTGAGAATAGCCAACAGCAGGAGCTTGCAAGAAACTAAATTGTTCCACTGGCAATGGTGATCACAGAAAATGGAGGACCCTCTGGCTGTGGTGAGAGGTAAATGATTTAATAGGCCTATAAATAAACTAGAGCTCCTAGCAGAGGATTTAAATATCCATAACCCTGGAGCCTATGAAATTGCAGGAACTGTTATTCAAATCCATTAGTGGAAACGTATATGTAGTATGTTCAAATGACTTGACAATTGCATGATCACAGATAAATGAGAACATAGTTCACAGGTTTCATGGATACTATAGATCAGATATACCTATCTTTGGGTGTCAGGTGAGATAACCCAAATTTGGAAGGGCAAAAAAATTGAACATATAGTGTAGAAATGTTATAGGAAAAGCTCTATCCCATATATTTGTGGTGTTTGGGGATAAAAAGAAGCGAGATTCACACATAAATCCTTTGACTTCGTCAATGGGATATACCTATGAGACAGAAATGTTTTACTTTCAGGCATGCCCTTCACCCAAACATTTATTTGGAATCTGCCCTCCTGTTATTAAAAGCCATTATTCATGTTGTACATTCTAGAATGATAGTGAATAGGTCTTGATATTATTTAACAACCTTTTGTTTCTAAAGGATGCCCTCCTTTCTCAGGTTTCTCAAGATTGAACAACATTCAAAGTTACTTCAGTTAAACTTCATAGGATTTAGTTTTAATCCTCTGACCATCCTTAGTGTTCTTCTCTGAACTTGCTTTATCTATACCGTTTTCAAGACTGAAATACATAAATGGACACATCGTCCTCTAGGCATTTGATACAAAAATGGATACAGCTTCATAGCACCTATTCAGCACTTCTATTTTTATTGGTAAAGGTAAAATACAAAACAACCCCCCCCCAAAAAAACCCAAAATGAAACAAAACAAAAGCATTCAGCACTAACAACAACAAAAAGAAAAAAGTATTTATTTATTTTATTTATTTATTTAAATGGATTATATGCCGCCCAACTCCCAGGGGACTATACAAAAAGAGAGAAAAAGATGATCAAAATCTATATATACAAAAGCGAAAACCACTCATGCAGAATCACGAAATCTCCAGAACCGTAAAGCCTAACCGTAAAGCCAAACTTGAAATTTGGCACATATGTTCCGCTTGGCTTCTAGGTGCTAGCAAAGAAAGGATTTTTCAAAATGACCATCAGATCATTAGTATTTCTTATATTATTATTAATATGCTCTGATGCTAATTAGTTAGACGTTCTACTCTCCCTCCCAACTTAAAAATAACTCTGGAGAGAACAGGATAGCATAGGAGAGGCTTCTGTGGGGCAAGCCTCAGGGAGAGAAAGGGCTAGAAAGCCTGAGGGAGAGAAGGGGATATAGGATAGGAGATGTTTCTGTGGGGCAAGGCTGATGGAGAGAAGGGGATAGGATGGGGGAGGATTCTGTGGTGCAAGGCTGAATGAGAGAAGGGGATAGGGGAGGGGAGGGTTCTGTGGGGCAAGGCTGAGGGAGAGAAGGGGATAGGATAGGGGAAGGTTCTGTGGGGCAAGGCTGAGGGAGAGAAGGGGATAGGATAGGAGAGGATTCTGTGGGGCAAGGCTGAGGGAGAGAAGGGGATAGGATAGGGGAGGGTTTTGTGGGACAAGACTGAGGGAGAGAAGGGGATAGGATAGGAGAGGATTCTGTGGTGCAAGGTTGAGGGAGAGAAGGGGATAGGATAGGGGAGGATTGTGTGGGGCAAGGCTGAGGGAGAGAAGGGGATAGGATAGGGAAGGCTTCTGTGGGGCAAAGCTGAGAGAGAATGGGATACAATAGGGGAGGATTCTGTGGGGCAAGGCTAATGGAGACAAGGGGATAGAATAGGGTACGATTCTGTGGGGCAAGGCTGAGGGAGAGAAGGGGAGAGGATAGCAGACATTTCTGTGGGGCAAGGTTGAGGGACAGAAGGGGAGAGGAGAGGAGAGGCCGATTGTAACTACTAATTAATTTTCAAGCTGTAAGTGTGGATTTATAAAGCCCGATCACATAGTTTTGTAGCAGAGCATGGGTTTTCAGCTAGTACCAAATAAATTTTACATTTAGTATATAGATTGTCAATAGAAAATATAAAAAAAAAATCTGGATAGTGGGCATGCAACTATGGAGACAGCAAAATAGAAGAGCAGCAGCAGAAGAGATGAGAAAACTTGAGAAAATCTCAAAATACAAAGATCTGCAAATAGAAGTAGAAAGGCTATGTTAAGCAAGGATAGTACCAATAACAATAGGTGTCTTGAGTGCAACCCTAAAACATGTGCATCTCCACTTTAACGCAGTGGCATTGACAAAGTAACCCTCAGTCAATTGTCAAAGGCTGCCGTACTTGGAACAGCTTACATCCTATGACAATACCTTTAACACCATCAAACATCTGCCTATCCCAGGTCCTTGGGAAGGACTCAATAGGCGGATAAAAATGACAAATCTAGTCTAAACTTATGACTCATTGTATGATAAATCATAATAACAATAATACTGGATATGTTTGACCCCATTTTACTCTCTATTTTTAAAATGATCTGATCCTGGAAAGTTAATACTATGAAAACACCATCATATTTAAAGGTTGAAAAAAATTGAATAGGGGTTTGTAGATAAATTATCATGATATTTCATATGTTTTACATACCTGGGGGAAAGCTCTATGATTTTACCTGAAGCATTCCGAAGACTCCTGACCAATAAATGTGTTCATGTCATCTTTATTAATGACTGAAGTTCAGATAATTATGCAGTGAAGTGTGGCAGTAGTTTATTATCACCTGGAGTTGAGAGAAGAGAAAAACATCAGCATATAATTGTTTCTATACATAAGAATTAGACCAAAGGGCAAAGGCATAATTTTACTCAAGTTGGAATTTCAGCAAGGTCACAGAAGAAGAAAGCTATCTGCTGGACCTTCTTTAGCCCCATGATTTTTTAAAAAAGTTGAAACCAATCAATTTTATTGTGAAATTTGATGGCTGTAGAGATCACAACAGAAAAAGAAAGATTACAGAGTGGACAAAAAATGTTTTTTCTGATAATTCAGGGCACCTCAATGAAAAATCTGCAGTACGAATCAAAAAGAATTAAGCATTTACTCCAATGGCCATCACTAAATTAATATGTGAGGTTTACCAATCATTTAATAGTAATCCTCGCTGTCACTAGGAGTTTATTTTTTTCCCTAGCTCCTAGCTCTATAGAAACTGCCCCATCGTTTAGGAAACTGAGCTTTCTTTGGTCCAAAAAAGTGTCCCAGATGTGCAAAAATGTACTCAATTCTTATTTGTTGAAATGGCAAAATATGCAATATGTAAGCATCAATAATGACTGAATGCTTGATTGAATGTTTGCTGTTTAATTACACTTTCTCTAGTGCAGTGATGGCGAACCTTTTTTGGTTTGCGTGCTAAAAGGGGAGGTGCGCGCGCTAGCACGCGCACACGTACCCACACCCATTCCCTCCCCCCATGCATGTGCACAACCCCCCCATGCTGCCCCCTGCACATGTGCACACACCCCAATCCCCGCGCAAAGGCCTTACCGAAGCCTGGGACGGTAAAAAAACAACGAAACGGGCAAACCAGAAGTTCGGAAAACGCACTCCCGGTTTGTCCATTGGGGTGTTTTTTGCACTCCGGGGCTTCAGGAAGCTTCCCTGAACACTCTGGAGTGCTAAAAACAGCCCAATGGCAAACCGGAAGTGTGTTTTCCGAACTTCCGGTTTGCCCATTTCGTCGTTTTTTGCATTCCGGGGCTTCAGGAAGCTTCCCTGAACCCTCCGGAGTGCGAAAAACAGCACAACGGCAAACCGGAAGTGCGTTTTTCCGAACTTCCAGTTTGCCCATGGAGCTGACAGGGCAACGCCTCGTGTGCCCTCCGATATGGCTCCGCGTGCCACCTGTGGCACGCGTGCCATAGGTTCGCCATCACTGCTCTAGTGTATGTGAGTGTGTGAATGCTTCATCTATTCTCTTTATGCTGGCATTATAGCCCAAGGAAAAATATATAACTGGAGGTGAGACAAAAGAGCTGAAGTGGTGCAGTGGTTAAATGCTGCGACTGCAGGCTGACTGCTAGTTCAGAAGTTCAGCTGTTCAAATCTCACTAGGCTCAAGGTTGACTCAGCCTTCCATCCTTCCGAGGTCGGTAAAATGAGGACCCAGATTGTTGGGGGCAATATGCTGAACTCTGTAAACCGCTTAGAGCGGGCTGTAAAGCACTATGAAGCGGTATATAAGTAAAGTGCTATTGCTATATTGCTATTTGTATTCCAAGAGTTGGTGGTTGAATTAAAAAAAAAACACATTTGGGCCTTTCCCCTTAAAATGGGTGGTTAATCAACATGGTCTGCCCACTGCCTTTTATATAGTCTCAAGATTATTTGTATTGCTTCATTCTAGGGAGAAACAGACAACTCATCCCTCTGCTCTTTCAAAGAGTTTGTCATAGCTACACTAAGATAGGATTGTCCAGGGAGTAGGGATGCTTGAGAGATTGGGACTTTCTAGAACTTTACAAATATGATACATATAAGAATGTAATCAGATCATACAAAAGGCCTTCTGGGTTTTCAACCCTTTCCCGCAGGGACCAATATGAAGTCCATAACCAGAACCCAATTCAATGGGATACAGTATCTCTATTTCAATTTCTTCTGCATTCCACATTATGACATAATTGATTGCAGCTGAAATGTATCAAATTAAAGCTACATGCATTGGGGGGAGTGAGTGAGAAAAATGTTGCCTTACTTCAAAAGTAAATTGCTCTGGGGATTCATTTTCAGATAAGATGGTATCAGATTTGTGGTGAATAATGTACCTGATCATGACATGGGTTAGATATACATCTATTTTACCTAAATGAGTCTTTCATTCAAATGCCTTCAGACCTGAATTACTACTGCAGATTCTGCTTAAACATCCAGCAAAATAATCCTCTGTCAATTGACAAGTTCCACCAAAATCTTGTTGTTAGTCATGTCCGACCCATCGTGACCCCATGGACAACGTTCCTGCAGGCCTTCCCATTTTCTACCATCCTCTGGAGTCCATTTAAGCTCACACTACTGCTTCAGGTGACTCCATCCAGCCACCTCATTCTCTGTTGTCCCCTTCTTCTTTTGGCCTCAATTATTCCCAGCATTAGGCTCTTCTCCAGTGAGTCCTTCCTTCTCATTTGGTGGCCAAAGTATTTGAGTTTCATTTTCAGGATCTGGCCTTCTAAAGAGCAGTCAGGGTTGATTTCCTCTAGGACTGATCAGTTTGATCGCCTTGCAGTCTAAGGGACTCGCATGAGTCTTCTCCAGCACCATAGATCAAAGGCCTCAATTCTTTGGCACTCAGCCTTTCTTATGGTCCAACTTTCACAGCCATACATTGCAACTGGGAAAATCAACTCTATGATATCTTTTAATAGCAGTGAAGTAGCTCACTGACAACATTTATTCTCTGCTCGTTTTGCATATAAGAAGATGGGGTGGGGGGTGGGGGGGGTGCATAGTTATGGACAAACTGCTTTTATTTACACATACACATATGTACACACACACACACCCAAACACACACACTAAAATTGATTGATTCATGTGATTCTGACATGGATTGCGTGACTATACTCAATTTTCAACAGTCTATCAATTCAGTATTTGAAAAGTGAGATGATTTTTGTAAAGGAGGCATGCACATACGAGTTTCCAGTCATCAACACTGACATTATTGTTAAGTCAAACTTTACCCCAAAAGGGGAAAAATGATTGTCCGTATGATGCAGCTATGAATGTTGAAGGTTGGTAGTTTTGCTGTGTGTGTGTGTGTATATGTTCTTTTTTTTTACGTTCCTGTTTAGATTACTTATCGATCTGAATAAATGAGATGAGAATGATGCATTCAGTACATAAATATACTATGGATGATTAGTCTGACCTTCCCAAATTGATTTTTTTATTGCTGGCTAGCCAAGTTGAATACAGAGGAGGAAGGGAACAGACTTGGTGGTCACTGGACTCTTAATTTTTAAACAACCCTATAAGCAACAGCCTCTTAAAATGAGAATGTTAATAGTTTCAATTAAAGCTCCTAGCACAGCTGATCAATACATGACCTTCCATGTAACTCTTCCTCATAACCACTGGAGTTTAATATACATGAAAATAAAGCTAAGAAAGATTCAGGAGGCATGACTTCAAAGCGACTGGGATATGGAGGCTCAATATACTGTACTAGCAATAATGTACTATATGTCATTGTTTGTGTTGGGAATTGTACTACATGAGTACAGTAGTATTTATTTATTTTATTTATTTTGTGAGATTTATATACTGCCTCACAGTGCAAGCACTGTCTAAGCGGTTTACACCAGTAAGCACTGTATATTTATATTGCCCCCAACAATCTGGGTCCTCATTTTACCTACCTCGGAAGGATGGAAGACTAAGTCAACTTTGAGCCGGTGAGATTTGAACCGCTGACCTGCGGATCACAGTCAGCTAAAGTGGCCTGCAGTACTGCTTCTAACCGCTGCGCCACCTCGGCTCCTTAGTAAGTGTTTGCAATGCTAGATATATGTATTTAGTAGCAGATACGATGCAAGATAATAGTAATGCTTCTTTTAAGTCAAAACTATCACACAGGTGTTGTCATGTGAAAAGAACTCCACAAGGGTTGATAACTTCAGACATGACTTCCTCTTGGCTATTCATGTGTCAGTGCAAAAACCCAAACATCCATTTTGTGTTAGCTAGCTGATAAGAGAACATGAAAGTAGAGGGATTTTTGTTTTGTTTTTCATAGGAAAATGGTCCTGTAGGAACAAGAAGGCATTCAAGATGGACTGTTAATTAACACAGGAACTTGGGGAAAGAACTGCTTTCCCAAAGAATTGGAAAGAATTAGAATAAAGGGTGGTGTATAAGGTGGATCTAGACAGATTTGGTTGCTGAAGATTGGCAGTTGGTTTTTTTTTTAAGCACGTGGGAAGCCTGGATACCTAGCAATGATTAGGCAGTGTTGAAGCTTTATTCTGTCCCTGGCATGATGAAAAGCATTTAAATGGAAAGAGAGGTTCACATTCAGAGACATGGCTAAGGTGAAGAAGCAGATATGCCCTGGAAGATTGGAAGATGCTCCCTCTACAGATGATTTCTTAGGGATCGCAAAAGATAGAATTGCACTGGCCAGAGGAAAAAAAGTTGCCAGGTTGACCAACAGGGTTATTGCTGGCCACGTTTAACTAATAATTATTTAGAATTATTTAATTCTAAATAATAGCAGAGAGTATTTAGAAATATAGGCACATATATACTCAACTAACCAATAAAGCTACATGGGAAGAGCAAAGAGATTATCATAGTAGCAGGAGCACCCATGACACAGATAGGGTAAATTGTAATGCCCTCCCCCCAACCTATGACACAGCTCCTAGTGAAAAGAGATTTTTCCGTTGTTCAAAGATCTTCAGATTAGGAACATGGAACATCTAGCAAAGCTGAATATTGTTATGAACAAAATGTATAGGCTCAACATTGATATAGTAGGTATCAGTGAAGTTCATTGGACTGTCTGTGGTTTCTTCAAGTCTGATGGTCATATCATACACTGGCAATGATCTGGCAATGATACCACCAGAAGAAGAGGAATGGGTTTCATACTGCATAAAAAAATGGACAGAACCATAGAAAGTTTTTGGACAGTAATAGAATAATGGCAATGCATATCAACAAAAAACCTGACAACATGGTAATTCTGCAAGTTTACGCTCTCACTGCAGACTCAGCAGTAGAGAACATCCATTTTCTATGCTGAAATTCAGAAACTCTGAAACAAACACCAAAGAAAAACATTATCTATATTATTGGAGGTTTCCGTGCAAAAGTGGGAGAAATGGAAGAAACAAGGATGAGAGGCAAGTTTGTCATTGTCAGACTTGAAGAAATCACAAACAGTCCAATGAACTTCACTGATGCCTACCGTACTATATTAATGTTGAGCCTATTCATTTCATTCTTAACAATATTCAGCTTTGCTAGATGTTCCATGTTCCTAATCTGAAGATCTTTGAACAACGAAATAAGACAGGATAACATCCGATAATAGCATTTATTTATTTATTTGTTTGTTTGTTTGTTTGTTTGTTTGTTTGTTTGTTTGTTTGTTTGTTTGTTTATTTATTTATTTATTTATTTATTATTTTTATTTATTATTTTTATTTATTTATTTATTTATTTATTTATTTATTTATTTATTTATTTATTTATTTATTTATTTATTTTTGTATGCCGCCCAACTCCCAGGGGACTCTGGGCGGCTTACAACAATAGGTAAAAACAACAATAGAAATAAATTATTAAAATACAGTAAAAAAAATTTAAAAAACAATTTCAGTCATACTTATCATAAAAGGGGAGACCTTCAGAGTTGTTACGTGTCAAGATCAATTATCCCCAGGCCTGCTGGAAAAGCCAAGTTTTGATGGCCTTCCAGAAGGCCAACAAGGTGGGGATGGTGCGGACTTTCGGGGGGGGGGAGTTGGTTCCAGAGAGCCGGAGCCACCACAGAGAAGGCTCTCCCCCGCGGGTCCGCCAGCCTACATTGTCTAGCTGACAGGATCCACAGAAGCCCAACTCTGTGGGATCTCACTGGTCGTAGGGAAGTATGTGGTAGTAAGAGGTCCCGAAGATAACCTGGTCCTGAGCCATGTACGGCTTTAAAGGTGATGACCAACACCTTGAATTGTGCCCGGAGACTGATTGGCAACCAGTGCAGCTGGCGGAGAATTGGTGTCATGTGGGTGTACCTCGGGGCACCTACCACAGCTTGTGCAGATGCATTCTGGACCAGTTGAAGTCTCCGAACACTCTTCAAGGGTAGCCCCATGTAGAGCGCATTGCAATAGTCAAGTCTGGAGGTGATGAGGGCATAAGTGATTTTGGTTGATAGGGGAACATTTATGCCCCACTTGTATGTTGTATTTCTTTGTCCTTGAATGTATATTGTTATTTTGTTATGTGTGTTTAATAAAAAAAATTTAAAAAAAGAATATATCTTGCAAACATATACATACTTGGTTAAGCTTTAGGTTGGTATTCAGTAAATTTGGGGGCGGGGGAGAGATCCCGTTACTATGTATTTTAGTTCTCAGATAGAAATTTCACTCTCATCTTGGTTTCTTAGTTACGGTATAATAAAAACCATGGCAAAGCAACAGAGCCCAGGTTTACCTTGACAAGCTGCAAATAGTCTTGCAGAAAAGTGTATTTGAAAGTGAAATTGGATGCTGCTTATCTAAGAAAATACCGTATGTGTGTTTTTCACTGTTGTTTAGATCAAATCCTAGGAACCTAAATGAGGCCTCCGTCACAGGATGCATTTCTATCCTGAGGAAACAATTGTATACTCCTGCAGGAATCTATCTTACTGAACATCTCCTTAATGTATATTTGCCAATTTGTAGTTAACAGTTGCACGACAGTGATCTCTAGCTTGGAGCTGATAATAAAACTAGCCATTATGCTTCATTTCCAGAGTTAATTTCTTATTAGACATTGTGAATGACCTGGTGCAGGTATACACCTATAGCAAGAATTAGCATGGTTATGACAACTAAAGCTTCCTCAGAAGCAATCAAATTAGCAGACGATAAGCAACAGCAATTACGAAGCTAGTTAAACTTTTTTAAACACTTTTGTTTTTAAAACAAAGAATTTAAGTAGAAATCACAAGCAGGCCATTCCTACATAAAACAAACCGGAATAAATATAATTAACATAAGCATCTACATTCCATTTTCTTAGGGCCTGGGGAGATGGATCTCAGTGCTTTGGTTAGAAATGTGCAGGTATTCAAAGCTTCTAGAAAAGGCAAGGAGAGATACTACAGAATATCCTTGAGAACTGAACACCTCTAATTGTTTTGAGTCAATGAATGTTTTATGACTGGCAAAGACAGCTATAATCATAATCCTTTCCTTCCCTCACAGAGCAGTCATTTTCTGAGCAAGCTTGCAACATACTTCCTCACTTCTAAATATGTCCATTGGTTAAGGATCCTGGTCTTTTATGATAGGCATTACTATTAGTCTTCTCATTGTTCCTATCACCCATCTCCTCCCACTTATAACTTGTTGCTTGTATCCTTACGATTTATATCGATATTGATTGTTTCCTGATTGCTTATTGTACCCTATGACAATCATTAAGTGTTATACCTCATGATTCTTGACAAATGTATCTTTTCTTTTATGTACACTGAGAGCATATGCACAAAGTGACCAGATTTTTTTATTTTTAAGCGGGACGGGGGGGCGCCTGGGCGCCGCCATTTGTTTTGCCCTCTGCGCATGCGCAGAACGCTGCGCATGTGCAGAGGGCAAAACAGCAAATGTCGGCGTCCAGGTGAGGTGGGGGGAGAGGGGGGGAGAGGGGGGGAGTCGGGAGGGCGCTTGGATGCCTGCAGCTCGCGACAGGTAAGCTGCCGGCTGCCTCCTTTCCCCGTCTCCCGCCTCCCATTTGTTGCTTGCCAGCCCGGCCTAAGGGAAGGCGGGAGGCGAGGAAGGGCCTCCCGAAGGGCTGCCGGCTCCCTTAGGGAGCCCGCCTCCCTTTCGGGAGGCCTTTCCTTGCCTCCCGCCTTCCCTTCGGCCAGGCTGGTAAGCAACGAACGGGAGGCGGGAGACGGGGAAAGGAGGCAGCCGGCAGCTTACCTGCTCCAAGCATCCAAGCGCCACGGTCTCCCGGTCGCCCGCCCGGCCCCAGGGCAACAGCGGCAGTGAGGCGACGGGGGGAAGAAAGGGGAGGGGGACGAGGAAGGGCTGTTTGCGCCGCTCGTAAACTCAAAGCGGCAACGGCTCCTCGTCCCTCACCCCTCCCAACAGCAGTGGCGCCTCCGAGGGCGGGGCTAGGGATGGGGCGGGGGAAGGAGAGGAGGAGCAGCCTCCCTTCCCCCTCCCCCCAGCTTCCAGCCGCTGCCAGAGGAGTCAACAACGCGGGACGCCCGCCCACCGCCAACGCCGCCCACGGCCGGCCCGAGCTGAGAGGCCTGCTGCCTTTCAGGCCGATTTTTTGAAAGAATGCCCTAGTCGTGCATTCTTTAAAAAAATCGGGACTTTTTAGAGGACGGGTGGGACGCGGGACAAATGCTGAAAAAGCGGGTCTGTCCCGCCAAAATCGGGACGTCTGGTCACCTTACATATGCACCAAAGACAAATTCCTTGTGTGTCCAATCACACTTGGCCAATAGACAATTCTATTCTATTAGGGATCTTACTAAAAGTGGCTTCTTGAGAATGGCATTATCAGCAAGTCTTTTTCTAAGAACATCAAGAGTTATGATTTCTCTGCTTTAAGCAGAGAGACAATGTTGCCTTCACATTTTCTGTGAAAGCTTCCGCATTTAAATAAAATTGTGTGTGTGTGTTGGGGGG
Source organism: Diadophis punctatus similis (assembly GCA_023053685.1). Classification (NCBI taxonomy): domain Eukaryota; kingdom Metazoa; phylum Chordata; class Lepidosauria; order Squamata; family Dipsadidae; genus Diadophis; species Diadophis punctatus. Next base: position 127,085,887 of record JALIGW010000003.1, read on the forward strand.
GAAAGCTTTGCAAGGTGCAGTGAATTTGGAAGTTTCTATGGGGGACGGGTCTAGAAGAATGAACTGACCTGTCTTACCACAAAATGTTGCATGCAAATGGATAACAAAAGAACAAAACTTGTGACATCTTAAAGCTAACAAAGTCATTGCAAACCTTTTGAGGATCACAGCCCAGTTCATCAAACACAGTAGTGTAATACATGAAAGCTGATGTGATAATAAATATTTTAGTGGCTAAGTTGCCACAAGCCTTTTTTTGGTACTTTTTTTAAAATAAAAGCCTAACATCATTATCCCTCTGGAAACCAGTATAAATATATTTCCCAATTAGTAGCTGATAAGGATGTGTGAAATTTCCCTGAGGAATTTAGCTGATCTCCTAATAACACCTTTAAGCAGCTTTCGGAATTCTTCAGATGATGCATCTAAAGAGAAATTTCTCCTTTCCTCTCACATTCTGCAAAATTTTGTAGTATTATGTAGGGGTTGGAGAAAGGAGGAATCAAATGAGTTAATTTAATTACAAATGGCTGACACACATAGTTGAAGGATTGTCTTCACCTGATCAGTCTCAAATTCTGGAGGTCAGTTGTCTACTAAGTGAAAGCCTAAAAGAGTTATTTGCAGCTTCTGGATGCTTCAGAACCTCATTTCCCAGCAACTCTAGGCTAGCCCTTTTGATAAGAATGAAGACTGCTAGATATTTCAGTGTAGGGAACTGCTGTAAGGACATAGGATCTCACACCTTACATTAAATGTTCTCATGAAAATTATTTCATGCTGAAATAGGGCTGACTAAATAATGTTCTTCCATCCTCATAGCTCCAGCTTTTTGACTATGAATTGTAAGAAGTTAGTACCCACCCCCTCCTATAAAAATGAAATATCCTAGGACAGTGATGGCGAACCTATGGCACGCGTGCCACAGGTGGCACGCGGAGCCATATCTGCCGGCACGCAAGCTGTTGCCCTAGCTCAGCTCCAGCGCACATGTGCGCCCCAGCCAGCTGATTTTCGGTTTGCACGGAGGCTCTGGTGGGGAATTTAGGCTTCCAGAGGGCTTCTGGGAGGACAAGGGAGGGCATTTTTTCCCTCCCCAGGCTCCAGGGAAGCCTCTGGAGCCTGGGGAGGGCAAAAAACGGGCATACCAGGCCCACCAGAAGTTGGGAAACAAGCCATTTTTGCCCTCCCCGGGTATTGAATTATGGGTGTGGGCACTCGCGCATGCGTGATAGCGCGTGTGCACACGTTTTTGGCACCTGAGGGGAAAAAGGTTCGCCATCACTGTCCTAGGAAATATTGAAAAAGGAAAGAATATGTTTCCCTGAATGAGGAAAGGAGAAACAGGTTTTAAATACAAAGCAGCTTCCTGCAGCTCCCTGCCCCCACCCTTGCCAATGAGCCATTAAGGACTGGGCCCAGCTCACACATTCCTCCCACCTAGTCTTCTACATAACAAAGAACCATAATAGGAATCCCAAAGCCTTTTCATTATACCACATGGGACCTGGTAAGATTCCATCAACCATGCCCCTGCGGTTCAGGACAGCCCATAAGAGATGCCCCAGCATGCCCCTGGAAGTCTGACAGCCAATGGAATGCATTTTTGTACAGGAACAGGAAACTAAGAGGTGGGGCCCAACAGAGAGTATAAAACCAAGGGACGCAGCATCTCTTCCTCCCTTCTTTCTCTTCACCCACATCTGGAAGCATGTAATCTACCTTTTCTGTACAGGGGCCTATGCCATGTGCTCCTGTCCACCATATTAAACCTTCTTTCCAAGCAACTTTCATGAATCCAGTGTCTTTTTCCCCACTTGGAACTGAACCCAGAAGGATATTCCTTACAACAGAATATAGAGGGTAGGTTTTCAGTATTTTCCTTGAAAAATAGAATATAAGTGGAACAGTTTTGGAGAGTGGAGGTTTTGCTAATAAAAGTTTTGGTTTAAAGTTGCAGTTCTTGTTTTGCTTTAACATACGCTTATTTCCAACTCTGCTTCACACGCAGAGAGCTGTGATCCTGAGTTATTTCAATTTGTTCAATAAAAGCTGAATCAAACAAGCCAACCTCAGAATATATTTTTGAGATGGTAGTCTGAGATTTTCTATCTCTCCATGCCAGAGGTGGGTTCCTGCCGGTACGCTCTTACCTGTTGGTCACTGCAGAGCCGAAGAAGCCGATGGTATTTACGCTTTTACGCTTTTACGCTTCCCCCACCCGCTTTCCCCTGCCCTCCTGGACCCCGCCATTTGCGTTCTTTTGCCTTCTGTGCAGAGAGCAAAAGAATGCAAATGGCAGCATCCAGGCGGGCGGGGGAAAGAGGGTAGGGGAAGCCTCGTGCTGCGAATGCCACCGGCTTCTTCGGCTCTGCAGCGACCAACAGGTAAGAGCATACCGGCAGGAACCCACCTCTGCTCCATGCCTCTCCCCTGTTTTGCTAAGTGTTAGGCCAGTGATCTAAGTGTCCAAGCAACTGTTTCTTTTGGATCCAGAGACAACGAACATTCCAGTAAATAAAGGGATTTTAAGCTTTATTGTTAGCTTAAGCAAACAAATTTAAAAGCATAACATAAAAAGCGTAGGAAGGAAGATAATATCCACATATTTTACAAGCTCCCATGAAGCGTCTTAATAATGACAACAGATATACCCTAAAGCAGTGATGGCGAACCTTTTTTGGTTCATGTGCCAAAAGGGAGGAGTACGGGGGGGTGGCGGGTATGCGTGCCCACACCCATAATCCCATGCGCCCTCCCACTCATGCATGCGTGACACACACACCCAGCACGCAATGGCACGGCAGTTTTTCGCTCTCCCCAGGCTTCAGAGCCTTTCTAGGAGCCTGGGGAGGGCGAAAACGGTCTTCCCCACCCACCCCGGAGGCCCTCCGGAGGCAGAAAATGGCCCATTTGCCAACTTCTGGTTGGACCAGAAGGCCTGTTTTTTTGCTCTCCCCAAGTTCCAGGGCCTTTCTAAGAGCATGAGGAGGGCAAAAACGACCTTCCTCACCCCCCCGGAGGTCCTCCGGAGGCTAGAAATGGCCCGTTTCCCAACTTCCAAACAGGCCATTTCTGGCCTCTGGAGGGCCTCCAGGGGGGTGGGGAAGGCCATTTTTGCCCTCCTCAGGCTCCTAGAAAGGCTCTGGAGCTTGTGGAGAGCAAAAAATGGGTCTTCCCCATCCTCTCCGGAGACTGGAAACAGCCTGTTTCCCTACTCCCAGTGGGACCAGAAGTCCCAAAAATCAGCTGGCGCACCAGACCTGAGCTCACGTGCCCACCAATATGGCTCTGCATGCCACTTGTGGCACTCGTGCCACAGGTTCGCCATCACTGCCCTAAAATGATGGGTTTCCACAGTACCCAGTACTAGGTTCTATACAAAACTGCCAACACATAACATAAAGGTTTTATCACCCTGCTATGGTCAGGAGACTGCAAGCTCTGATCTTGACTGCATGGCACATGACTCTGGGATGGGAATTAAAAGTCTGAGATTTTCATAGCAAGACAAGCTTTGAAGCTACATGAAGATCCCCCTCTTCTTTATTCAGTGAACAGGAGTAAAATACCAAGCAGGCTATTTCAGAATGAGCTCTAAACTTCTGCCTTTTCTTAATATGAAGGAATAATTAAAATTTGGCACTAAATTCCTAGAAATAACAATGGTCTTCTGCATTGCTGCTATATTACTTCCTTAAAAGTAGCTGTTTTGCAAAATAATTCATAGTTATATTTTACTTGCATCTTATTGTCCCTCCCCTGTAATTATCCACTGGAACAAGCTTTATGGGAATTCAAAAATTGTAGCTATTTTTAATAACAGTAATCAACAATAAAGAGGATCAACATCTCAGGAAAACAAAAGAACTTAGCAAACAGTGCACCGATGCTCCGCTTTTCCTATAACTAGACTCACTTTTTCTCTAACAATAGGTTTGAGATTCTGATTTTTTTCATTATATTGATTTGTTTTATAATACAAAGCATGATGTATTGTTTCCATGCAGATTTCACTGCAGTAATGCTAATCTAATATGATTAAAATATTGGTATTCTGTTGTTTAAAAATAGAGCGTATTAGATCTACATTAGATAATGTTCTCCACCCTTTGCCAAAAAATAATAATAATTGCATGTCATTTCTGTTTTCTAAATTTTGTTGATTTTAAGACTGCTTTTGACCTATTACCAAGGGAGAGAAAATGGGACAGTCTGAGGCAAAACTAATGATAAAGGACTGCTCCGACTTATTCAGTTATTTATTAAAATACCTCCCCGAGAATTAGATGTACTCCTTGTGGACATTTATCTACAGCATTTCCAATTTATAGAGGTGTAAGCCAAGGTTGCATATTAGCTCCTCTATTTTCTAATATATATTTAAAATAATCCTTGCTGTTTCAGCCCATCACCCAGTGTAATGGAGGGTGTGGGAATGACCTTAAGGACGAGGGAAAAATATATTGTCTATATGTCAGCTCTCCCAGGTAAACCAAACAGGAAACAGGACTAGATAAACTAATTCTAGTTTATTGCAATGCTACATTAAAAATTCTAGTGAGTCTGAACTTCCTGCCATCACTTTTAACTGTTTGATTCATTAGGGTGGGTCCTTCTTTTCTAGCTTTCCTTTCCTTTTTCTATTAACCCTTGGAGGCTCCTGCCTCTTTTGTCTGATTGTTTCCCAGGCAGCACCTCTTCCCCTCATTCCCCAAAGTCAGCCAAACACATTCAATTACACTTGGAAACAATCAGACAAGAGTGGGAGGAGCCCCCAGTGGCTTAACTGTCAGAGAAAGAAACTTGGGAAGGATTTGCCCTAATTGATCAAGCAGTTAAAAGTGGTGGCAGGAAGTTTGTTCTTTCAGACTCACAAGATTCTGTTTATGTAGCCTTTCCACAAAATAAACTTAGCTCTAGTAATCATGTTTTCTCCCTGGTTTACTTGGACAGTCTGATGCCTACTTCAGTGTTGGGTTGCTACGGGTTCACCCCGGTTCGGGCGAACCGGTGGTGGTGGTGGGAGGCTCCGCCCATCCACCCGGATGTCATCACAGACGATCTGCGCATGCGCAGAAAGTTCTGAATATGCATAGAAGTGCCGCACACGAGTGAAGCACGCGTTTGTGTGTTCACAGTTCCAAACTGGTAGCGAAGATAAGTGACTGGCCTATTACTACTGGCCTACTTATTTTAGTTGATTGTGTGATTCCAGCATTACTAGATTCCGGTGATGTTACTATTGTGTCTACTACATAGGTGGGAATAAGAAAATCACTCAATCTGTACAGAACAAAAGTTATCAACAAACTATCAGAAAAACAAAATTTTAGAGTTTGCCCAATATTGCCAGAAAATTCAAAAACCAGTAGTTTTTGACTTACGACTACACTTGAGACTGGAATTTCAGTCGCTAAGTAATGTAGTTGTTATGCAAGTCATCATTTGACTGGACTTGATTTTACCACTATTTTTTACCATGGTTTTTAAGTCAATCATTTAGTTGTTAAGCGAATCTGGCTCTCGGACTGGCTAAGCCAAACCAGTGCGTTAATGACTTCAAGACACTTTCAAAAGTATGGACTTCAGCTTTAATCACGCTACAGGTAAGAGCTCAGACCATGCCGAACCAATTCAGGTCAAAGTCAGCGCTGAGAGCATCTGCCTCTCAGCGCTATTTTTGCAAATCCTCATCATTCCCCCCCCCAACCCACCATCTGGCATTGCAAGCCCTCCCCCCCAGCTGGTCATTAGCCACACATGGCTTAGATTGTCTCTTTCCAGTTGCAACTTCACTTTGCTCAGGTTTCTCTGCATCTCATTTAACATGACGTTATTCACTGGCGTCAGGCTCTGAACCCCTGAGAATAGTTTGTTGTGTTGGCAACCGTCGATCCCCGGTTTCAGTGTCTCTCCCTCCCACCAAGTTGCATATGTCGAGCCTTGGCATGACACTGGCTTCCTGTCTTAAATATTGTTTGTTGGAGATCAGCTGAGCAGGTTGCACAGAGCCATGGTGGCACAGTGGTTAGAGTGCAGTACTGCAGGCTACTTCTGCTGACTGCCGGCTGACTGCAATTCAGCAGTTCAAATCTCACCAGGCTCAAGGTTGACTCATCTTCCATCCTTCCGAGATCGGAAAATGAGGACCCAGTATGTTGGAGGCAATATGCTGACTCTGTAAACCACTTAGAGAGGGCTGTAAAGCACTGTAAAATGGTATATAAGTCTAAGTGCTATTGCTATTGCTATTCATTTACTGGACCTCTGTATAGAAAGTTTGTGCTGTTAGGTTGATGATGCCTCAATTACATTTAAACAATGGATTTTGGATAAAGATTTCTAAGCAAATTTAAGCAGGGAGTCACATCCCATTATTTATCATATTCTTCTGCACAAATATATTTCTACCTTGTATTTATCATCATTTACAATTATTAAATTTTATAAGGCCTTCACTTTAGCCAGTGGATGCATTGCTCTCAACATGTTTTAAGGCTAATCCTATGTATCTTGGGTTATGTCCATATCATAATGGCTCAATATTAAATCTAAATCACCAACCTTTCAGAGTGGGGAGAGGGATGGTTATATGTGTGTGGCAGGTGCATGCATGAGCATGCATGCGAGCAAGAGTGCTTGCTGTTTGCACAAGTGGACCTGTGCGTGCTCATGCCCTCTCATCTGCCACTTTCATGACCTGGCTCCTAATGCGCTGTGGCCCTGGGTTTTGGGGACCCCTGCTCTAAACCATATGCTACTATGCTGCTTCCTATATAAGGATGTAGTCAGACCTCCATTTATCCAATTTTGAAGACAGATTGAGGTAGGGAATGCAATTTCAACAATGTTATTTCTTTCAGACAAGAACTCAAAAATATCTTCCCAAGTATCCCAATTTGGTGCTATCATCTATACAATGTACTACACCATTAGTTACATTATTAACTTCTTACAATGCTATTTTTGTTCTGTTTTATATCTGTTTGTAATTATTTTTATATTATTTTTATACATTGATTTCCTGCTTATATGTAGGTATGTAACAGTTCTAGTGTTAGACATTTTATTGCATCTGGCCTTAGATAGTGAAAATAAAATACGAAATAAAAAGAGAATATATGTACTGTATGTGTGTGTGTGTGTATGGTGTGTGTGTGTGTGTGTGTGTGTGTGTGTGTGTGTGTGTGTGTGTGTGTGTGTGTGTGTGTGTGTGTGTGTATATATATATATATATATATATATATATATATATATATATATATATATATATATATATATATATATATATATATATTCTATATCCATTTAGAATGTCAATTTAAAGCATAAGATTGTTTAACTTTTCATCCAAAGTTGAATAAAACATAAAAAAGGAAGTATCACTGCACTTCACATCAAAGCATTGGTTATATGGGAATAATTTCAGTCTTGAATTAATTAGTTAATTGCAGTTTTTGGATCAAGAATTTTGAGATGCTGCTATCCCATAGAACATGTTTCTCAGACATGGCAATTTAAGACATACGGCCTTCAAATCCCAGAATTCTCCATCTATCTAGGATTGAGAAATACTACCATACATCATCACACCTTAAATACACCTGAATTTCAAAATGTAGAATGAAAAAGGCGGAATGAAAGCTTTAGAAGAGCACTATATTTAAATGTTTCCTTGCCAAAACATAGTTTTTGTCCAAGTGCAGGACACTTTTTTCCTTATGAAATAACACTGCAAAGGTTATTTAGGATTGGAAGAGAACTTCCACTTAATCACGAAGACGTCAGTAATTTACAAGTGTGTGGCATTTATAATGCATAATAGGTCCTGAGTCCTTGAATATGCCTTGAGTACCGAATCTTACTATAAATAGGCAATGCAATTACAATAGATTTAGAAATCATCTTTTTCAATGTGAGAGAAAAACTAAGTGTTTTCTTTTTGTGTGCCTTGCTTCCCTTTGGTTTTTTTCTTCTTCTTCTGGACAACACAAATACTATACTGAATAATGAACATGGGCAGGGAGAAGGAAACAGTAAAAACAGGCTGGAGAGGAAAAGAAAGAAAGGAAGGCTGTCTTCAAAAAGTTTGGAAGAAAAGTTGTAAGGTAACTAGCAATCTGGACTTCAGAGATTAAAAAATGTTGGCAGGATAACGTGAGGAAAAATACTGAATAACACTTGAGAACAATACTTTGAAGCAACAGAGCGAGAGCAATTTAGCTAAAGTGTTTAAGTATCTGAGTGACTGCAACCCATGCTGTGTAGCAAGGAAGCCTCTTAAACTAGGGAGCAAATTAGAGAGTGCCAACAAGATAAACGGGTACTCATTATCTAGAATGATTATTCCAAGTATTCTTACCTTGGTAGGGGAACCAATTATTCTTTTTAAAAACATGCTGGTAGTATGGAATCTGAAGGTAGTAAAAAAAAAATTAGCCAATTATGGCATGCAATTCACCTTCCTCTTGAAACAGCTGCAATGGCCAGCTCTGTTCTTGGTGCTACAATTCAATGGAAATGGCAGGATGACAGCACATCCTGCAGTATATTGGCAATCATTTCATCATCTCTTCCACATGATGAAGTTTTTTTGGCCTTCCCTCCTCTGGTACAACACAGGAGAGTTTAATGGCTCCTCCTCAACCTTCTACCAACCTTTCCTGGTTCTTATCCATCTATCCTTTTCTAAAGAATTTGATGCAGCTGTCTGATCTTTGTTTGGACATCCTAAATATTTTCCTCTTGGGGAGTTTGGAAATAGCATCTTAGGTGGGCTGCAAATGCTGTTACAGTCATAAAAGGGAAATTATAGAGCCAACTTTTTAAATTGCAATGTTTAATTTATTTTGGCTTATATAGCAATAGCACTTAGACTTATATACCACTTCATAGTGCTTTTGCAGCCTTCTCTATGCAGTTTACACAGAGTCAGCATATTGCCCCCAACAATCTGGGTCTTCATTTTATTGACCTCAGAAGAATGGAAGGTTGAGTCAACCTTGAGCCTGATGAGATTCAAACTGCCGAACTGCTGGCAGCCGGCAGCCAGCAGAAATAGTCTGCAGTATTGCATTTATTTTATTTATTTATTTATTTATTGCTGTTCTTATATGCTGCCCTACTCCCTAGGGCAGCGGTTCCCAACCTTCCTAATGCCACGACCCACGCCTTGCACAGAACGCCTTGCGCATGCGCAGAGGGTAAAAGAACCCAAATGGCAGCAGCGGGGTGGGTTGCGGTGGGGTCGCGGGTTGTGGGGCGCGATATGGCCAGGCTTGTGGCAGTGGGGGGGAGCTGAGGATGCCAGGGCGACCCCTGGGAAATGGTCATTCGACCCCCAAAGGGGTCGCGACCCCCAGGTTGGGAACCGCTGCCCTAGGGACTCAGGGCGGCGTACAACAGAATTCTAAAACTGGGTGTGTCTTATACTCCAAATGTAGCCCCACCCACCCAGCAATGGAATACCGCCAATCAGCTGTCTGTTGCCTGCCATTGCCCCATTGCTGCCATTGCCACCATCGCACCAACTCCCTCCCTCCTCCCCCCAGGTATGTCTGATGCAACATTCAGAGTATAAGACGCACCCAGTTTTTGACCCTCTTTTTTTCGGGTAAAAAGGTGCGTCTTATACTCTGAAAAATACGGTAATTACTCCATTTTTTCAAAAGCTGCTAACTCAACCTTAACCCAGCCTTGTCAAATTTGAACATTTCATCTTCCGTTTTTTTCAGCAATAATCATAGTGGTCTAAAAATTGTTAGATTTTAAAGTGTACATGTCAGAAATGCAGAATGGAGATTGTTATGTTAGACAGTTGTTCAAGTATTTGTGCTATATTGGGTTGTGGCCCTCTTTTTTTGGGTAATTGTTCAAGTATTTGTGCTGTATTGGGTTGTGGCCAATTGAGTGGATGATTTCTTTTTTGAAGTGTTTGTGTGTTATAATTCAGGAACAAGAACTCAGACAATATATTAATCAATCATGTTTATTTATGGCTAAAGTTCCAAAAGTGAGGCAATATAAAATAAAGGAATCTCTAATGTTAAAGTGTGGCCCATGTAAACTTATTTTTTAATTGAGTCAGAATGTCTTTGTCCAAAAACAAATGTCTATACAATATTGAAACTTTCAATAGCAAAATAAATAATTCTTAAAATGGGCCTTTAATACATGAAAGCATTTTATTGTAATAAGTGATTCCCATGCAAGAAAATATTAATGGTTCCATTCCACTGGATAAAACTGCACACTACATATTCAAATAGAAAGAATTCTAATTGTTATTTGCTTATGGCCTACCAACTGTTCCTAGCAGATGGAGATCAGTTTTGCAAACTTTAACTTCTTAGGAAGAAAGTAAAATACCAGGATAGAAAGTAATACAAGATTTCAAAACATATAGCAGTGTTCATGAAATTATTCTGGAGAACTTAGTGGTCTTCTGGAAATTATCATGGGTTTTTCAAAGAAAAGATCATAACAGGCAACCAGATATTGCAAAAGGTTTCTTCTTTATCATTAAAAACATTTATTTTCAATTGTAAAAAAAAGGTATTAGGTAAATTATGTTCCTAAAAGTTTCTTCTTACTGTTCTCCACTGAAATGTGATAGCAACTTCAACATGTGCATTACTTTGTCTTCTGCTATCTGTTTTCAAGAATTTTGGTGCCAGATTTTGTGACACATAAATTATCCCACCCCCCCTCCACAAAAAAATATTTAAAATTAGAATCATATAATTAAAACTATAATTTTCCTAGGTAATTAATGTAATGTAATAAATGTACATTGATCGTTTGCATAAAAGTTTTTAAATTCATTTCTCACCATTCTCCCATCTTCTTGCAAGGATTCCAGTGGCAGCTGACTGAACATGAATCTTTGCTTTATTTTCAAAACAGGAACAGAAAATCCAGAACTACAGCTCCTAATAACTGGATATATTTATTGGGCTCTTGAGTTTTCAATTGGAGTGGAACAGATTTGTAACATATCCAGGTATTTAAAATATTGACTATTAAAAATGGACAAGCCAAAGGCAAAGTACGGCTACAGGGAGAAAACCTATCTCAGGGCATTTTGCAAAGTAATTTTGCAAAGTGTTTCCCCCTTTATTTTTGTGAAAGGAAAGGAAAAGATTCTTGTGTTCAGCTGATACAGTCTGCAATTTGCCTCCTACCTGATATCAACCACATGGATTTCTGAAAACACAAAAACTGCAGAGAAAGAAAATTGAAAATAGACAGAGGTGTCCTCCCATATAAGCCAAAGGCAAGATAAGCCTTTAGGAAATCACCTACCGTAGAACATTTCTCAAGTTCATCGTAGCATCAGGTAAGGTGTTTTCTTTTCTTGTATTTTGGAAAGAAAGAAAGAAAGGGGGAGAAAAGATTATTGTGTCCTGATGCTGCAGTCTGTAATTTGCTTCCTGAGTAGCAAAAAACAAAAAAACAAACCAAAGAAAGAAAATGTTGGATGCAAATCTGTTCAAAAGACCTTGATGTCATCTAAATGGCAGGTTGTGTATTGAATTTTTCTGTCTGTCCACTTCTCTGAGATATTTAAAGAAGATGAGTTTATGAAGTTAGCTAATTAAATGGGGAACAAATGACAAAATGACTTGTTTCACCAGAAAAATGGCTTGAGGCCAAATGGCTTCTGTCCTTTGATGCATTTGCTGTAAATCCACTGAATATTACTTACCCCAGATTATGAATTTTCCTTGACCATCCACATTAATCACAGTCAATTTATTCTATTCGAAAAAGATTTCTTCCCCTTTCCCTACCATATATCCCAACCAAACAAATGGAAAAGACAACAAGGATGGTAACAAGGCTATTTTGATAGTTTCTTTATTGTGCTTTTGCACAATTATGTGTTTTTGTGGTAATTATCAAGCCTAGATTTTAGAAGAGTTAATACTTATTCTGTTATTTATTACAGTTCTATAACACTAATCATTCTAACACCGTAACATATTCTCTGGCTATTTATTGTAGACTGTTAGCTTCCTTTTGTTGATGGCTTGCTTGCTTGGTGTTCACTTACTTTCCCTACCGGTTCGCAAATGTGAGCGCATGCACGCGGCTTGCACGCATGCACGTGGCTTCAAAACGTGCCTAAATAGGATGGCATAGTGCCGGGGCAGGACTGAACCAGTCCGAATACCACCTCTGATGGCTTGGTAAGGACACCATGTTACATATTGTCCCAGATGAGAAAGCAAAATTACACTAGAGAAATTCAGGACTTCAGAATCAGAATTTGGAATCAGAAATCCTGATTATAGAAGCATAAAATAAGCCTTGGAACTTTGAAATTACACTGGGAGAACTGTCTTCAACACTTAAATATTTGTGGGCTCTTTGAGGTTCTCTGAGTTTGGTTGTTTTCTTGCAGACAATTCATTAACCAACCTAATAACATCAATGCTAAAAGGAAGTGGGGTTAAACTTTAAAGGTCTGTTCAGGTTTGTGCAGATTCATGCATGCTGGTACTAACTGCTGTTGATTGATTGGGAGTGACAGGTCCCACATTTGACCCCTATTACATGGGTTTTTGCAGGCATTCTGTATGTCCTCCACACCTATTTAACATCTACACATAAAGCCACTTGGTGAGATCATTCAGTACCATATGGTGAGGTATCTATCTATCTATCTATCTATCTATCTATCTATCTATCTATCTATCTATCTATCTATCTATCTATCTATCTATCTATCTATCTATCTATCTATCTATCTATCTATCTATCTATCTATCTATCTATCTATCTATCTTATTCACTTTTTTACATATCAATAATGAAAAAAGTCTTTTTCGGTAGCACCTTTTAAGTTTACTGTACATTACCCTGGCTCTCATATGATGGACATTCATAATGTATGATAGTGAGCAAACAACAAAGCTAAAGGAATATTAAAGTTTGAGTTGTCAATACTATCTCTGCTAAGAACAAAAATTAATTCGCATACACTTTTCAGAAATAGATATATTATTCCCTGTAGTAGCTGATAGGAAATCATTTTCATTTGGTGGAAATGTAATTTCCATACTGCCAGAAAGAGAATGAAACAGCTGTGGCCATTTTAACCTCCTCCTTTTATCACGGGATACTGCAATACAGCATCTTATTAGTGTCTAGATGTATCTTCAGAAGGAAGATACATTCTCATAGTTTCTTTCTATAAACAGAAGTTATGAGAAATTTCTTATTTTTCTCCTGTGACACTATGTAATCACTGTTGTTAAATATTTACTAGGGATAAAGTGGAAACTTTCAATTTTCAAGAGCAAAAATGGCAAAATTGTGAATAAGAATCCTCCAGATTACAAATTTGCAAACTGATACCTGCCCCAACAATTAAAAAATCTGGGTAAAAATAGTAAAATTACTATAGAAAACAGTGAAATACCTACTGTTGTAGAAAAGTAACCCAAAGAAACTGAATATTTCTTAAGACATTGAACACTTGTGATGGATGGGCTTTCCTTATCCAAACTAGAATTACAGCATTTAAACATAAATTATGAAGAATGCTTCCAAGTAAATATCTAAAATGGATCTATTTAAGGAGATCTCATCTGAATTATAGAGGTTCCTATTTATTATTAGTGCATTTTTCTTAATTGCTTTATTAACACAGTCACAAATACAGCAGGAATTTTTACATCTAACTGCCAAGAGCACATCTTTCATAATTTTTATGATCTGTGTGCAGTTTCCATTTAAAGAAGGGGTAATATATAATACAGTCCAATTATTGATAGTATGTGATAGTTAGTATGATAATTTGAATAAACTGTTTATTAACCAAATATTTATATATCACAATATTTCAGACAAAGGTACTTCTAGGATAAAGAAATGTTTATTTTAGTCATACTTGAAGTTTGATTGTTAATGTTTTTCTAAATAATTATAAATTAAACTCTAACCCCTTGATGCATATCTAAACACATGTCTGTACCTCTCATAAATTATTTTTGCATCCCAGTTTTCTTTGATAATTTTTTTAATATTTCTAACAAATATTTTTTTAATTGTGCAAATCACTGCAATGAGCATCTAATTCTAACATTTACCAAATGATAGCAAAGATATCTTTCCAGAAGAAGAGATCTAATTAAAATAATTCTCAGAGACAAAAGATACAGTATGCAAAACACAAAGATTATTTTTATGCATATATATTTTCTTTTTAAAGAAAACATATATATTACATCATTTCAAAGAAGAACTTTCAATACTCAATACCCATGATCCTCCTGAGTGTTAACATGCCATCTCTGTTTCCTTCAAGAGATTAAACAGTGATTGATATTTGCATACAGCTGTGTAAACAAGATTGGCAGGTGTTTGAGGTTTACAGGATCATCTATTTCAGTGAGTAACATTTGCTCAACAATTCGTTAATAATTCTTCCATTTCATTTCAGAGTTAGAATATTGCTAGCATTAAGGCTGACAGCATGCATCTCCATCAGTTTGGCTTAAAGGATGGGCTTGTTACATCGCATTTCCTGAAACTGTATTCAAAGTTTTTTTCCTGAAGAGTTGAAGGCTGACTCCATAGTTTAATCAAGCAGGGTGCCAGTTAGCCCAAAAACCACATCAGATGTTGTGTGACTTACCAAGGTCTACTTTTCAAAAATGGGCAGGATCATGAATTATTGGAGAGTGAACAGTTTTAAGAGCTAGAATGAACTTGCAAGTTGCTGATGGCGTCTACTGAGGCAGGAAATTGCAACCCCTAGGATGCTCACAAGCGGGAGGGAGGGAGGGATGGAGGGAAGGAGAGAGAGAGAGAGAGAGAGAGAGAGAGAGAGAGAGAGAGAGAGAGAGAGAGAGAGAGAGAGAGAGAGAGTCACACGGTTGGATGGACGGACGGACGGACCGAATGACCTACCTACCTTGGTAAGTCACACAGCATCTGATGTGGCTTTTTGGCTAACTGGCACCCTGCTTGATTAAACTATAGAGTCAGCCTGTCTCTCTCTTTAGAATGGTTTCTTCCCTACTAACCTTTTCCTTGTACCAGTTTTGGAGAATGAGAGGTGGAGTAAATTGGAGATGTATATGGTTTTACAATGTTAGTTGACACTGAGGTTCATTTTATGACTCTTATGATGTTTTTATTTATTTGATTTAATCATTAGGCTGTATGGTTTTCTGTCATACTCTTTGCACCTGGTGTTTTAGATAGTAACATGCAAATGAAGAAATACAGAAGTATTTTGAAATAGAGAGGCAAAGAAGAGCTAGACATCTCTGCCAGTGCTTCCATCCCTAGAGAAAAGGACTTAGTTGAGTATATGATGTGTACTATGTTGAGTATGTGATGTGTAATAATAGTAACAGGGAGAGATAAACTAATTTTGAAATTCAGGCAGGAGTAGCCTACTCCGAGTAGGTGTTGATTCTTTGACTACAGAGAAGCCAGTCTGCTTTAATGATTGCTTCTAAATTTATTGATCCTATGAATTTAGCTATAGAAACATAAATTATAGGGTTGGAAGAGATCTTGGAGGACTTCTAGTCCAACACCCTGCCCAATGCAGGGGTAAAATTCAAAATTTTTCCCTACCAGTTCTGTGGGCGTGGCTTGGTGGGCGTGGTGTGGCTTGGTGGGCATGGCTTGGTGGCGTGGCAGGGGAAGGATATTGCAAAATCTCCATTTCCATTCTACTCTGGGGCCAGCCAGAGGTGGTATTTGCCGGTTCTCCGAACTACTCAAAATTTCCGCTACCAGTTCTCCAGAACCTGTCAGAACCTGCTGAATTTCACCCCTGCTTAATTCTATGTCAAATGGTTGTCCAATCTTTTTTTTAAAACCTCCAGCAATGGAGCATCCCAAAATCCTGAGGGGCAAACTGTTCTATTGATTAATTGTTCTCACTGTCAAGAAATTTCTCCTTAGTGCCAGATTGGATCACCCTCTTTTCTGTATTCAGTGTTTTGTGGTTTGGGGGATTTTTTTTAATGGGAATTGTAGACAACTTGCATTTTTCCTTTAAGAATAGCCTCATTTATAAACAGTATAGCTTAAAATACAGTGATTGATGTTATTCACATGTCCATGTGCCTTAAGAGTTACCTGATGGGTGCATACAAATATTGCCAAAACTTGAACATCTGGAATTGGGGTTGCTGGCCAGGGGCCACCATAAGTGAACAACCAAAACAATTAATTGCATAAAAGAGAGATTGCATATAGATTTCATTCCATGTATTCCATGCATTTTTAATTCAGACTTTGTTTAGAAATTATTGAGCACATATAATTTTTCAGTAGTTTTAAGTCAGCTCTTCCCCCTCCACATACACATTGAAAAGATAATCCTGATGTTTTCTAATGTCATCATCATCATCATCATCATCATCATCATCATTTTATCCATTGTCTATCCTCTGCAGGATGAAGGTCTCTTCTGCATGTTTCCAACCAATGCAGTCCTGAGCTTTCTTTTGCCAATTGGACCCGCTTTCTAGTGTTTTCATCAAATTGCAGTGCAAGAATGTTTCTGGATAGAATTAGGCAAATGCATCAAGACTGCTTTTTTACACTCAGATGTAAACAGCATACACATGTACTGGACCAATCTGTCAATCTGTCAATCTCTCAAGAATAAAAGATAACTATAAGTCCTTAGGGAGTAGGGCGGCATAGAAGAACCTAATAATAAATAAATAATAATAAAATAAAATGAAAATTAAATTAATGAATTCAAAACAGTTTGAAATTTTCCCCATTTTTCAAATGAAACCAGGAGTATGGAAGAATCCGCAGAGCAGAAAGAATTCTCAAACCAATTGGAATGGGATAGGGAAAATATATTGAACCCTATTCTTTAATAAAAGAAATGTTTCTGTGGAGCTATTTATTTCTACAATTTCCTAGGAATTCTTCTGAATTTGTTCTGTTATTAGAAGGAGTCTTATTTTCATTGTATTATCTGACTGACACCGAATTTTATTCAGCATGATTCCATTCCATTCCATTCCATTCCCCTTTTCTTTTCTTTTTTCTTTTTCTTTTCTTTTTCATTCTTATTTAATCAACACAGCATGACAACAGTCCTAGGTATCACTATGTAGGATCAGTGGGGGGGGGGACTTTCTGCAATACAAATAAATAAACTACTAGAGAGATACACCCACCCAGTACTGATTAGCCTGAGTTAACTGGATCAAGGCAACTTCCTGAATTAAATGTTGAATAATGGAGGTGAGGGAAAGGAGATACAATGCAGAAAACATATTCTGTTTTTTTCCTACCTGTTCTTGTTCAAGAAGAACAAGAGTCTACTTTCAAATTGTATTCCAAAAGATCAGAGAATTTCAGTTACTCTCATGAGAACACTAAGAGTTTTTGTATTTATTGTCTTTTTATGTACACTGAGAGCATATGCACCAAAGACAAGATTGTGTGTCCAACCACACTTGGCCAATAAAGAATTCTATTCTATTCTATTCTATTCTATTCTATTCTATTCTATTCTATTCTATTCTATTCTATTCTATTCTATTCCATTCCATTCCATTCCATTCCATTCCATTCCATTCTATTCTATTCTATTCTGTACTGGCCAAGAAATATATGTGAATACATTTTCTTAAAATAAAATGATGTAATCTAGTGGTGGGTTTCAAGTTTTTTTTTACTATCAGTTCTGTGGGCGTGGCTTGGTGGGCATGGCAGGGGATGGATACTGTAAAATCTCCATTCCCACCCCACTCCAGGGGAAGGTTACTGCAAAATCCCCATTTCCTCCAGATCATCTGGGACTTGGGAGGCAGAGAATAGATGGGGGAGAAGCCAGTCAGAGGTGATATTTACTGGTTCTCCAAACTACTGAAAATTTCCGCTACTGGTTCTCCAGAACTGGTCAGAACCTGCTGAAACCCACCTCTGATGTAATCATATCTCTAATGGTTTTTGAACACTTCAGTTTCATCTCCATGGAAAATCCCAGAGATGAAGCTCCTTCCATTAAATGTCTATGGAGATTCTCAGTCATCCAGGTCACGGTTGTCCCAAAGGTGATTTTTTTAAGAGGCAACCGGACATTCCGGTTTTTCTTTGAAAACGTTTCGCTTCTCATCCAAGAAGCTTCTTCAGCTCTGACTGGATGGTGGGAGTGCAAAAGACCAGCTGTCTGCAAGGAGTATAAATCTTTCCATTCCCTACCATCCAGTCAGAACTGAAGAAGCTTCTTGAATGAGAAACAAAATGTCTTCAAAGAAAAACCAGGAAAAACCAGCGGCCTCTTGAAAAAGCACCTGTGGGCCTTCCATTAGATCTTTTTTCCCCATAGTAGATGGCGAATTAAGCATGAAATTAATGGAAATAAATAGCAATCATAGCACTGGTAGTGGTGAATCCCTTGACCTTTAACAATAAAATCAAGTCAAAAACACTTGAAAGAAGAATTCTGAAGAAATTCACAAACAGCCTGCAAAATGAAGGAGAGAAAATAACCGAGAAACAGTAAGGCAAATTTCATCAAAGCAGCAATGGTAGCCGAAGATGTAGGGAGGAAATACAGTTCAGATTTGTTTAGGTTTAGAATATAAATTAATCAAATAAATAATAGTTGTGCAAATTACACTAGCTGTATAGATGTCCTCTTTCAATGATGGAATAATCCTTCATAAAATCTATCATATTGTTCTAGTTATTTCCTAGAAAAGGCACATTTTGAGATGAGTTTTACTCAAAATGATAGTAACAGTGGGCAGGGCAGCCTTTGATTTATTTATTCAGTGAATAAAACATCTCCCTGACCAAATCTGATATATTCCCCTTGGAGGAACAGTAGAAGCCTCCTTTCATTCTGCAATACAGAGAGAAGAATAGCTCATCCTGACACCTGAATGGAGACAATAGTACTTCACCGATAGGTCATCTATAGAAACCTGACATTGTGCCTCTGAGCACTGTCACTGCAGATGATAACCCCTCGTTTGTTCAGCCTTAGCTGCAAAACGATCACTGGGAATGGATGTATTCTTCTGAACAACTACCGCTCATTCTTCTGAACAAACACAAACTGCATCAGGCTAAGTTGCCAGCCAAAGAGTATTTCCGGGAGGGCCAGAATGCTCGCTAAGAAATCTTTGTTTTCAAGATTTTGTTAAAGAAATATTTTTGGGTCTATGCACAGAACAAAGAAAACATGGCAGGTATGTGTGTGGCAGGGGGGGAGCTTGACATCACTCATGTCAGGGCTCCTGTGATGGCCAAGTGCTAAGGCAGGACTTCCCTCAGACCCTCCTCTCTCTCATTATAATCTTCCTTCCTGCCTTCCTGCCTTCCTTCCTGCCTTTTCTTCTTTTTCCTTCTCTCTTCCTTCCCCTTTCTTCTTCCTTCCCCTCTTTCCTTTTTCCTTCCTTGCTCTCTTCCCATCTTCCCTTCTTTTTCTTTGTCTTTCCCTTTCTCCTTTCCTGTCCCTTCTTGGATGCTCAAATGCAAAAGGGGAAAGAGTTCTCCTTTTGTTTTGTTTTTAGTTTGTTTTGCTAGCCCTCTGCCAGCGAAAATGGAGCCCATGGTGGGGGGGGGGCACGCTTGGCAGAGGGTTGCAGGAGGTTGTTGCTGCCAAAAATGGAGCCTGGGAGGGCCACGCACGGCCCTCCCAAGCTCCGTTTTCACTGGCAGAAGCACCGCGGGGCTGATGTGGCCTGCAGGCCTTGAGTTTGACACCCTGTACTATACCATTTCATAAAAATGGTTGTCCAGTCTCTTAAAACTTCCAGTGTTGGAGCACTCACAACTTCTGGAGGCAAGCTGTTCCACTGATTAATTGGAACAGTCGGGAAATTTCTCCTTAGTTCTAGGTTGCTTCTCTCCTTGAATAGTTTCCATCCATTGCTTCTTGTCCTGCCTTCAGGTGCATATGTATGTATGTATGTATGTAGCATTTTTTGCTGATAAATGAAAATAAAGGGAGACTATTATAGAAATGACGAGAGCAAAATAGCTCGAAATAGATCTATAATAGTCTCCCTTTATTTTCATTTATCAGCAAAAAATGTTACACATATAGACAATATAGTTTGTCGACTATAGAAAACTGCCTGGATGGTCCCAGGAGGGGCCGAAAGGCAAAAGGAAGCTGTGATGTTTCCTTCCATACACCAGGATGACTCGACAGAATAAACATATATGACCCTTTCCTGGTGAAGAGCTGATAGGGAAGAGAACCTTGTGGCCTAGAGATTAAACTTCTGCCTTACAAGCAGACTGCCCAGGTTCAATTCCCACTAAGGGTATGGCTATCTGACGAGAGCAAAATAGCTCGAAATAGATCTATAATAGTCTCCCTTTATTTTCATTTATCAGCAAAATATGTTACACACACACACACACACACACACACACACACACACACACACATAATTTGGATATGGTCATTGCCAAATGTAAAGGTGCTTGTTCTTTATTGTTGTCATTAGCTTGGTCTTCTTTATATTTTAGTTCCATTTTTTCACAGTTCTCTTTTAGTACTTGGTTAGTACTAGTCCTTTGTATTTTCGGCTACGCTTACCATTCATCCTAAAATTCATATTTTTAGACATTGTCTACTGAGTCTTAATATCTGAACTGCCACTACTTTCAATAGTTTCTGCTGCTTCTGGCACTGAGACTTCATTTTATCCTCCAGACAGAGTCATGATCAGGATTGAAGAAGGGCTTAGATTGAGGCTTAGATGAAGCTGCTTTTCATATGACAATTCTCTCTGTGTGCAACTGATACTGTAGATAAATGTATTTCAGTTATACAGCACTAGTAGACATTTTATAAAAAACTAAAATCTTTTCTTATTCTAAATGAAAATATATAATCAAAAAAATTCTTTTACTCTTTCTAAGCATTTACAATTTACTCAAATGGTTTGGGCATTTGGGCAAAAAAAGATTCGGGAAGGGGGGGGGCAACAAAAAAACGTCCCTATTTTTATCAGTGAGATTTTTGCAGACATTTCCCAAGCCTTCACATCTCTACAAGGACACCTGCGTAGAACTGCCACTTATTGGAGTGAATACTTTTGTTCAACATTTCATATATTACAACCCAAGTTTAAGGTTTAGCTTGCTGCTGAACGCTGTTGCAATTGGTACCTCGTAGATTTATCTTCCTGGAGAACTGCACAGGCATTGCAACTCCTAATATCAGAGAGAGAGAGAGAGAGAGAGAGAGAGAGAGAGAGAGAGAGAGAGAGAGAGAGAGAGAGAGAGAGAGAGAGAGAGAGAGCTCTAGGTTTTCTATGGCCTCTCTGACCTTTTCTGTCCATTCTATTTTGTTATCAATTCATCTTTTCCCACTCTGTTGACAAGTGGGGACTCTATTGCATCAGTTGACTTGTGTCAAGGATTTCCCCTGTGATCTAATCCTCTCTCTGCCCTGCTCACTCCTCAGGGCTGTCACTGCAGAGAAATGGCTACATGGCAGGGCAGAGCTGATATCTCAAAAGGTGAAGGTTATGAATAGACTAGGGAAAAAATGACTCAAAAAAAGAGGGCTGAATGGTTAGGAAAGTCAAGCTATTGAAATATACAATGTGCCAAGGTGGACCGTTTATTTTTTACCCCATGCAATTTAAGGTTTCACGGTGAAGATAAATAAAACTATGCCAAGCCAATGCATTACAGCCTTCAAAATAATATAATAGCTTTTGCAAATCTTGGCAAGTTTAATAGGAATATAAAAGGTTTTTTTTTTTCTTTTAGCAAGATTAGATTATTTGCTTGCCAGACATATGTGACATATATCAAATGTTACTGGAAACAGCAAACCTCTTGGGAAAAATACATTGGTATATCTGAACTGCTATCAAGCAGCATTCAAAACCAAATGGGCATTGAAAGTAGGTGATAATTATTGTCAAGCTCAAAAAATCATAAACGTTTTCTAAAAATAATATTTGAAAAGCTGAGCGAATTAATGTCATGAAATATAATATTTTTTTTCATATGGATGGAGGTTGCATGTTTCTATTTATGAATATTTAAATTGGGTAAAACTTGTGGAGTAAGGGTCCACACATTAAATAAGTAAAATTATTGCTTTTGTATGTACATACATTTGCATGTACTTCAAATTAGATGCTTTAATATTTTTTTACTGTTTTAATCCTTTTTCCTGTTTTTATTGTTTGAAAGTATTTTCAAATTTTTAATTGTATGGTTTGAATTGTGAGCTACCCAGAGTCATTTGCTGAGATGGATTTCTATAGAAATCTATCCATCAATCCATCAAACAAACAAACAAACAACAAATACTGATGCTGAAACTAAGTGTGTTAAACACCTAGCGAGTCCATAGTATGCATATAGCAGTAGGTAAATAGCCCATGAGCACCAATATGGCCCAAATGCTTTGGTGTTTACCAAGTTCAGAATTCCTCCTGATTTATTATTTATTTTACAACATTCATAGATTATACCAGTCTGATTTCTCAGATGGGATATTTGAGCAAATCAGAACGCTGATTTGGCACGAGCTATTTGTAGCTTTGGGATAGCATATTTTAAAATATAGGTACGCCCATACCTATAGGGCTGTAGTAGAAACTACTGAAACTACTGATAGTAATGATAGTTCAAATATTAAGACCAATTAGGGTTTTGTTTTTTGTTTTTAGTATTACATCCTCCCATTCTATGCAGCATATCAGGCAGCAAGGGATCTCCAATATTTTCAGTTTGGGGTAAATACTTCAGTGTCTTCCCATGTGATGTTTAAAATAGCAATGGTACTTAGACTTATATACTATTTCACAGTGCTTTACAGCCCTCTCTAAGCAGTTTACAGAGTCAGCATATTGCCCCCAACAATCTGGGTCCTCATTTTACCGACCTCAGAAGGTTGGAAAGCTGAGTCAACCTTGAGCCTAGTGAGATTTGAACTGCCAAATTGCAGGCAGCCGGCAGGCAGCAGAAGTAGCCTGCAGTACTGCATTCTAACCACTGCACCACTTCAGCTTAAAAACCTTAAGTTACCTATGAACAGTGGTGAGTTGCTGCTGGTTCAGTCTGGTTCACCCGTACCGGTGGTGGGAATTTGCCCCTGCTCACCGAACCGGCAGCGATGGCTGGCTGGCCATGCCCCCAAACTGCTCTTTGAAAGCGGCTGGCAAAGAACCCTGTGCGCAGGCGCAGAGGCTTCTGCGCAGGCGCAGAGGATCATTTGCGTAACGTGACAAAACACACAGTTCCGATGCGATGTGAACTGGTAGGGAAGGTAAGTGGAACCCACCCCTGCCTATGAACGTTCTTCGCCATGCATTTTGAGAGCATCCTCTTGGTCGTTTGGCATTGGGGTGTATGTGTCCATTTCATTGCCACTTTGGGTATTTGATTGTTCTCCATATGGAGCTTACGACCTGCAAGTTGGAGATTTCTGTGTGCAACATTATGTAATTTGTAGGAGAAACTCTTTTGAACCACTTCTTCATTAGTAACATAGTCAAAATAGCAAATGTTTAGGATTGGATAGGATCTTCCAGCTTTGTTGGAAGATGTTGAATCTCTTGTTAATACTAGCTGAAACCTTTCAGATCTCCCTGGCATAAATAGGGGTTGGGATCACTATAGAGGTGAGCAAACAAGAATATATGTTTCAGTGATATAGATGACGAGGACCAGATTTTATTCATCCTCTGTTACTTGCGGCACTTGTCTCTGTCTCTGCATCTCCATTTCATGCAATTACACTAAAGGTAAACCTTTCTAGTTCATCAAGCCACTGTCATCCAAATGTGATTCTTCATATCTGTGCGATGGAGCTCACATACATGATCTTTGATTTCATGGCACTTATCCTGAGGACAATTTTGGTTGCTTCTTCATCTAAAGAGCCGAGATGGCGCAGCAGTTAGAGGCAGTACTGCAGGCCACTTTAGCTGACTGTGATCCGCAGGTCAGCGGTTCAAATCTCACCGGCTCAAGGTTGACTCAGCCTTCCATCCTTCCGAGGTAGGTAAAATGAGGACCCAAATTGTTGGGGGCAATGTAAATATGTAATGTAAACCGTTTAGAGAGTGCTTGCACTGTAAGGTGGTATATAAATCTCACAAATAAATAAATAAATAAATAAATAAATAAATAAATAAATAAATAAATAAATAAATAAATAAATAAATAAATAAATAAATAAATAAATAAATAAATAAATAAATAAATAAAGCAGTCATCACTTGTTGTAGTTTCATCTTGTCTTCCTCAAGTAAGGCAATATCATGTGCAAAAATCTATGTATGGTCTTGGTCTGAATAATGTATGCCTTCCCCAGTGCATGGTGTTCATCGGATAACATAGTCGAGAGCCACAAGGAAGAGGAGCAGAGATAGAATACAGTCTTGTCATAATTCCAAAGAAGCCGAATGCATAATTCTCCTTAAGTGGCTGCAAAGTGCCATATGCCAACATCTGAGAGAACAACAAACTAGATTTCACTATGAAATGTCCTGCTTTGAACAAAATATCATAGAACACAGACCAGGAGTCCCCAAACTTGGCAACTTTAAGACTTGTGGACTTCAACTCCCAGCATAGCTGCCTGGATAATTCTGGGAGCTGAAGTCCACAAGTCTTAAAGTTGCCAAATTAGAAGACCTCTGGTTTAGACAATGTCTAAAAACCAGAATTTCCTATTCTTCTGATGCTGCCTCCATTTTAATTTTTTAATTTTTTGGTTTCCAGGAATGTGACCATGGGGAGGATTCTAAGGACCTAATTCTTAGCTCTCCTTTATGCGAAAGCAGATGGTTTCTCCTGTTTTCAGTTTTATTTTAACTCACTTGTCAAATTAATCAAATTAAGAAGTCATAGATATTTTTATATAATTTTATAATTTATAGTTCTATTTTCAACACAGAAACTGAATTAGCCATGGTGATGCAGTGGTTACTGCAGGCTATTTCTGCTGATTGTGGGCCACCAGCAATTTGGCAGTTCGAGTCTCACTGGATTAAGGTTGCCTCAGCCTTCCATCCTTCCAAAGTTGGTAAAATGAGGATTGTTGGGGGCAATATGCTCTGTAAACCACTTAGAGAGGGCTGTAAAGCATTGTGAAGTGGTATATAAGTCTAAGTGCTATTGCTATTAGAAATTGTATTTAAAGTCTGACTAAATTATACTTGTACATTTAATAAATAGACAACATGGAATGCTAAATCTAACACATGATATGTGTTATATCATGTATATGTGTATATCATACACATATACACATGATATGTGTATATTCTTATGGAAGCAATCACTAAAAGATGCTGTAAAATTATGCACATATTTTTTTTAATCTGTCCATTCCACCCATTGCCAGTTACAAACACACACACACAAACACACAAGCTTCATAAGCAATATTTTACATTTCTATTCTGTATATGATAACAGTGCAACTTAATTGCCTCAGCTCTTTTTTTTTCATACCACGTAAGAGTACAATCAACTCTACTCACAAGAGTACAAAAATAGCTCATAACTTCAGCCACAGATTCCCTCTCTTTCTTTCTGACTTTCAACCATTCTGCCTGAAGAGTTTTTATAAACTCAGAAACTCCCATTAAGTATTCCTATCCAGTTCGATATTGATTGACTGATATTTAGAAACTTAAATTATTTCAATTTTTGTGAATATAGAAATTTTCACCACCAATGTGAAAGGCTCTCTCCCATTTCATTTTAAGGATGCAAGCTAATATGAAAACACCTAATAGCATCAGATACAATTCCCCCAACTCTTATTTTTCAGACTTTTACCTACTGTATATTACCCAGAGAAGAGTTTTAATAAACCTTTCAACTTTTATATTTTGGAGTTTCTACGGTATGGTGTGTGTGTGTGTGTTTGGGTGTGTAATGGGCTGGAGGACTATTTGATAGATGCTTTAAGATCATGTCTATGATTTCTTATTTTAAAAAATAGCAGTAGTGTGTGAGCTGTCAGTTTCAGCTACATTTTATATCACTTCAGTTAGACATCACAATCAGGGTAAATAACTTTATTTTTTGCTACACTGCACACTGTTCTTCAATATTTTTAGTTACGGCTTGGAAATAAACATATATCTACCTGATATATCTCACCTGATTTGGTGAGTGCATAGGAGGGGGCAAACAGCCTGGCATTGCCCATCAAGCTCATCAAATCTTTTTATCAGGCTACTCTTACAATTAGGGAACTTGAGCATCCAGACCAACCAGAATGGGCAGCAGATCAAGTTGTATCAACTCCTATCTACTACACTTCCAGTTTAGGAGGAGACTCAGCACAAAGCATTGGAAAGGGCACATGGTTTCTGAAGTCTCATTCTGAAGGATCCTGAAAGAAAGACATTGAAGCAACTAATTATTTAAATGTGTCATGCTTCCATATCTATGTCGAGACTCCAAGTAACATAGCAATAGCAATAGCACTTAGACTTATATACCGCTTCATAGTGCTTTACAGCCCTCTCTAAGCTGTTTACAGAGTTCAGCATATTGCCCCCAACAATCTGGGTCCTCATTTTACCGACCTCAGAAGGATGGAAGGCTGAGTCAACCTTGAGCCTAGTGAGCCTAGCCTAACCTTGAGCCTAGTGAGATTTGAACAGCTGAACTGCTGAACTAGCAGTCAGCCTGCAGTCGCAGCATTTAACCACTGCACCACTTCAGCTCTGTCTTTGAGGGTCTATCAGGGCAGGATCCCTGTGCTGGATTGCACTTTGGAGTCAGCAACATCAATGCATCAGGACCAGGGGTCAAATCCAGCAGGTTCTGGAGAACCGGTAGAGAAAATTTTGAGTAGTTTGGAGAACTGGCAAATACCACCTCTGGCTGGCCCCAGAGTGGGGTGGGAATGGAGATTTTGCAATATCTTTCCCCCCGGGAGTGGGGTGGGAATGGGGATTTTGCAGTATCCTCCTGGAGTGAGGTGGGAATGGAGATTTTGCAGTATCCTTGACGGAGTGAGAATAAATCTCACAGAGGTGATGTTTGATCTTTTCCCTGGAATTCAGACATTAGAAATAAAACCGTAGTTTAAAGTTCTAATTAAAATATTTATTTCGGTACAGAAACAATAAAATTTCATTTGTTTACATGTCTGATATAAAATGCGACTTCCTTTGTCGGAAGCCAGAAGAAGAAGGGTAGAACGGAGATTCAGGAATGCACACATGCGTACAAGAACATATCAATCACGTGCTCAGGGATAAATCATTATATTAGATAGGGATGCATCTCCCTGCATATACATACAATTGACAATAAATCACACCGTGACAATCCTTCTCCTGGAATGAGGTGGGAATGGAGATTTTGCAGTATCCTTCTCCTGGAGTGGGGTGGGAATGGAGATTTTGCAATATCCTTCCCCTGCCACGTCCACCAAGCCACACCGACCAAGCCACACCACGCCCACCAAGCCACACCCACAGAACCAGTAGTAAAACTATTTGGATTTCACCACTGATCAGAACTTAATTGCCTCAACCATTTGCAGTACTCAGGTAACCCTGAGGACCCAGATAAACCTCCAAGTGGCCTCAACAACTCTCTAAAAGAATGCAAATGACCAGCTGTCTGCAAGGAATATAAATCCTTCCATTCCCCACCATCCAGTCAGAGCTGAAGAAGCTTCTTGGATGAGTTCAGTTGCCTCTTGAAAAATGCACCTTTGGGACAACCATGACCTGGATGACTGAGAATCTCCATAGACACAATGTATCAGGACATCATATTGCAATACGTCATTCCGAGTTGACCATGGCCAATGTTCCCCAAAGCTGGCATTGTCTGGGAAGGTAAGTGGAAGAAAGCACAAGGAAAACAATAATTAAAAATAAATATAAACAGTAGTAGATTTTATAAAAACAAAACAAAAAACCCTTCTGGAATACTTCTTTGATAGGAAATATGAATTGAACCTCATGCGTTCTGATTACTACCATTGTTTACAGCTACTAGAAAAATATTTTGATGTTTTATTGCTTGGGAAAGAATTTTTAACCTCATTTATGAAATTCATTTCAGGTCTCTTAATTTTGATAATGAGGACATTTTGCTCAATTCTTTGGCATTTTTAGTATTTCTCAGGGTTTTATAAAACTCATTTTATGTCTCATGGTTTCCTCCTTCCACTGTGTTTTTTTCTTGCTCTTGTGTTTGATATCCTGGTATTACTTGTTGCTTTTTTGAAATTTTGGGCTATTTGCAGGTAACAATGATGTACAGATAGCTATCAAACCAAGGGGTCTTGGTTCCAGAATCATACACGATGGCGGTAATATCAATAACAATAACAAATTTTGGTGGCCATGATGTAAAAGGGATGTTGAGACTCTGGAAAGAGTGCAGAGAAGATCAACAAAGATGATTAGGGGACTGGAGGCTAAAACATATGAAGAACGGTTGCAGGAATTGGGTATGTCTAGTTTAATGAAAAGAAGGATCAGGGGAGACATGATAGCAGTGTTCCAATATCTCAGGGGCTGCCACAAAGAAGAGGGAGTCAAACTATTCTCCAAGGCACCTGGGGGTAGAACAAGAAGCAATGGGTGGAAACTAAACAAGGAGAGAAGCAACCTAGAACTAAGGAGAAATTTCCTGACAGTTAGAACAATTAATCAGTGGAATAGCTTGCCTCCAGAAGTTGTGAATGCTCCAACACTGGAAGTTTTTAAGAAGGTGTTGGATAACCATTTGTCTGAAGTGGTGTACGGTTTCCTGCCTAAGCAGGGGGTTGGACTAGAAGACATCCAAGGTCCCTTCTAACTTTGTTATTATTATTATTATTATTATTATTATTATTATTATTATTATTATTATTATTATTATTATTATTATTATTATTATTATTATTATTATTATTATTATTATTATTATTATTATTAATATTCATCCACTGTCAGTCCTTTTGCTCACTTTCTTTAAGGAAATTGATTTCTCTTCCCTGAAATTATTCATTAATATACATTGTGTGCTAAAGCAGCAGCAGTAGTCACCATAAAGGCTTTAAAAGAATATTCTGAAGCTCACTTACATTTGATATCCCAATGTAATCTAAACATTATTTAAAGGAGGGAGAGAGATTCAGAGATGACTTACCCACGATTAACAATCCCCCTTCTTAGTATAATGTAATATAATACATTTCACAAAATGAAAAATTCTAAGACAGAACAGTGATATATTTTTATGGGTTCAATTTATTTATTGCTGCATTTTTTTCATCCATTAAAGCATGTTTTGTACAATTTATATCCCACCTTTCTGCCCAAGGAAACAAATATTTAGTGCATTATGTGCACTAAATATTCCGCATACTTGCAATTAAGTGTTTATAATATTTTTTCACAGAAGACTTAAAGGATTGGTAGCGATAGGTAGTAGAATGTTCCTTGCTCCAATTTTTAAGCAGTACAATTGAATTCAGAGTACAATTGAGTTACTAGTAGGCAAGTTGTATTGTGTACTGATTTCTACCAAAAAAAACCTTCCATGTTGGGGAAACTTGCATTCACAGATTATTGCAAAAAGAAAAAAGAAAGAAAGAAAGATGAAATGGATTAAGAGCTGACAATAGTCCTGATATTGAATGAAACAAGCATGATTGTAGAATACTTCACCTACTATATCTTTCATAGTTCTCTATGTTCAGTAGCAAATTGGTGGCAGGCATTCACTTTGTTTCGACAGAAAAACTGGGGAATATAATAGGAGAGTTTTGCATTTCACTTCCATCTCAGTCCAATGTACATGCTTGAACGGCTCTTAGCAAATCATTCCTCCCCACACTATTTGTAAATAGGTGCACTAGCAGCATAGATTGTTACCAGCATTAAAAAAAAATGCTCAACTTTGCATTAGCCAAAGAATTATCAGAGCTGTGCAGTCTGAAGGTGTGTGCAAGTTGGACCATACTTTGCTGAATAGTGCATTAAATATGCCTCCTGCATTAATTTAACAGCTGGGTTTTAGCTGCAGTTATTCAAGCAAAGTTTAATCTACTGTATTCAGAACCTAAGGATATAGCTACCCATATCAAAATATGTTTTGTTCTATAAGCATCCATGCTTTTTCAGGCAACCCATAGACATGTCAGAGGTGGGTCCCTCCTGGTTCAGACCAGTTCGCCCGAACCGGTAGCAACCCGCTGGTGACATCACGATGATGTTACGGAACTGGTTTGGTTGGTGCCAGTCCGTAGCAGTCGCCATCTCTCTCTCTTTTTTTTTTTTTTGAATTTATTTTATTTTATTTTTTGAATTTTTCCCCCTGAATTTTTTCCAGTTAGTTTTTTCTTCTGCGCATGCACAGAAGCCAAGTTTCCGGCACTGCGCATACATCCCCATCTTGTTTTTGGCTTTTTTGGGAGGGGTTATTTTTTGCCAGTGTGCATGCCAAAGCACGTGCAGTGGCAAAGCATGCGCATTTGCCAAAGCACAGGCGTGCCCACGAGGCATGGCCATGCAGCATGGGAGGAAGCGAACTGTTAAGTTAGATCCCACCCCTGAGAGATGTGTATCTTCAGTTACAGTTTCAACAGCTACTCTTGGTCTTTAGGGTGGAGAATGAAGTAGGTGCTTGGCAATTGTCACTGCATCCTAGTATATGTTATCACATAGCAGTACATGATGTACTGTGGCCCTTCTCCATACACATATAAACTTCTATGTGAGTATACCATGCAGCTCTGAAACGTAATCTTAGTATTACTTGAAAAGATAGATACCAGTACATATCCAATTGCAATTGAAGTTCACCATATGACCATATTGGTTGCCCTGTCTTCTACCATCTTTAATTGCTGCTCTAGTTCCTCAAAAATCATTCATTTGAGATTAAATAAAAGTTATCCACGTGCTACCCTCTGGGACCTTGACTGACTGTTTTTCCTTTATAGGCAGATTAAATGGAAGGATTAAATGGAAGGGTGATGTCACTTGCAGAGGGCAACAAAAGTGGCAACAACAAAATCAGCTGAACAAGACATAGCCATAAACTTACAGTATATATTCACACAACATGCCTGCAAAGATTGTATTGAAGATGTTCCCATTGAAGTAGTATGTATAGTATATGTGTCTATCCATGCATCCATTCATACCTGTGATTGTAGCACAAAAAGTTTTTGTTGCCTTGTTACTAGGACAAAAAAGCTTATTAGCAACAGTTATTTGATTTACAGATTATTTATTCTCTATGTGTGATGTTTACACCACCTTTATTATGGAGATATATTTTGTTTCCCATTAAACATTCTTCTGATGATATTGTTTCATAAAACTAATTAACAAAAGTAAAATAAACAGAGGAAAAGGCAACTGTATGCAATCATCAGCTTAACCTGAAATCAATTGCAAGTATTTAAAAGTTCCAGGAATATTGAAAATTCTCTTTCTTTCAATCCTCAATAAAATAATGTCCACATACACATTTCAAATTGGGGGTGTGGGTGGGGAGGAAGTGGAGGTGGGAGAAAAAGTACACATATATACAGTAAATGACATTCCTCTTATTTGTTAGCTTTAATGCATGTCTAAGACAGCATGGCAACAAGGAAATAGGAATCTGAAAGGGAAATGGCTGGTTTCAAGCAATTCAATTGAAAAACAAACTGAAATCTGTCAGGATGGAAAAATGGGGGAAAAAACTTACAAAAAACAAAGGAAAGACCATTTCCAAGGTGCAAGAGAGACAGGGGGAAATGGTCCTCAACTTCTGCTTATCAGTTTTGGGGATGTCTCTCATATCACTGTGGCACTTAATTTTTAAGCATTTTCTCCTATGCAGTAGGACTTCTACGTACTTCTATAAGTTGCATTACTTGTTATATAAGGAAGGAGAGGGAAAACAAATTGACAAAGGTTGGAGGTAGTACTCTTGTGCAATTTGCCCCGAGAAGTGACATGGTGATAGAGGAGAAGACGGTGATAGACAAGGAATACTCTTTCTACACTAATTTTTAAACAAATATGTTCAGCCATGATAATGATGCTTTAATGAGCTCTTGCTTTGAATAGAGAATGCTTGTCTCATTACTGGTTGCTGCCATCTTGTTCTTCTCTTTTCACCTCATAGGGCGAAAAAATCTTGTATTGAATGATCTCCATTTCAAGATCAGAGAGAGAGACTTTATTTCACTAGCTGAGTCATTAAGATTCCTCTGTTTGTTCTCAGCTAGCCACAGAGCAATCATAGTCTGCAGCTTATTCTTTATTAACAGTACATTTTTTGACTCCCACACATTTATAAGAGACAAACAGCTGTAAGCACAGGTGGCTGTTCACCATGTGACTGTAAGCAATATCTTTTCCACAGTTATAGATGCTAGGCATCTGTGGCAGATAGAGGTTGCTCTTCCTTTGAAGGAAAGGCATACAGGCATCCTACTCTGAAGGGAAAGAGGGGTAAATGCTTATCTGATAAATTAGAGACTTAATGCTGTGGGGGACATTAATGATACCACTGAGTGGAAATGAAAGCACTCATGAGAGAACAGATGGATCAGTATCATTAGCTACAACCACATCCTATTAGAACAAAATGTACAGATTGAAGATGGTAGAGAATTTTTTCCATGTATATGGAATACTGTGCTGTCTTTTAATTGGGTGTGTGCATGTGTGTATGATTGGCATGTCTGCAGAGGAGAATGTTTATTCCTTGTGCTTCCCCAGCAAAATAATAATAATAATAATAATAATAATAATAATAATAATAATAATAATAATAATAATAATAATAATAATAATAATAATAATAATAATAATAATAATAATAATAATAATAATAATAATACTAATATTATTATTTAATAGTAATAAAAGGAACATGAAAAAATCGCAAAATACCAGGACTTAAAAATTGAAATTCAACGATTATGGCACAAACCAGCAGTGGTAATTCCAGTGGTGATTGGAACACTGGGCGCTGTCCCCAAAGCACTGGAATTACATTTAAAACAGCTCAAAATCGACAAAATCACCATCAGTCAAATGCAGAAAGCCGCACTGCTTGGTTCCGCACATATACTTCGAAAATACATTACGACGTCCTAGGCCCCTGGGTGGGGCTCGACTAGTAATCAATGCCAAATCGGGCGAACAACTGGCCGCTGTGATACAATTGTATAATCATCATCATCATCATCATCATCATCATCATCATCATCATCATCATCATCATCATCATCATCATCATCATATACCTCTCCAAAGTCTAATAAATGCACTATTTTGCATGTAAATCTACTATGTATTATATATCTATGTTACTTTGAATAGGCAGTTTTTAAAAAGCAACACAAATATGTTACTGGAGGTGGTGGGGGACCTGAGAATTAAAAGAATGGGAAGAGAAATGAATCGTGGAAGATCAAAGCAATGCTTTCATTTTTAAATCCATGAATTGTAACAATTGGATGCTCACTATTTATAGTTATATAGACAGGCACCTGCCACATAACACCGTAGTCTTATCAATTGTTGATAAGAAAGACAAAAAAGTGTGGATAATGAATGTGGGAGTACCTGGAGACAGTAGAATAGAAGTCTTGCAAATAGAAATAGAACAACTGTGGCAGAAGCAAGCAAAGATAGTACCAATAGTCATAGGCATCTTGGGTGCAATCCCAAAACAACTGGAGCACCATTTGAACACCATCGGCATTGACAAATTCACCATCAGTCAATTGCAAAAGGCAGCTTTACTCGGAACAGCTTACATCCTGTGACAATATCTGTGACACTATCAAACATCCACATCTTCCTATCCGAGTATGCTTTTAACTTCGAATTTTCCTCTGAAAAGTTCCAGTCTTTTCCTATCTATATTGGGTAGAAAAATAGACGTGTGAAATCTATTGTCAGTTCAAGGTGGAACCAAAATAATGTTATTGTCCAAACTACTATATGTAGTTTCTATGCTTGCTCACTTTTTCCATTTGAGAAAAGCCCAGTTTTATTACAAGAGCTCACATCTGTTCTTTTCTGCACGCAGTGTAAACACAATCTTAAGAATCTGATGCAAGCTGATAGTTAATGTCTCCAGAAGGTAAGGCTGGCATAGCAACTTTCCTAGAAGCCCAGAAAAATTTAAATTTGCTAAAAGAGAGAAAAAGACGGATTTTTCTTTCAACTTCATGTGAGCCAAGGCAGAAGTCTTCCTGATGTCTGTTTGTTGCTGTCAGGAGATCTCAGAAAAAGGAACGGATGTTGGTATCAGTACCATTAATGTTTATTCAGTCAATGACCAGCAATATTTTTAAAAATATACAATCAGGTGGGTGAAATAAAATTCCGATATAACAATAACTCCGATAGGAGTTCCTATAATAAAAGTGTAACATAGGTTATGTAGCATATGTTAATAAACAGCAAGTATCAGTCTAAACTATTACAATTATGGAGTAGAAATGCTTGTCACCTAAAGCAAGATAGCTAACCTAGGTGCAGGATCTACATATTTGTATATGAGGGGCTGCCACTATACACCAACATTTGAGGGGCTGCTACAGAGAGGAAGGGGTCAAGCTATTTTCCAAAGCACCTGAAGGCCAGACAAGGAATAATGGATGGAAACTGATCAAGGAGAGATTCAACCTAGAAATAAGGAGAAATTTCCTGACAGAACAATCAACCAAGCTTGTCTTTGGAAGTTGTGGGAGCTTCATCACTGGAGGCTTTCAATAAGAGATTGTACTGCCATTTGTCAGAAATGGTGTAGGGTCTCCTGCTTGGGCAGGGGGTTGGGCTAGATGACCTACAAGGTCCCTTCCAACTCTGTTAATCTAATCTAATCATATTAAATCTGAAATAATGTATAAAACAGAAGTGATTATTCCTGTGATCAATTACACCTTATTTTCATCACAGCAATAGAATTTGGCTACTAAATGAGAGAACAATTGGCGGAACAAAATATAAATATTGATTGGTTGACTTACTTACAATTAAAAACTTGACACAAAAAAGATACTGAGGGTATGGGTATAGACATGGAAGTGCAAAAACTGGATAAAATTTTGATTGGCCCGGATGAAAAAATAATATCAAAACTATATAAATATCTGCTGGAATTTGATAAAATGGAGGAAATTGTCAAAGAACCCATGATAGCATGGGCAAAAAACGTAGGTCACAACATACACTTGGCTAACTGGGAGAGAACAGGGAATATAAACTGCAAAATAACTATGTCAACAGCATACAAAGAGAATTATTATAAAATGTTTTATAGATGGCATTTAGCTCCATCAAGATTGGCCAAAATATACCCAAAAATGAATTCGGCTTCTGGAAATGTAAAAAAGACGTAGGTACCTTCTTTCATGCGTGGTGGTTGTGTCCCGAAGCAAAGGGCTATTGGAAAAAGGTGCATGCTTGGTTACAAGAAATTACAGAGAGAACAATGGAATTCACCCCAGAATTTTTCCTGCTGGGGATAATGGAAAAACAACATCCAAAAAACATACAATATTTAATACTACATATTACAACTGCGGCAAGAATAACATAAGCACAATATTGGAAAGACAATCAAACCCCACCAGAAAATATACTAATGGACAAAATATATAGATGTACTGAAATGGATATGCTGACTATTCAACTTAAAGGACAATGCAACTCAGAATACTACGAAACATGGACTAGATGGTACAACTGGACTAAAAAAAAGAGGAAAGACTGTGTGACAATGTAAGAAGAAAACAAAGACAGAAGAGACTAAATTTATGATTTAATTTGCATAATTGAGATATAACAATGTTGTAAAAACGGGTGTAGATCTGTATCAAAATATTCAGATGTTTAATGAAGAAAAATAATAAAAAAAATTACCAATAAAAAAGAATTTGGTTACTAAATGATAAAGGGAATAAGATTAATGAAATGTTCTTGAAGAACATGTATGAAATGTTCTAGAAGGTTCACATAAAAATTATCTGGCTTTCTTAGACTCTGCCTAATAGGGGCAGAATGTAAGTTGTCCTTATACCTTGTAGAATTTACAGTGTAAGACTATGTAAGTAATGGATTCAATCTTCTTGTCACCATATGGGCAGTGCGCTTGGTTAACAGTGTTATGTGTTTTGGAGTAACTGCCTTGTAGCAATACAGATATGTTTAGCTTTGAAAAATGCTATCCTCAGCCTGCAGAAAAGTAGGTTCTGTAAGCAACTTATTAACTGAAGCCTGGAATTGTATATCCTTTATTTTTTGGGTGACTGGTTGCTTGGCTTAGTCCTATCCTAAAGAAATTAAGAATGGTGCAGAAAATCTACACAAAGCCAACTTCTTCTCTAAGGCAAGTTTTCAGGGAGCCATATTTATTCTTATTCTTTACCTGTTCAAATCCTGGATTCTTATTTTTCCTAGAAATACAATTTTCTCTATAGCCCTCTCCAGAGATACACAAACCAGTATTCATACCATCTTCAGTAACTTTCCATTCTCTCTCAGTGATTAGCTTTTACATACTCTCTATATCTCTAACTCTTTAAAAAAAAAAACCAAACTCTTAAGTAGTGAGGAAAGAATGAACTAATATCAAGATATCACTACATGTTGCCTAAAAATTTGAGGTATCCCATGCATAGTTTATGAATGGCATTTTAGTAAACTTTATGTTCTCCTCTATGAAATGTGACTATGAGTTATATACCATAATTTCCCTGTATTTTACATACCATAAGAACTTGGGGCACAGAAGGTTGTTTGTTCTATAATATTGATCTCATTATGAAAACTTTGATATTCTTCTAAGAAATTCCAATGGACCCTACTCACAGACTGAAAAAGCATGTTATAATTCACTAACATTTTCAGTCTGAGGTTATTACAAAATGGATACCAAATGATTTGATACCAGAAATGATTAATAGCTGCTTTTGAGACTGACTTATCATACTTCTGAAGTTGGTGGCTTTCTTGTCCTATCAAGAAGATGTAGATTAAAAAAAACCTTTCATCTTATTAAAATACTCTTCAGCATGTTAGTAAGCATTTAATTAAATCCTCATACAGTTCATTAGAATGGGCTTGTTTATTCTTCTAGACAAGTTATTAAAGTTTGAATTGAATTGAAATGCTTCATTTGGAGGAGGAATATGGAATATGGAAATAGTGTGTCTTCTTTTTTTATGTGCTACCCTGTAACAAGGCTTATATCAGACCTACTTTGAAGATAATACACTGGTTTTTTTTTAATTTTGAGATAGGATCTATGTTCTTTCTGTAGAAATACTGCTAGCCACTACTTTGTTATCTTGATATCTGCCATGATGAATTGGGGATCTAAACAAACCCACTCTATTTTTCTTTGGAAATTGGAATTATTGACAATGGGTTAAAAGCAAGGAACAGATAAAAGATGTAAGATGAAGTTTTCCCATCTTTATTTTTAATTCACTTTTGTTCCCCAAGAGAAAAAAACAGAATATTTTTTTTCTGGCCTATATTTCTCAAAACTAAGCAAAATAATGCTATTTTTTTTTTAAAAAATATGATCTCTGTACAGTTGCCTATATCAGTAAGATAAATGGGAGCTGCATATGAACATAGCCACAAAGTTTATTCAGTCCATTTTATTCAGTTCTTTCAACTAAGAAGATTATCATTTTAATCAATCTTGTTTCTGATTCCCAAACCAATTAGTGGCAATCGGGGGCACTTTTGTACATTTGTAATATACCTAGAATAATTTATGTAAAAAAAGCACCTCTAATGACCCTGTACTGATGATGGAAACAGGTGCTAGAAGCTTTAGGGAAACAGTGCAGTGTCAGAATGAATCCTCAAAATCAGATTTTATTTCAGAAAAGTGTCACTGTCTACTAATTTTGAAGGATGGACAGTAGAATAATTATTTTAGGGATTCTGAAAAGCACTTGTGACCAAGATGTCTCTCCCACAGCCTTCCCCTTCTACATAGACAAACAAAGTCAACAACTACAGACTCAAATGCTAATAGTCATTTATGAAGTCAATTATTATTCTGAGAGATTGGCAGTCTTCTGGCCAGGATATAAAGCTGGCTGGGTGCTCTGGTCAATGCTAGGATAATTTTGGTCTGGATTACTGCATAGGACTGCTGTCTATGGTCCTGAAGCTGAAACACAGATATCCTCACTGTACACATATAAGAGTTTTAAAATAAGGGTTAGTGGACAGAGCAGATATAGACTCTGAAAAGATATTTAGGATCTTTAGGGTTCCATGAGAAGATCTAGAAATTTTTCAAATCATTACTGCCTATTTTTATATGTGTAAGTAAATCCTATATTTAAAAATATCAGATCCTATTGTCCAGACAATTCAATTCATGAGAAGCATTTTTAGCTGACAGATTATCATTGTATGACAGAAGAGTCTTGTAGATTTAAAAAAAAATTCCATAAAATTGGGGGTCAGATTTTAGTATCTTATTTAAAAAGGGTCTGGATTTCTACTCTCAAATAATAAGCAGAATATTATTGCTTCTTCTTCATAGCCCTTCTCTATTTGTCTCTCAGTTTTTTCGTATGTAGGCTCAGCCATAGCCATCCACTGATTTTTCCTTAGGTTTGTAATTTTTCATTCAGATAATACTAAGATCTATAATAAAACATGGAAATCATCAAGCCAACCCAAAAGAAATATATGAACATAGAGTAGAATGTAGAACACATGGGCAAACCATGGGCAAAACACATAGAACACATGGGCAAACACCTTAGATACAGTAACTCTTAGAAGCAAGTCAATGTGTGCAATAGAGCACAGGTCCCCAACCGGTGGCCACAAGAAAATTTTGGTGGTCCATGGAGAAATCTTGGTAAACAGCATCCGGTCCAAGGAGCAGCCAGAGTTTGCTTTCCATTGCGGACGCAATGCACATTTGCCTTCCGAGGTTGGTGGCCCTTGGTGGAGATGCAGCTACTGCTGCTCTGGGACTGAGAAGGGGGGCAGCAGCAGTGGCAGGGCTCCGGAAGGCAAGCATATGTCCCGGGGCTGCACATGCACTCTCAGACCCCCCTTGGAACCAGAGGAGCAGCTGCAGCAGCTGCCGCCAGCTTCTCAGGGGCCTCATGGTGGTGGTCTTCGCTGCAAGCCAGCATCCCTGCCCGACCCAGCTGCGGGCTTCGCAACACCCATCCTCTTAAATAAGTCACCTTTTCCAAAATGCTCAGCTGGGACTCAAAGCCTCCCAAGAAAAGCAGACAGTGGAAGCCACGTGGGGCTTTTCCCTACTTGAGCAGCCATGAGCCCCCATGGCCTGGGCCAAGAGAAGCGCCAGCCAGTCTCCAGCCAGCCCGGTCCCGTCTCTGAGAGGCTGGCAGCAGCTGATGCGGTTGCAACTGCTTCTCTGGTTCCGAGGGGTGTGTGAGAGTGCCGCCACTCCCTTCTCAGCCCCAGAGCAGCATCAGCTGCGTCTCCACCAAGGGCCTCCCACTGGCCACCAACCTTGCAGGGGACCGGGCAGGCTGGCACTTCCCTTGGCCCAGGCCATGGGGGCTCATGGCTGCTCAAGTGGGCTTCACAAAGTCAGCAGCCGGGTCAGGCAGGGACGCCAGCTTGGAGTGAAGCCCACCACAAGGCCCGTCCACACAGTAGGCTGCGCTGCCCCGGCCCCGCTCAACTGCGCTTCTTAGCTGGGCACCGGCGGCAGCTTACAGCCCATCCACCCCATGAGCGAAGTGGGCAGTGTGAAGAGACAATTGACAGCACCTCCCCGCCCAGACTTCTTCACCAGGTGCTGCCGCCCTGCCCGGCTCCATTTACCACCACTTCCTGCAAACTTCCTGGGAGACGGCCAGAGCGAGGGGCGGGCGAGAGCGCCCGGCATGCCCATCCTCCAGCTCTCCAGGCAGTGCCACTGTCTCCTTGCTCCACCAGGGCCCTGGAGCCTGAGGCCGGCAGAGCTCCGTAGGTGTGTGCCCCAATGCTGCCCGGCCCCGGAAGGTCCCAGAGCTGAAGGCCTGCCCTCCCAGAGCACTTTCTTCCTTCTCCCACCACTGAGAAGAGAGAAAGAGAAAGAAAGAAAGAGGAAGGGAGATAGAGACAAGAAAGGAGGAAAGGAAAGGAAAGGAAAAAAGGAAAGGAAAGGAAAGAAGGAAAGGAAAGGAAAGAAGAGGGAAAGGAAAGGAAAGAAAAGGAAAAGAAGAGAAAAGGAAAGGAAAGGAAAGGAAGAAGAGAAAAGGAAAGGAAAGGAAAGGAAGAAGAGGAAAGGAAAGGGGGGAAGGGAGGGGAGGAGAGGGGAGGGAAGGGACTACAGCTACAGCTCTGGAATATGGGACTGACTTTCCCAACAATATCAGCAAGCCACCGACAAATAAGCTTCAATTATTTTGTAATAATTACACTAACTTTAATAATTTTGTTACAATTAGAACAACCTTTAAAGATTTTGTTATGATTAAATAAGCATTTACAATTTTGTTATAATTAAATAAGCATTTATAATTTTGTTATATTAAATATGTGCATTTCATATTAATAAAATGGAAGTTCTCTGATCATTATTTTACAAATATATTTATCCTTTCAAAAAAATTCATATTAGTGGTCTGCAGGACTTAAAATTATGAATTAGGGTCCGTAGGATTTAAAATTATGAATTTGGTGGTCCACGGGATTTAAAACTATGACCTTGGTGGTCCCTAAGGTCCAAAAGGTTGGGAATCCCTGCATTAGAGGGATCGGTTTTGTCGATTTCTCCTAGATCCTTTCAGACTATTATCTCATAAATTATATTGAATGGTCTCTCACTGCCGGTCATGTAAAATAAAAATAATTCGTATGTGATTATTAAAGCTAAGCTATAAATCACCAGACTCTTGTTGCCATCTTGACAAACTCTTATTGTTGATGAATTTTATAACAAATTATATTATGCCAGCTGTTGGTTGAGCATATTTTCACCCAACCCAACCATCAATTATTTATTTATTTTTATTTTTGAAGTTTTATATCTGAAGGCTTCCAGTTAATTGCTGTGTGTTTTAATTGGAGACTGGTATGATACTGTTTTGATCAGAGTTGCAAGCTTTGCTCAGATAAATCTTCAGGGTGTTTTTTTGTAACTCACTGGATTGCTTGGGGACCTCCTCTCATTTCAGGGATGTGTCAGAAGAAATCAGCTCAACTTCAGAGACAATAAGTATGTTACAGGATATAGCAGTGTTACGGTCCTCTGTTTCTTCTTTGATTAAAATTCAGTTGATAGCATGCATGCGGTAATCACCCGACATCTCCGGGCTCATGTAAACACAAAGTGCAGCTCAGCAGCTTTGAGGGATTCATGTGGGGATTTTATTATGCATTGCCTACATACACTGTAATCCTGTACAGAGTGGTGATTATAAAGAATTCCAACACAATGCTGCTGGGATAAAATTGGGATATTGGCTCCATAGTGCTAGTTGGAAAGACATCTGGCTAACTTTTAGTTCTACCCTCACACACCAAAAGAAAAGGAAAAGCAAGAAAGATGAAAGGGGAAAAGGGAGGGAAAGGAATTTGTGCTGAGGGTGGTTGCACTTGCTTTTTCAATCTTTTTGAAATACCTACTTGGTTCTTGTTCTCTCTCTCTCTCTCTCTCTCTCTCTCTCTCTCTCTCTCTCTCTCTCTCTCTCTCTCTCTCTCTCTCTCTCTCTCTCTCTCTCTTTCTCTCTCTCTCTCTCTCTCTCCCTCCCTCCCTCCCTCCCTCCCTCCCTCCCTCTCTCTCTCTCTCTCCCTCTCCCTCTCCCTCTCCCTCTCCCTCTCCCTCTCCCTCTCTCTGTTCAAATGAATGGTGAGAGAAAATGTACCTACTGACTTTCTTTTGAGACAGAATATAGGTAAATCTTTTCATTGTTCAAGTAAGTATCATACATACAAACATGCATTTTTCCACAGTTACACACGCTACATACACTGGAGAAGATTAAAGATTTTAGGTAGAGGAAAGATCTTGATATACACATATAAAAGATGTAAAATATACTTTTAAAGAATGGAATCATAAAATAATAGCCCCCCAATATCAACAATGTAAGTAATAATGCCTGCTGGATAGACTAGCAAATACAAATACAAAAAGATCATCATAATAAAATGCCATAAAACGCAAAGTCTTCAAGAACTGCATGATGGACAAAGAAGAAATGAATAGATATCAAATCCTATGACAATGAACTTTAGAAGTAAAATGAAGGACTAGAAAGTTGATTTATTTGATCAAGTTTAAAACACAACTTTTTAAGATGTTCTGTTGACACCAGGACTGAAAATGTGATATTTTATGATTGTGTTTATATGGGATGGGATATGGCAGTGTTGGCGAACCTTTTTGGCACCGAGTGCTTAAACAGGAGCGTGCACGCATGCGGGGGAGCACTGGAAACCGGAAGAGCAGTTCCCTGGTGTGCATGCACACACTGGGAAGCTGAGCTTCCGGTTTCCGGCATGCATGCACATGCGAAGACCAGCTGGCCAACATGCATGTGCATGCCGGAACCCAGAAGATCAACAGGCGATGGCTGGCGTGCTTGGAGAGATGACTCTGCGTGCCACTTCCTGCACGTGTCCCATAGGTTCGCCATCACAGGGATATGGGATGAAGAAGTAAATGTTTGTAACTTTAGAGAGGAGGAAGAGTTCCTAAATTTGTTTATATTTGTGATGAAAGTTGGAAATCACTTCTTTATACAGTATATTTCTTTACTCTTTTCCTGTTATACTTTTACTTTTCTCTTTTTCTTTTTCTATCTCTATCATTG
The DNA here is from genome assembly GCA_023053685.1 of Diadophis punctatus similis. Lineage (NCBI taxonomy): Eukaryota > Metazoa > Chordata > Lepidosauria > Squamata > Dipsadidae > Diadophis > Diadophis punctatus. The sequence continues at coordinate 127,128,635 of JALIGW010000003.1, forward strand.
CACTTTTTACTCTTTCTCTCTTTTCCTTCTTTAAGTTTAGTTTGTATTAGATTTTATCATGATAATCAAAATTCTTAATAAAAATGTTATATAAGACAATTAAGCCGCTGCTCCAAAGATCTCTTTTAGCTTTTAAATAATTATGATCCAAAGTGCACTTGAAAGTGGGATTTGGTCAAACCTAGGGTCTATTAAAGGCTCTGTTGAGGCTACAAGCCTGATCTTCCTCATCTCCCACTGCTCTATTCAATAAGTGTCTGCAAGGTCTCTCTGGACCCTGCAAATTTTGTTGTGAACAGCTGCCTTCTGGAGCACAAAAGAGTCATCTTTTCCATTTCTCCTTGCCCAGAGAAGATTTGCTGGCCTGGACTCATTTAGTCACAATTACAGCCTCTGCATCATCTATACAATTTTGGAGATGTGTCAGTCTACCATTTCCCCCCCGATAGTCCCTATGTTTGGATGGTTTCTATTTTTTTTTAAAAAAGAAGCTGTTATAGAAAAAAAATTGCCAAGTTGGTTTGCAAGCTTGTTCTAGTTTTTCAGTGTAAAGAGATTTTTTCCTACTCAGGTCTTTAATTACTCATTTGCGAATTTGATAAGAATGTACAGGAAAAAAATGTTACTATTTATTCTGGTCCCTAGATCTCTTAAATGAGTCAAAATTGACCAGCAACAATGTTAAAATGATATGTGAATTATTTGATTAGCTCTTTCTGGCAGTCCACACGCCTGCATACAGATAAGCACACATACCTACTCTTCAACTAATCTCTAAAACAAGATTACAAATGTTAAGCAACATAGTTTGCCAAGCATAAGCATAGTTAAGTTGGCACAAATTTCTCAATTCCACACTGCAGTAGCTACTTCCATACTTACTAAATCCGGGTATTAGAACAAATTGAATAACATAATAAAATTGCCTGCTCAAAGACCATTACATTTTTCAGAATGATCCCACAAGAACAGCAAGACATGAAAAATCATCCAATATAATCTGTATGTTATTGTTAGACAAAGAGTGCAACATTTCTTTTCTCATTTCCTTCTAAACTAAATTTCTGGCAGATTATATGGCCGATGAAAAATGCATCATTCAGTTTTCTAAATACACATTTTCCTGTATGTGTGTGTGTATATATATATATGTATATGTATATATATACAGGATATATATATACAGGATATATATATATATATATATATATATATATATATATATATATATATATATATATATATATATATATATATATATATATATATATATATATATATATATGTTTATTCTGTCGAGTTTATTTGTCATTTATCAGCAAAAAATGTTACATATATATATATATATATATATATATATATATATATATATATATATATATATATATATATATATATATATATATACAGGATATATATATATATATATATATATATATATATATATATATATATATATATATATATATATATATATATATATATATATATATACACATACACATACACATACACATACACATACACATACACATACACATACATACATACATACATACATACATACATACATACGTGTGTGTGTGTGTGTACTGACAAACTGCATATAAATGCAGAATTGCCTCTTGTTATTTGTAGGCAAGGCATTTCAAAAGGTATTAGTCACAATCAGAACATGTTTGCTTTTTTAAACAAATAAAAATTTAACTCTGAAAAAAAACCCGTCATGTGTGTTAGATGAAATGAACAGACATAGAACTTCTTTGAATATATTATATTATAACTATATTAATAGTTAGGCAACATTATATTACAAATATATTTCCCTACCTCCAATTCCTTGTTTAAATTATTATATTCAAAAGTATACATATTCCAGAAATAGTTTTATTAGTACCTACTATATAGTACTTCTAAAGCTTAAAATTTACACTTTAGTAATATAGTGCAAATATATCTGATACACTTTAATTGGCACCTTATATGTTATAACACTTAGAGGCAATAATAAAAACAAAAACAATAAAATAAACTGCACCAGTGATTATAATGTTATCCAACAACTATCTCAATGTACAGTATCTTCCAAAATAGAAAGAGAAACACCAGTTTTTTATTGTTCCCATATATCCTCTGCTTTCTCAACTAAGTTGTGGTTTAATTGTTGAATGTAAATAAGAAAGCAACCTCAGCCTTTAGCTGTTCTCCATTTGCACCTCCCCATCCCCTCACTGACAGGAGCAGATTGATATTTGATCTTTCTGGAACAGTTTTTTGGTGATTGATGCAGAGCGTTTTAGAAAGGCTGGCAACATCTCTTGTAATTACACTGCTCAGACATCAAGATTGCATTACCTCAATGATGTAAATTTATCAAACATCCGGTGAGTAGTTCCTCCCGGCTTTCACTTCTCTCAGTTAGACTCCTTTATCTAATAGAATAGGGACCAGAGGGGATTATATAGTTACACTTTGTCAGCTTTAGTCTCTCATGATTCTGCTTGACCAAAGTGGGGAGGGGGAGGGTAGAACTGGGGAGAGGGACGTCTTCCCACTGCCTTGTTTGTTTTATCTTCCCTTGCTGCCTCACACACTCATATTATCTGTGCAGTGGGAAGAGAGGATGCATAATGTGATTTGAAAGGATAGTTGAAGCAACAGGGTTTCAACCAAGCAACAGCAATCATGTCTGCTTAGTGAGGTAAAACATGCCCTGTTTGTATTCCAGACAAAGGTTTTCAATTATGCTTGTTAAAGACCCAAAGATTAAAGAGCATAAAGATTCATTTCCTGAGGCACTATCTTGAGGAATGCTTTATAATCATCATCATAATAAATGAATAGCATTTTCCTGGCATTTGTTCTTTTATTCTTAACAGTTCTTGTCCTGAATGATAGGGAGGTGGACAGGATTAGTTTATAGACAAAGTAACGAGATAACTGCTCAGAATTTATTGTACGTTCCTGAAACAATCAAACTATTTCAAAGACCGATTCGCTGGGAAATGCATTTCCATGTGTTTTATTAAATTCATTTGTTTAGCTGGTAAACAGCTTTGTCAGGGTTCCCTACTAGGCTATACCTGTGGGTGTCCTCATTGCAATAGTTCCATCAACTGCGTAGTTCACAAAATAACATTAGTTCCCTCATTATTTAAAATTTAGAAATTTAGAACAAGTGGACTAAAAAGAGGGAGCGTTCTGATATTGCTGCCCCATGAAAATAAATCTGTTGTTGTAAAAAAAAAAGAGGTAACAAGATAGCTCTGGGTTTCCAGACAAAATCATATATTTTCCCTAGTATATCCTGCCCTATGCTTTATTTGCATATGTATTTACAAACACACACCCATATTTATCTATCTATTTATAACTCCCTTTTTATGAAGCTGTACCCTCTTAATAAGGGGTAGAATCGAGGTGACTGAATGGAGCTAAGCATTTACTGGCCGGATGCCCTTCCTCATGCCATGCAGAGTTCGCAGTAGATTTTTTTTCTTTGCGCTCTAGGACAGAAACATCAGCTGCACCTAGGATTGAACTCTCAGCCTTCTGAGCGGGAGACAAGCCTCTTCACCACTAGGCACCATGCTTATCATCTGTCTGTCTGTCTGTCTGTCTGTCTTTCTATCATCCATCGATCTGGAAAATAATTAGCTGATCAGGATTCTTACAATGATTTTTTTTTAACTTTTGGTCAAGGAATAGGATATAAGATAAAACCGAGGGACAGAAAATAAGGTAGACAAGATAAAACTGAAAGTGCATCCTTTGTGTTGGTGCAGTGTAGGACAACATGCTGCCAATTAAACTCTGTGACAAAATTTTTTGTAAGAGTTAGGAACTGGGCCATTTATAGTCTGAGGCACACATTCCTCCCAATATAAACTAATGAATGACTCTAATAATCACTTCAAAGGGAATTTTAACCTAAGAAATATGATATTCAATAAGTTCATACATTTTTTTGTAGACTTACCGTAGTTGGAAAGAAATTTCTATGTTGGTTAAAATGTATGTTCTTTAGTTGACACAATTTCTTCCAGTTTTTGTCTTACATTAATGATGCTTACTATACATACATGTGCCCCAAAAAGTGTAAATGATCTGAAATCACTTTTAATGTTATACCTAAAATTAATATAAGTCTCGATTTTGGTTTGCTACATTTTCAAAACTGAGATACATGTAGTCCTTGACGTACGTACAACCACAATTGAGGCCAGAATTTATGTTGCTAAGTGAGCAGTTTGTTAAGTGAGTTTTGTCCCATTTGCCACGTTTGTTAAGTGAATCACTGGAGTTGTTAAATTAGTAACTCGGTTAAGTGACTCGGACTTCCCTGTTGACTTTGCTTGTCAGAAGGTTGCAAAAGATTATCACATGACCCAGGAACACTGCAACCATCATAAATGTGAACCAGTTGTCAAGTATCCAAATGTAAATCACGTGACCATGGGGATGTTGCAATGGTCATAAATATGAGAAATGGTCATAAGTCACTTTTTTCAGTGCCGTTGTAATTCCAAGGGTCACTAAGCAAACTGTTGTAAGTCGAGGATTACCTGTATTGGAAGGGGGAGAGGTCAGACTAAAACAATAGTGACAGTAATATACTGAATTGTTTTTATAGGAAAACAACGTTTGGGAATTCTGATCCAGACTATACAACATTTTGCATGCATTTCTTCCAATTCTTATTCAAATATATTTATTTTTTATTTTATTTTATTTATTCATTTATTTGTTTGTTTGTTTGTTTGTCAAACATGTATAAGATAGCAGGTATAGGTATAAACATAAACATAAGCAAATTAAGTACAGATAAATGAGTTCAATAGGATAGTAAGACAGGGACGGTTGGCACGATACTGAGCTTATACACGTCCCTTATATACCATATTTTTCGGAGTATAAGACGCACTGGAGTATAAGACGCACCTTAGTTTTTGGGGAGGAAAATAGGGGAAAACAATCTGCCTACCAGGTATTCATTTGGCTAGCGTCCTTAGTCTGATCAGCTTCAGCACATTATTTTATCCCCTGGTTAGGACTTAAAAAAACCTTCTTCTGAGAGAGTAACAATGAAAGAGCCTGCAAGCCGGTAAGAGCTGGGAAGATAGTTAGCACCTGGTTAGGGCTAGAAAAAAACATATTCGGAGAAGCTTCAGCACATTATTTTATCTCCTGGTTAAGACTTAAAAAACCTTCTTCTGAGAGAATAACAATGAAAGAACCTGCAAGCCAGTAAGAGCTGGGAAGATCGTTAGCAACCTGGTTAGGGCTAAAAAAAAACTTATTCGGAGCAGCTTCAGCACATTATTTTATCTCCTGGTTAAGACTTTAAAAAAACCTTCTTCTGAGAGAGTAACAATGAAAGAACCTGCAAGCCGGTAAGAGCTGGGAAGATAGTTAGCACCTGGTTATGGCTAGAAAAAAACTTATTCGGAGCAAGTAGAGCAATGAAAAAAAATTCTGCAAAGACTTAGGGCTGGAAAAACATTCTTTGGAGAGAGTAACAATGAAAAAGCCTGCAAGGTAAGAGCTGGGAAGATCTGTTAGCACCTAGTTAGGGCTGGAAAAAAAAGCTACATTCGAAGTATAAGACGCACCCAAATTTTCAGCCACTTTTAGGGAGGAAAAAGGTGTGTCTTATACTCCGAAAAATACGGTATATAGGCAGAATATATAGGATATATATCTGCCCCAATATAGGCAGAAATGTTTATTTTGGATTCTTCCCTGTAGCCTAGTATTACATCTGTTAAATCAGGAATAGGTAACCTGTGGCAGCCAATACTCTTTTTTAAAAAATCATTCTGCCAATGTACCGAAGCTGATACTTCCTACAATTTTAAGGGTGAAATAGTTAAAAGCTAGTAATATATGACATAAATTGAGAAGAGGAACTCATCAAATGAAAATCCACAACCTGCCTAAATTTATCCAAGGTTTGCTATTGTAATTCTATCCTAATTTCTGATTCCCAGAAATATTAAGTGTGTCCCTTGGCATACAAAACTTTGAGGATAATACTGGGAAATAATTATTTTTCTTCTCATATTTTTATTTTAAAAAAACAAGTGCTATATAATGCCACTAGAGTAAACTGTCTGCATATCATAACTCCAATTCTGATCTATTCATTGGTTTTGATATGAAAAGCAAACAAACGAAAGAGCCCGCTCAGCTGGAAAAAACAGTAAGCATTCCAACTTGTAATCCCTAAATATTTTACATGAAAAGTCTCTTATTCATTAAGAATACGCTTTTATTTCTTGACATGAGGAAAATGAATCAGTAACATCATTCTTAAAAAATTCTGTTTAAATGTAGATTTTGAGTCGCTGCCAGGATTGGATAAAACCTATGCTGTACATTACAATTGCTATAAAAATCAATAGAGCTCTTTCTCGGCAGATACATTTCTCATGTCAAAACCTGCATTTCTGTGTGGCACTTTTCCATGGTTCTGATTTTTCCATGTTATAAATGAAAAGCTTAGAGCCTAATAACACAAGCAGAGCTAACGTAATCATTAATAGGGCATACTCAAAAGGCTGTTTTATGATTAGAATGTTTATAACAGGGAAAACATAGAGTAGAACTTGAATTGGACAATGTCTTGCAAGCCTTTCCAAATGCAAATTCATTTATCCTAATGTTCTGCCACCTGGGGTACATGTATTTGCTCCTTTTCATGATACATTATTTTGATACAAGGACAAAAATATACATTGGTTGAATCCAGACCAGACTCAGGGTGGCTACGTGGTAGGGTTAAACCTTCCCCTAACACTTTTATTTCTATTTCCTACCATAGCGCAGGCTAATTGGAATTTATCTGTTTTTAAATTTCTGCAAAGGAAAACAAATGAAGAATGTAATGGGGGTGGGGGTGGAGATTTATTCCAATTTCTTATTTGCAGAGGCCACTTCATATCAAGACCTCTCATTCCTTTTATACTAAAAAAAACAAATTAGTAAGGTCTAGGAATAAATGTCTAGGAATACATGTCACCAGAAGGCAAAATCGTGTAATTGCATCTCACTTACGGTACTTTGGCCACATAATGTTGGGAGAATTCACTGGAGAAAGCAATTATGTTTGGAAGAGTTAGCAGTAAAAGTCAACCAGGCCATCAAAAAACATGGTGGTAGGACACCATGAAAGCTGACACCAGCCAGAGTATAGAAAAACACAAAGAAGTAGTGCAAGATGGGAAGATGTGAATCACCAAAAATTGGACACGACTGATTGGCTAATATCATCATCAGGAATACCAAATTCAGGCTGCAAACATTTAGAAAATGATCAGGGGCGAGTTGCTCACTTACCTGTGCGCCCATCACCATGATTCGTGCACATGCACGCTTGCTATGCGCGCGTGCCCCCTCGCGTGATTTTACTTCCATGCATGCGCGAAAGCAAAATCACACCGAAATCTTGTGAGGGTACCCGCATGCTCACTCGTGGTTTCGGCAATTTTTGCTTCTGCGCATGCACAGAAGCGAAATCTCACTGAAATCTCGTGTGCGTGTGCGTCCCCTTGCAAGATTTCAGTGCGCGGAAGCAAAAAATCGCTGAAAAATTTGCAAAAAAAGATGGCGGCTCCTAGGCACTGGCAACTGACCGCACCGGGTCATTAGCCTCTTGATGATGTCACCAGCCCACTGCTACCGGTGCGATAGAGTGGACCGCACGGGTAGGAACCCACCACTGAAGATGATATTTTAGCCAAGAGCCACGGGCAGCTGTCTCTTTCTTCCTATAATGAAGTGATCAACTAGAACTTTGAAACCCAGATTGGTGATCAACCCTCATATAGTCAAATTCATTCAATACTAAATATAACTTGAGTTTTAGATTATATTTATATAGTCATCCTCTGGCCTTGTTCCTCCCATTTTATCTATGAAATATTTGGTGAACCAGGAGACTAGATAAAATGAGGGAGTGGGCATCTGGTATCCCCTGAGCCAGAAAACTAGTTCAAGACTTCATGATATCATTAACTATTACCCTTCAGACCAGGTGCCAGCAGTAGACAAGACTTCACTGATGCAGTCAATAGGTGTTTAGTTGAGGTCTTGACAGAGAATTATGTAATGGAAAGGATTTCTTTTTTAAATTGCCTTTTCTCTCCAGGCTTGGTGGACTAAATAGTTAAAAATGGAACAATTGATTAGATGTGGTATTCATGCAATACAAGTGGCTCATTTGAGTTAATCCTAAAGAAACTTGAATTTATTTTTGGTTCAGTTTAGGTCAATTAATCCTTGACCCAGTTAATCATGTTCTGGACTGAACTCCACTTTTAAATGTAACAGGATTCCTTGTTATGTATTCTGTTCTCCATTTGGTCTCATTTCTTCTGCTTGATTAAACCTTAGTTATGTCATCTTTTCCTCCTAGGTTTGATTTCTATAACTCTGACCACCTCGATTACCTTCTTCTAAATTTAAATACATTTTAATTTTTTCTGCACATCATCAGACTCACCAAATCAGATTTGGGGTTTTGATAACAAATATAAAATATCACAGCTGCCACTAGTTAATAGAAATAAAAATCTTCTGTCTCTTTGTTTCCTTCTGTAACTTTGTTACAGTCACATTACAATTATACCAGAATTAAAGTAACTCAGAAAAGGGCAAAAACCAGGAACTTGCCAAATAAAATTGACTTTTGCTAACCAATCTACTGATTAAACCCATCAGACACAATGAATTTATATATCCAGGAAACAAAGTGAATTAGATACATGTGCACAGGGGCGGGCTGCTTGGGGTTTGCAGGGATTCAGGAGAACCTCCAGCTAAGATTCTGTGCAGTTTGGAGAACCCCCAAATCCCACTCTTGGCTGGCCCCGCCCATCCCACCCCTCCCCTCTCAGGAGTCCCCACGCAGCCCATTTTGGATGCAAGTAAGTGCAGGGTGTGCATGGAGGCTCGGGGAGGGCGAAAAATGGGCCTATTGGAAGTCGGGAAGGTCGGAAACGGGCCTCTTTCCAGCCTCCAGACAGCCTCTGGAGCCTGAGGAGGCCGTTTTCGCCCTCCAGGAGGCTCGAGGAAAGCCTCCGGAGGCCGGGGAGGGCAAAATTCCCCCTCCATGGTGCAGGAGGCTGACTAGGCCATGCCCACTATGGCTACGCCCACCCAGCAACCGGGCAGAGAACCCCTTATTAAAATTTTTGAAGCCCACCCCTGCATGTGCACAACTTTTCACATAGCTCGGTAAATTTTAACCGTGCAGAGTTCTGGGAGTTGAAGTCCACAAGTCTTAAAGTTGCCAAGGTTGGAGACCACTGTTGTAGACAACAACCTTTAATAGCAAATCTAATGTATGCATTTTTTTTATTCTATTTTTTTATTTAGTGTTCTTCTATGCCGCCCTACTCCCTGAGGACTCAGGCTGGCGTGCAACATTTTAAGGAACAACTAAACAATAAAGTTATTAAAAACAATTTTAAAAGAGTTTAAAAAGACATACAAAACCATGCATACATGGGGGGAAGTTGTCTCAAAATCACCCCACCTGCAGGAAGAGCCATGTCTTAATGGCTTTTCGGAAGGCCAGCAAGGTGGGGATAATTTTTGTAAGAAAGCAAGCCAAGAGGTTTTTTCCCCCTCCAGCAAGCAATGAAAATTACCTAAGATAGCAACGTGCTTCTGTTTTAATAAAATAAAAATAAATTCCTAGTGTGATGGTTTAACCAAAATGGAGCAGAGACATATCTTGCCATCAACGGTAAAGCCATACAATATTTTGAGGTATTTGAGAAAACACATCATCACTATGTTTTAACATTTGTTTTATAAAGAAAGAGGATTTGCCAGTTTTGAATGCCCAATTTATAACACAATAGAAATATTGTATTCCCCCCCCCATCGAGTATAAGAATTATAAGGTAGTGCATAGTAGTACCCATCCGTTAGTGCCCATTTATTATATACCATTTTTAGAATTTTTCTAAGTACCTGCCCAGTATTCCATATTGTGCACTAGTGTGCTTGTGGGTCAGATACCGAAAAAGATGGATACCTGGTTCCTAAACAAAAGTCTCTATGGTCTGAATGCTTACAATCAATACAGATTTATTAAAAAGGTGTCCGTACAGCAGAATCCTGTCGTGTGCCAAATTCCTGATGAGGAAGAAGTGCCAGAATCAACTTCCTAAAATGTTGCTTTTATTAGGCAAGTGTAATAGGCTTCATCCTCTCCCTTCCAACCCCTGGAGTTGCTTAATTTAGGCATCAGCAAGGGAAAGTTTGTGCATTAGTGAGGATTAGCTACATTGTTAAGCAACTAGCAGGTAGTTAAAACAAAAGTTGGAAATAATTATCTGACTGGGGTTAGGGCAGGAAATTTGCTCTCTCACCATTTGCTCAAGTAAATAGGTAGAGCTAGCTTGTTTAAGCAACAACTTTTTCAGGTGTTAATTAAAAAATGCAGGTCAATCACAGGGCATCCTAATAGCCCCAGACTATTCTACTACTGTATTGCTTTGGTACCTTCCTCCTCTTCCTCAGACACAAAGTAATCACCCACCAAATCTGTCAGGCTCTTGAATTAATGTTATCACAATGAGTGCTGTTCAGACCCTTTTCTCTCTAGTACATTTTTCCATAAATATGTTTTGAAGCCTGCGGACACAAACTTGGTTATTGTGGTATCTGGTAGGATCTCACTTGTCAACTACACTAAGCTACAGTATTTATTTATATATTTACATAATGTATATGGCCACCTATACCACAATAGTGACTTTCAGAAGCATATAAGGAGTATAACAGCTATAAGCAATGACCCCCTGACTTCCAAGGTAAGCTATATGCGGCAATCATAAAAAAAAAAACGTATCAGTAGCAGAGTTCATCTAACCTTTCAGCCCGAATCCCTGGGGAAACAAGCAGGACTTTGTGAAAAGTTAACTGGGTCGGGGCCATCTGGATCTCTAGATGTTGTTGTTCCTGATTGTGGTGTCCATGTTCCTAATCTATTAATGAACATGATCAAATTGAAGTCAGGGTATAAAACCTCCTGCCCAATCATTCTGATCAAGGAATTCACTGGCTTTTTTGCTTTTATCTGAGATATGTAATAATATTGCCTGAAAATAGCATGTTTGTGTTTTGATAGATTCCATATCTATAGGTTTCAGCAATTCTATAATCTTTTTCTAAAGTTACATTCAGTTCTATGATACACCATGTTTTAGTCAAGGACTCTTTCTTCATTGTTGTGTCTAAATTACTTTGCTGTTTTTTCTGTGCAGGCTGCACACAAACAAAATGTGGATTCACTCTCTATTTCAGGGGTGTCAAACTCATTTCTCATCGTGGGCCACATACGGCCTAGGGAGATGTCAAGTGGGCCGGACCATTAAAATTATACCATACTCTGCTATAAATAATTAAAATATCATGTCTTTTCTTTGTTTTGGTGTAAAGAAGCACAAGAACATTAGGAAAATATTGAAATTTAATAAACTATCCTTTTACAAAACATTTCATAAAACACCTCATATTTCCTTAGACAAATGTGCAATTTACTTTTATCATTCACAAATATGCATTGCAACAGATCCCACTGATTGTACAAAGGCACAAAACTTTAATTGGTACTGAAAAATATAGTAATGCACTTTAAGATTAAATGAGACTTTTAAAGAAAGGAATTTTTAAACCACTTACACATACGCATATAAAATCTAAATGTAATCCCTGCACACCTTACAAACTAAGGAGAGTGATTTTAAATGTGTAATGAAGAAAGTGTTCGCCTGTCCTGTAAATCTGTAAACTTCATACATGAAACATACATACACATACAATACATACTAAAAATTTATGGAGTTGTATGAACAGTAGAATTCCATCACACAACTTTTATTTTGAAGCTGCTGACTAACATTAAAGTGCACATTTTTTAAATCACCACAGTAAGGATTCATCTTCACAGAGCTGTATTCTTTCAATGCAAACAGTATCTAAGGCAGCATTTTAAAGGTGTTAGTCTAGTCTGGACTTGTATTTGTTCCTGAAACTTGGCATCTTTTGGCCTGTACAAGTGCATCAACACCAGGTGTCATGTCCTGACTAGCTGTCACTTTCAGAATGTCATTTAAGTGCTTGTTTGTGAGCCTTGAACGCATTTTTGTTTTATTGATATTCATCACTGAGAAGATTTGTTCACAAAGGTAGGTTGTCCCAAACATGCACAAAATTTTAGCAGCCAGGGCTGTTAATTTGGGGTACCCTGGTAGTAGATACTGATAAAATCTGTCCAGACCTACAGAGGCAAATTTGCCCTTCAAATCTGCATCACACTGCAAATCAATTATCTCTAGCTGAATTTCGACCGGCAGATCAGAAGCTTTAACTGTGAAAGGTGAGCGAAAAACTGAAAATTCTGTCTCAAGTTCACCAAATACCTGAAAACGTTTCTCAAACTCCCGCAGTAGTCCTGCAATTTTGTCTTTGTACCGTTTCATGTCCGCATCAGGTCTGGTCACACACACATCTCTCAGACAGGGGAAATGAGCAGGGTTGCCATTTGCCAGTTGCATCTCCCACAAAGTCAGCTTCAACTTAAATGCATGTATGTTGTCAGAAAACTGTGTGACAACTTTTTTGCGGCCTTGCAACATTTTGTTCAGATTGTTCAAGTGTTCAGTAATATCAACCAAGAATGCAAGGTCCCGTAGCCATTTTTGAGATTGTAATTCCAACACCGGTTTTCCTTTTTTCTCCATGAACTGTCCGATTTCCTCTCGTAGATCAAAGAAATGCCTCAGCACAGCGCCTCGGCTTAATCATCTCACTTCAGTGTGGTATGGCAGGCTGTGGGTAATGTTGCTGTCGCTGAGAAGTTTGTCAAACTGACGATGGTTCAGACCTCTGGACCGGATGAAATTTACAGTGCAAACAACCACCTCCATGACGTGGTCCATTTTCAGCGACTTGCAACACAATGCCTCCTGGTGCAAAATACAGTGAAATGTCCAGAAACGATCTCCTCCATTAAGGGCTTGTACTTTGTCTTTGAACTTTGTCGCGACACCTGCTTTCTTTCCGACCATGGATGGCGCGCCATCTGTAGCCAGGCTGACAGCGCGGGACCAGTCCACTCCAACTCTGTCCAATGCAGCAACGACAGAGCCGAAAATGTCCTCGGCTGTTGTAGTGTCCATCATTGGCACCAACTCAAGAAACTCTTCAGTAACAGTCAATGTCTCATCAACTCCTCGAATAAATATGGCCAGTTGGGCCACGTCTGTGATGTCAGTGCTCTCGTCAATTGCCACGGAAAATGCAATAAATGACTTGACTCTCTGTTTCAATTGACTGTCTAAATCTGCCGATAGTTCCGAAATCCTCTCTGCTATAGTATTCCTCGTCAGGCTAATATTGGCAAAAGCTTGTCGCTTCTCGGGACATACAAGTTCAGCCGCTTTCATCATGCATCGTTTAACAAAGTCACCGTCGGAATACGGCTTCGATGCTAATGCTATTTCGCTAGCAATTAGGTAGCTGGCTTTTACCGCTGCTTCACTGACTTCTCGGCTCTGGATGAAAGTTGACTGCTGTTTCCTCAGACCCGCCAGCAATTCGTTAATCTTATCTCTTCTCAGTTGTCCTTGCAAGCCGTCATATTTTTCACTGTGATGAGTCTCGTAGTGGCGTCAAATATTATATTCCTTCAATACCGAAACTTGTTGCAAACACACTAAGCACGAAGGTTTTCCGTGCATCTCTGTAAATAAATAGGACGTGGTCCATTTTTCTTTGAAAATTCTTCACTCCTTATCTACTTTTCTCCGTTTGGATAACGACATTTTGGCTAATGAGGGTGTAGCGGAGAAATAGAGACCAAGGTATAAACAACGTCGTAACAAGCAGCAGATGGCGCACTGATACCGTCTGCTGTTTTCAGTCTGTCTCAGTGATGCGGCTTGTCTTCTACTCTGATGGAAAGAGTGCACCCCTTAGCGGATAATCCATGAATTGCAGCGAATTAAAAATATTAATTCCATGTCTTTTATGCATTTTTTCCACTTTCAAATTATCCTGCGGGCCTGATCGAACCTCCTTGGGGGCCGGTTCCGGCCCGCGGGCCGTATGTTTGACACCCCTGCTCTATTTGATAGAGTAGGTCTGGAAAATAGAGGTGCCTTCAGAGGTTCACTTTAGCATGTCCAAATATTGGTTTATGTTCTCAAAGTTTTAACAAAGACTTACAGATGACCATCAATCAGTCCTGGTTCTTGTAAACAAAGGGATGCAAACAGGTGAAATAATAAGACAGGTTTCAGTTAATAGTCAGGCAAGCAGCATTTTTTTTTCTTATTGCCTCATACAGCATCGCATGGGTTCAAAGGAATTGGGACCATATTCTCGACTAGAAACTATTCAAAGATGTGCCAGTCAACAGCAAATTATCCCATTCATGTGCTAGATGCTTTGTGCACTCTTCTTTAATCCCAGTATGGTTGTATCATAAACAGTCCTTTGCAGAGTAGCAGATGGGAAAAATGATGAAAATGCCACAATGCAAGTTTCTTATAGGTACGGAGGGAGCTGTTGCTGAGGTGACCAAGATTAGTGTATTGACTCCTTCCAGTATATTATATTGGCTTCTGACTGCATAGCTAAGTATTGCTTTGTGTATTGGGAGAATAATTCTATTGTGTTAGTACTTTTGGTTGTATTATATACTGCACTGTCTTCCTGATATATTAGAATATACCAAGAATCTGAATATCTAACATTATCTTCCAGGAGATGAAAAACAGGTGTTTTTTTTTTATTGCTATGCTGTCATAAATAGTAGTTCCATGACCTTAGAATTAAACCTTTTCCTCATCATTCCTCTGTCACCTACTCTGGTAAAGGACTTTAATAGCTTACATGATTATTCTGTATTCAATGGAAACAAGCACTACACAGGTTATTTTCGAAAAGGCAGAGACAGAAACAGTCTTGATGTAGGAGAATATTTGAAGCTTGGGGTTGAACAGTCCTTTATGCCCTGTGAGTTTGGTTGTTTTCTTGAAGAGGTTTCATTACCAAAGTAGGTAACATTATCCATGCTAGTAGGGAGTGGGGTTTCCACTCATTTTCATGCTAGTGACTTGCCCTGTCAGTGTTAGTGGGAGTGGTCTTGGAGGTTGTTTGATTAGGCTGTTGTTTACTGTTAGCAAGTTTGTCTGAGGTGGTGGTTCCTTGATTGAGCATTGTTTACTTCTTGATTGTTGGTCTAATGTTAATCTTCGTGTTAATCTCTGATCATTTGGGTATTGATTGCTAGTGGGAAGGTGTTTTAGTCTTATTGTATTCTCTTTTGAATGATATATAGATGTTGTTTATGTCTATCATGGCCAAGTTGCTGAGTGCCAGGCTTCAAAGTATTCTCTAACGTTTCTGAACTTGGCTTAGTCTAGGATGCTCACAGTTTCCAGTTAAAACTATAGTAAAATCTTTCCATATGTTGTGAAATTAAGGACTTCTCATCATTTCTTCTGACTACTACTTGCTGTTCATGGTTGCATTCTGCTAGCTTTCTGCCTGTTTATCCTACATAGGTAATAGCTGTTACCAGGGGTGGGTTCTAACTTACCTCGCTGCCGGTTCGCTTCCTCCCACACCTCGTGCGCAGTGCCAAAAAATCTGGAAAAAAAAGCTGAAAACAAAATGGCGACCGCATGGACAGTGCTGGAAACTCAACTTCTGCACATGCTCAGAAGAAAAAAAAATATTAAAAAAAAAAGATGGCGGTGCCCACGGACTGGCACCGACCGAACTGGGTCAGTGACATCATCATGACATCACCAGCGGGTCGCTACCTGTTCGGGCAAACTGGTCTGAACCGGATGGAACCCGCCCCTGGCTGTTACAGTCCTTACACTATATGTCAAGGGTATCAAACACAAGGCCCGTGGGCCGGATCTGGTCGGATTTGGTCGGATCCGTGGGGCCATCCTGGAAAATGTAAGTGGCCGGCCCACATTGCTTCATCCTAGTCTTCCCACATCACTTCGTCCCAGTCTACCCAATGCAAAGAAGAAACACGGGCCAGTGTGGCTTCATCCTGGTCTACCCAGTGTGAAGAAGAAACATGCTAGCAGTTTAGAGAGTGGTGTCAAGCTGGCCACACCCACTCCCTTGGCCACACCCACCCAGTCAGCCACGCCTGCCCAGCCCCCTGAGGTCAACCACAGCCCTGATGTGGCCCTCAATGAAATTGAGTTTGATACCCCTGTTATATGTTGCTGCTGACTTCTGTTTTTTTCTCCTGCTTCTGGGTCTTTTGATTTACTGGAATGTTTTGGAGGGCTTTAGCTGGTTTGCATGCTACGGTGATACCATATGGTTATAACTAGTACTAGTTTGTGGTGGTTTAATGCATGGCAGTGTTAGCACAGCTTGTGTTGGTTGTGGTATATTGGGTTGAGTGGTCAGACACTTTTTGATAAAGTTGCACGGGTATCCATTTTGTTGGGAGATGTATAGATGTTAATTTCCCTTTTTCTGATGTTCAGGGTTGTTGCAGTTTGTTCATCTACATAGCATTCTTACACAGTTTCTCTTGTGGGTTTCTCTTGGGTTGTTACTTTTGTAGTACAGCACTTGGCTGCTGTGGGTGGGAAATATTGAACACAATTCCTCATTCTTATAATAGTTGCTTAATTGGAACTTAGGAAATAGAAATATAGCATCATCTCTATATTTCATGGAAAGACAATTCTCAGTGGAATACAGTAAAAGCTAAAGAACTCTTGTGTCACCTGTGACAAAAGAAGAACAGAATCTTACTATCATTTCTTCATGCTTTTACATGTTTGGTTGATCTCTAGCAGCAGCTGCTTTTGAGAGAAAGGTGATTAGAACTTGTAAAGACAGGCTGCTCTAAACCACATCCTTTTCATTTAGTGAAAGGCCATAATTTTTTTGATGGTACTGCACTGAGGGAGAATTTTGCAAGAAAGCTCAAAAGATTAAATGGAATGAAAAGCTTAGGAGGGCAATGTTTCAGGACTTGTGGATATTATAGATCAGTAGTGATACTTAAACATAGATACATAGTTGAACAAAGCTTCCTAATTTTCTGAACAAGCTGTATTTTATTTATGGCTTTCTCTTTCTGCATTTGTCACAGCACACGCAGCAAATGAACAAATCACCCAATTTTCATAATTAATGTGGGCAGCTCATGCAGCAAATGAACAAACTATCCAATGTTTATAACTAATTCTGTTTGTAAGCCAAACAGGTATGCACAGAAAAAAAAAAACCTAAGATCCTGTGTACTATTAAAAATATTTAAAAGAAGCAACGTAAATGCCAACTTATAATTATAGATGGTTTAAGCATGTATAAAATGCAAAGTACCCTAGAGTAGGAAGAATCTGCAAAATTGAGGAAATGTTAATCTGTTAATATGATTGCATGCCTACTCATACGTAATTTTTACTAAGTTTAGTGAATAAGATTGCAAATAAATGAAGATTCTATGAATATCATATAATAGAAAGTGTATCCCTTCTCCTCATAAAACAGGTCCTTCTTCCCCTTC